>JAJJHQ010010749.1:58872-403719 GCA_021223825.1 Drosophila ironensis
AAAACCAAAAAAGGCACCCGGCGGTGACCTACTGACGCCAAAGATGCTGATCGATCTTTCAAAATGCGCTATAGATGTCATCTGCAAACTATTTAATGGGATCATTAATCTCGGATATTTCCCAAAAAAGTGGAAGAAATCCATCATCATAATGATACCGAAGCCTGGAAAAGACCACACAATTCCGACATCGTATAGACCAATAAGCCTTCTATCTTGTTTGTCTAAATTGGAGTTCTACAAGGAAGCGCACTTGGCCCTTGTCTATATGTTCTGTATACCGCGGATATTCCTACGAACGTACAACTAACAACGTCAACGTTCGCCGACGACACCGCAATACTCAGTCGCTCCAAATGCCCAACCCAAGCAACAAACCAACTCGCTAATCATCTCACAGCAGTGGAAAGGTGGCTGTCCGACTGGCGCATTAAAATAAACGAACAAAAGTGTAAACATGTAACGTTTACTCTTAATAGAAAAACATGCCCTCCGCTTTCACTAAACGGTATGAAAATCCCTCCAGCTAACGAAGTAACGTACCTAGGCGTCCACCTTGATAGACGACTAACCTGGCGTAAGCACATCGAATGCAAGAAGATGCACCTAAAACTAAAAGCTAGCAGCCTCCACTGGATCATAAACCCACGATCACCACTGTGCCTGGACTACAAGTTACTACTCTACAACTCAGTCCTCAAGCCTATCTGGACGTACGGCTCCCAGCTGTGGGGGAACGCGAGCAGCAGCAACATAGACATCATATAGCGCGCACAATCAAAAATCCTGAGAACTATCACCGGGGCACCTTGGTATGTTCGCAACGAAAACATCCACCGGGATCTTGGCATCCTCGCAGTGAAAGACGAAATACAGAAGCAAAAAGAGTCCTACAAAGCAAAGCTGACTTCGCACCCAAATCCCCTCGCTCGGGGATTGACTAGGGTTTCCAGCGGATCCTGCCTGCGACGCAACGACCACCCTCCGACGCAACGACCTTTCAACCCGGCAATCGATTATTAGGGCCGTCTAACTCTGTACCAGTCAGCATGACTGTTAGTTAAGTTAGAAATTTAAGATTTTATATACCTCTTGTTAGTCTCTGAAAGAGAAGATCCAAGAAACGCCTATGTGCACAGGGCCAACTAGCAGTCCAGAACTATGGACACTGTGCTTTCGGCAAGGGGATTCATGTACCCCCAAACCAAACTTCACAAACATGTCTGCACTGCTCGGAAAGAATGGCTAGCGCTTCACAGCAGAGCAAAAGGTCATTAGCATCTACACGGACGGTTCAAAAATGGACGAAGGAGTATGGGCGGGAAGTATACTGAAACAACCCTCCCATATCGCTCTCTTTGAAACTACCAGACTACTGCAGCATATTCCAGGCTGAAGCCTTCGCCATAACGAAAGCTGCAGAGGAGGCCCAAAGAATGGGAAGAACGACCAAGGTAAATGTGTTCGTTGATAGCCAAGCCGCTATAAAGGCACTACAATCGAAAGCCATAAGCACTCGGGATCTATTTTACTATAGGTAGCATTACAACGCCTCCAACAACCGGTATCGCTATATGGACCTTAATGGTCTATGCGCGACACTATCCCTTCAAGGAGGTCATCCGGACATACCATAACAGATATGGAATTATTTGAAATTTTTCCTTAAGATGACTTTTTGGAATATTTTTATTCGAAGTCATGATTTTTCGACTCTTTATGTCCAAAATATTTTCAAATTTTTAATAACATTTAAATATCTGTACTGTGCTGGTGGATCCACCACATGGGGTCCGCTCCAGACTAGCTAAATCTCCCATAAAAAAAAACTGGTTATTATCCCTAGAAGGTACCAATCAAACCCAAAATTTAATCATCATTATTTATTGTACCATCTTTATGATACTATTAAACGGACAAAAGTCAATAATGTCTCTAACTTTGAACATCTCAGAGATTTTCATAGTAATTAGGAGGAAATTGTTCTAGGTAAATTTCAAAAACGGAAAGGGACATAATAAGAAAAAAATGTTCATTAAAAAAATTTAAAAAGAAATACCGTATGTCCGTCTTTATGTATGTATACACAGACGGACAAACAAACATGCCGAGATTGACTCGGCTGTTGATGCTAATTAAGAATAAACGTACATACAATGTGTGCTCCGAAATAAACATCCTTTAAAAATACATAAGAAACGCTGTAGTCGAGATTTCTCAACAACGAGATATACATACCCCTTTTCTTTATTAACTATTTCTTTGTTTTTATACCCGGTTCATAAAAAGAACAAGGGTACATTGGATTCGTGTGAATGTATGTAACAGGGAGAAGGAAGCTTTTCCGACCCTATAAAGTATTCTTGATCAGCATCAACAGCCGAGTCGATCTAGCCATGTCCGTCTGTCCGTATGTACACAAATTTGTTGCGCCCAAAATTTCAATGCTATTATATTGTATCAAACCAGGTGAAACTGAGAACCGGGTATTTATAGTCGATGCAATCGACTATAACCGTTCTTACTTGTTTTTTTTTAATAATTCACCAAATTTTCGTTTGTTGACATCCAAACAATCAGCACGTCGTGCACACATACATTCACTTTTGTATGTATTGTGCATACATACACAGACTTGTGTATGTATACACGTGCGAACGAATTGAAATCAAAGAAAAGAAAAGACAAGAAAAGATGTCTTCAACCCAGCATGTGCGGCACGTCGTTGCCTAGGGAAGGGGTGGGTAAAACTTTAATTGGTCATATCTTCCATATTTATTTTCCGATCTGACGACTTAGTAGACTTCGAAATAGCTTTTACCATTTCGAAGATATCGATTTTTTTGCAAATACGAGGGAGTAAAGGACCTTGGGAAAAATCCAAGAATGAGTGCGTATTAGTTACACGGGCATAATGCAAAAATTGGTCTCTAGCGCTTAATTTGAGAAGTTATGGGCAAATAAGTTTTACACAAATTACGAAGGCGCAAAGGGGTGTGGCAAAAATTTGACATACACTTGATCTGCCTGCAATAATAGCATACCAAAAGCAAAAAGAAACACACCTCTGACAGACAGACGGACATGGCTATATTGACTCGTCTGTTGAAGCTGATCAAGAATATATATATTTTAAGGGGCCAGAGATATGCCTTCGGAGGGGTCGAAAATATCTATACCAAGTACCTGGTATAAACAGAACAAATTGTTAGAACAAATTTCGATAGAATTTTCGGTGTTCAAATATTTTGATTGGTCCACGTTGATAGTCATTTATGTCATCCCGACCGCTTTGAAAACGTTGAGATAAGCAATCATCGCCATGTATTTGTTCATCAATTGAAACGTTTTGGTAAAAGTTTTACCAAACTTAAAACAAAATTTAATGTTCGAAGCTCATTTTTGCATCGATGACACAACCATAGTGAAACTTAAAACGCAATAACTTTACTTCCAATCGATGAAATGTTATAAAATTCTCATTGGAGTCGATAAATGTAGATTCCAATCGACATGGCGCCACCAGTTGGCCACATTGTACCTATATATGCATCGTTTACCTCCTCCCGCACCACTGTAAACCACGTAATTCAGTGGCGAGGACAATTTTAGCGCTACGTTCCTAAAAATACTCGACATTTCCTATAATAATTTGGCTCATCGAAGTAATTATTATTTACCTGTTTATTTAGAATTTGATCCCCAACATGTAAATTTGAGCTTACATTAATTAGTAAATTTATGTCTTCGGTGACTGATTTAGTCCTCAGCTCTGCATCTTGATCCCTCTGCAATGAAATAAACCAGCGCTGTAGTCGTGTAAATTTGAGCCCAACATGTACATTTGAGCTTATATTAGAGCTTATATAAAATTATGTGGGTATACTCATACTCATACTCATACTCATATCATACTCATACTCATACTCATACTCATACTCATACTCATACTCATACTCATACTCATACTCATACTCATACTCATACTCATACTCATACTCATACTCATACTCATACTCATACTCATACTCATACTCATACTCATACTCATACTCATACTCATACTCATACTCATACTCATACTCATACTCATACTCATACTCACTTGTATGACATTTTCACCTTATAGAAAATAATACAGTAACATGTGCAAAATATTACATAGCTACTTACCTTTATTCTTTTAAATTCAGCTTTGTTGCGACTTAAATACCCTTGAGACTCGTTTTCAGCAGGTAGCATTATATCAGCAATAAATGCTTCACTGCAGCACGAGCATTTATCCTCATCGCAGCTGGACAAACTACAGCAACAACTAGATGTGAGCTCAGTCGACAACTCACTATAGGAACTATTACAAAATATACCCTCAACGTTGCAACTATCGTACCCAAGATTGTTAGATGAATTAAATTCGACACATTCGGTATTAAATTGATTTTTGCAAAAGCAGCAACTTTGGTCGGATTCGCGTATGTAGGTGCTTTCTAAATCTGATTCAGATTCGGAATCTGTAAATGATACAGAAGCTAGGGATGGCATACCAGTAAGATCTGTTTTGTTAATGTCCGTTTTTTTTATATTTTCTTTAGGACAAGATAACACGCCTGATGAATTATTAGCCGCTGGTTGTGAAGAATTGTCTGACTCGTCATTTAGATCTACTTGTATATAAGATTCATTTACCCAGCTGCTATTGGACATGGTTTCCTCCTCTTTTACTTTTAGATCATTCAGTTTCCGTTCGATCTCAATATTAGACTGTTTTCGTTTTTCTGTGGCGGCCTTTAACAATTCGTTTGTAGTCACCTTACTCAGATTCTTTTTAGCAAAATTCTGCAAGTCATTAGGGTCTCCATGAGTCTTTGTTTCAATTGTATCAATTATATTTTCATATCGGTTTTTATCAGTACTAATTTTCTTACAACTTTTACACTTTTCTAATTCCATTTTATTGTCCGATTTCGTCTGGCACGAGTTACATGTTAACAGTCGGGTTCCGAAATTGGAATATTCATCGAAGGAGATTTTAAGTAGGCGTTTGTTTGTAAAACCGGCTTCATGATTCTGAGCAGCATTATGTTGCAATGTAAAGTTACAAATTTTTTTGTGATCATACATCGATATATGAGCAGTTTTACTGGGCAAATTCCTTTCTTCTATGGCGCTGTTTATTAATTTTATAGATTGCCGTTTTTTACGAATATGAACACGGTTTTGTTTTGGATTTTGTTGATAGCGTGGTGATTTCCATTCCGGCTCCAGCATAGGTTTGCGGTTGTCACTTTTTGTAGAGATACTTTCTGGTTTCTGATCCATCCATTTTGGAAAAAAATGATTGGTGGATATGTCTTTGTACTTCTTCTTCGCCACTAGTTTTGGGATGCGAGAATTTGGATAAGATTTTAAGAAACTAGGATTGCTTTTTCTATTTTCAATATGCGCTATTCGATCGGCGCGAGACTTTATTCCTGTAATTTCATTTATAAAACGGTCATTATAAGCCTCCCCATTTTGTAATTTTTTGTGATTAATTGTGGCAGTTGTGGATTTTAAATTTGTTTCCGAAATACAAATCCGGTCATCGGTGTGGCCTATAGGAGTTGAATCCTGAGCTAGAGTTGTTGGCAATGATTTGCGATTGTTAGTTGATTGCATGACTACCCGCCACGATTCAACTGTTGGTGGAGGTAAGGAGCTCATTGATAAAGGATTTACTCCAACGTTTCGGGGTGATGAACTACGAGGCCCCGTCTTGCTTGGCAGTAAGGATTGACATCGATATCCACCAAAATGCATATATTCGTCTTGTGACTTACTGGCCAAATGTATAATAGCTCGCTTACACTGATGAACGTAATTAACCTTAAGTAGTTGCATCTTGGGTACATCGTTGCAAGCTGAAATTCGAGATTTAATTGTACTGGCTCGGCCAGACACTTCACAAGAAGGTTTTTGCTGATATGTTGGGGGCAATTTTATTATCGGCATTATGGTTTTAGTCTAAGAACCTCCTTTTAAATATTTTATTTTCACACGTTTCAACACACTACTGCAACTAGACATTCACTATGTGGTCGAGCTATATCTATAACTTGAAGTGCTCGGCATACTTTCGAATCAAGGTTACAAGTCCGTTCATAGTATTTTCGCAGCCTGCGATCATCTGGCCATAATCTAGACTTTTATTGAAGTATTCGCTTCTTCAAAAGCTCGGGTCAGACTGTTGCTAGCTATCTGTCTTTCCTAAAGTGTCTCTTTAGCATGTTCGATGCAACATGTTGGATGTGTTCATCTGATACATGTAGTGAATGGTTTTAATGACAGAGGTAACCCGTTTTTTGGCCGTAATCTCTTTGATTGCCGCGCTTTCTCCTTTCAGACTTTTTCTATTGTGATCTTATTCTAAGTTTTTTTTCGCATTGGTAATGGCCATTGCTTATGTGTCAGAATATGAACAAAAAAAAAAAAAAAATTTCTTTCTGTCAGCAATTTTAAAGTTTTGTCTCACTTGTATAAACATACATGTCATTGAATCACTCCAGTGCAGTATAGATCTCCTAAAACATATATATATCTATTTTTTTTTATCAACATCTTTGAAACCTATGTACAATCAACAAAATTACAAGAAAGTTCAATAGAAAGTAAAATGCTCTTAAAAACAATGGAGCTGAGAAAATCTGATTTTCATTAAGGGCATTCGAAAAAAACAACAAGAGAAAGTAACTACGGCGTAGCTAATATACTTTAAAGAAACGTATGAGCTTAGAGGTGTAATGTGGGTACTTAACTTCAACAATTACATACATTTAGGCATGCAAAAGCATAAAGATAATTAAGCTGGTGCAAAGGCTGGCTTTGTAAAAATATTCAATAGTAAGTAAAGTTAAGGATCATCAGTCAGTGATATATAAACAAATTTGTAAAATGAAATTGACAAATGTTGAAAGCCATCAATTTGTATGCCTTTGATTTAATAAATCGACGCTTTTTTATGCCCGGTTCTTTTAAAAGAAGAAAAAAAGTATATTGAATTCGTGCGAATGTCAAATATGTAAACGGGAAAAGGAAGCTCTTCCGACTCTATAAAGTATATATATTCTTGATCAGCATCAACAGCCGAGTCCATCTAGCCATGTCCATCTGTCTTTCAGTCTGTCCGTATGAACGCCTAGATTTTGGAAACTATAATAGATAGAGGAAAACTAATTGCACATTGTAATTCTAGGGATACCAGTTCAGCACAAGTTTATTTTAAAAATCGGATACCTCCCTCCGCAGCCCCGCAAACCGCGAAATTCTGTGACACCCACAATTTTAGCTCTATAGGCATTAATTTTGGGCTAATTCTGTGCTGCGAAAATCAGCCGGTTACGCCCATTGTTGTTTGCAAAAATGATAAAAATGAGTTGCGTTGAATAAAAAAATGACAAGTTTCTCCATTGAAACACTTCTCATACAGACATACACCTACAAAATAAATTACAAAAATTGTTTGTTCCCAAAAGTAGGTAGGTATTATATTGTATCAAAAACCAGGTGAACTGAGAACCGGGTATTTATAGTCGAGACACTCCACTATAATCGTTCTTACTTGTTTATATTTGCTTTGCTATAAATAAAAAAACAAGTACAAACGCTGTAGTCGAGATTCCTCGACAACGAGATACCATGTACCTCTCTTGCCAGTGCCGTGGGAAGGGATGGGTAATACTTTAATTGGCCATATCTTCTATATTTATTGTCCGATCAAAACGTAAATTTGCATGCACGTGTTTAACGATCAGCAGACTTAGCAGATTTAAAATTAAGTCTCTAGCTTTTACAATTTTGGTGATATCGATTTTTTTTGCGAATACGAGGGCGGAAAGGGGCGTGGCAAAAATCTGTTCAACGTGTTCATACATGCAGACGTACAGACAGACGGACGGACGGACGGACGGACAGACGGACATGATCGACTCGGCTGTTGATGCTGATCAAGAATATATATACTTTATAGGGTCGGAAACGCTTCCTTCTCCCTGTTACATACTTTGCACAAACTTAATATACCATTTGTACCTTAAGGTACATGGTATAAAAACAAAATATGAAAAATGAAAAATGTAAAACTACTCGACTTTAAGTTAAAGATAAAATTCTAATGAGAAAAAATATAGAGGTAAGAGTCAATCGATTTTTTTTTAATATTTTAATGGTTTCGAATAAATTACTGTGTAAGTGCAATAAACTGTGAGACAAAATATATTATATTATTATTTTATATTATAGAGTTTAGTGATTAAAAAACATTCATTAATTCATAAACTTTGAATTAATAAATTCATAATCCAATATTGTATCACATCTTCGTAGAATAATTAAAATTTGTTTAGATTATTATTAAAAAAAAAAACAAAACAATTTTAATTTAAATTTTTTAAATAATGCATGTGGTATATTTTTTATAAAATGTAGTTATAACATCTACTGTATGAATACGATTTAGAATTTAAAGACAGTTTTAAAGTTTGAATATGACGGATCATATCCACTTAAAATTCGATACTCGGGAATTCCGAGTTCGTTGTTTATACAGATGCAAGTACGAATCCTATTTTTCGTAAAAACTATTGTTTGATATTGGGGTTTTGAAGTGTACGTAACGGTCTAATCAACCATATTAATATTGTATGTTATGGTCAACAAGCTATTTCCTAATTGGATTGAATTATTGAAAGATAGAAGCTTTTATACGTAAAGTGGCCATTTTAAGACTTAAGGGGTCATTTTATATAATCTATTAGAGCTGGAAAGTCAAAATGTTGCTTATAGATCAGAGCTGGTCGCTCGTGTTAAATGCCATAAGTAAGTATATACATATATAAGCACTTAATTTATTTTTTATAATAATAAAAATAATGATATTAATTTATTCTGCAGTTGGCACTTACTTAAACGCAACCACCCTATGCGTTTTTTGGAACAAGAATTATGATTTTCAATTACATAAAATTAACGATTACATTAGCCTTGTGAGCATTAATATAAATTTTTTGGAAGCCGATATGTATAGAGATGTGGTTGATGTCGAACACATAAAAAAGCACCTACTAAAAAGCAATTTGCCTTTTGATGATCTTTGTCTTAAGGTTTTATTATCAATTGATGTGACACATTGTGAGGTATTTTTGTGTTAATACAAATGTGTACATATACATAAATATGTGTGTATTTATTTTATACTTGGTTTATATTTAGCAATTTCTTGTATTTAGCTATGACACCATGGATTTTGTTAATGCATTTTCTAAGTCTTCTATATACTCAATGTGGAGGTCATTACACAACAAATTTATTTTTGCCATGGATAATAGCGAATTTCATGAGGAGTGGTATACAAATAATATTTTTTTTGAAGGTATTTACATATTGAAAATACTTGAAAATACACAGTCCTATAATTAACAATTTACAGATCAACCAAATATTCTGTTTGTTCTACGAAGAAATTCAACGAGTAATATCTTTAAATTAAAAACAAACAGATACGTGGGACCCAAAGCGGATAAACCTGCAAAACTGTATATGCTAGATAAATATATTGCCTCTGATCAAAAATTTCATATGGGGAAACATCTGTTTCCAAACAAACTGGATAACTTAAAAGGTCGCGAAATCGTCATAGCCGGGTTTGACTACCGACCGTACACGATAATAAAACATGTAAGCTAGATCTTTTCATTAGATAACAAGAACGATTATAGTCGAGTTACTCGACTATAAATACCCGGTTCTCAGTTTCACCTGGCTTTTGACACAATAATAATACCTACTTACTTTTGCGAGCAACAAATTTTCGTAATTATTGAATCCGTGCGAATGTCTGTCCGTCTGTCCGTCTGTCCGTATGAACGCCTAGATTTTGGAAACTATAATAGATAGAGAAAAACTAATTGCACATTCTAATTCTAGGGATACAAGTTCAGCACAAGTTTATTTTTAAAATCGGCTACCTCCCTCCGCAAACCGCGAATTCTGTGACATCCACAATTTTAGCTCTATACTAATTTTGAATAGTTCATTGGAAGGGGCAATATCTATCGTTGTTGCGAAAATCAGCCGGTTGCGTCCACTTTTGGTCGCGAAATTGACATAAATGAGTTTCGCCAACAAGCTTCTCCATAGAAAAACTTCTATTGTCCCTGTTCCTTGTCCCTGTTACATATTTGACATTCGCACGAATACAATATACCCTTTTTCTTTTTTTAAAAGAACCGGGTATAAAAATATGTATACGAGTATATGTTAAAAGTTATTAGTTATTCTATACAATTTATTTTACCCACTCAAATAATAATTTTGTAAATATGAGAGTAATTAATATAATGGTTATGGCCCAATGTTTCGCCAATAATGTGATAAATCAAACTTCAGATTTTGTGTCAATTTAAATAAAATCGGTTAGGTGTTCTAGAAGTTTATAGTTATTTATATATTCTTGCTAAGATACATAATTGATTTTTTTTTTTAATTTTAGGGAGCACTTAATAAATCATATATTAAATAAGTAAATAATAGAAAAATTACTAGCAAAATATGTCACTAGGTAAAATAATTATTTCGAATCCACAGCTTCCAATTGCCAATGCCCGGGACATAGGAGTGCCAAAAGAATCCAAATTCCATGAGGTATACATCGATGGAACAGAAACACGAGTTGTTTTAAGTTTTTGTGAAAAATTAAATTGCAAAGTTCAAATTGATACAAGTAAGTACTATACATTCTCTACCTTATTTTTAAGTAACATGGCTATGTATGCATGTATGTACCAGAGAACTGCAGCATTCACTTTTTTTTCCAAATCACTCTCGCTCACTTAATCGCTTTCGCCTTCATTTCTTCACAAAACATCAAATCCCATTATGTGATCATTATCTTCAATTACCAACACATAGTTTTCTCTCTAGCCATCAAGTACTTAAAATTAGTGAAGCCCAGAGAACAATCAAGTAAAAGATTTTTCCGAAGAAGCGATGTGATTTTAAAGGGATTCGAAATTTTAAGCGTGGTGATCAGAAAAACAATAACAAACAAAGATTCTACCACCAAAAGCAAAAAGAATTACACCTCTAGCTCTTACCAAATCCAAGAACGATGTCATACAAACAGACAGGCGGACTGATATAGCTATATCGACTCAGGTGATGCTGATCAACAAAATTTATATACTTTATGGGGTCCGAGACGTCTCCTTCTGTATGTTACATACATTCGCACAAAGTTAATATACCAATTGTACCTTAAGGTACATGGTATAAAAACAGAGTATCTAACGAGTTTTCTTGCCTCAAATTGTTCTGCTGGTTCAGCGTATCGGAGATTGTATACTTTCTATTGATTTTATGTCATCATAAAATGTTTTTGATGCCTTTGTCATTAACACAGCTTTAACTATTTTTTGGAAAACTTCATGTACCCATTATAAAAAGGTTGTATAAGCGGAGACAGGTAAGGAATCCCTTTTATACTCGTATTTTTTATACCATCTACCTTAAGGTACAAATGGTAGATTAACTTTGTGCAAATGTATGTAACAGCCAGAAGGAGACATCTGCGACCCCATAAAGTATATATATTCTTGATCAGCATCAACAGCCGAGTCGATATAGCCATGTCCGTCTGTCCGTCTGTGCGTCCGTCCGTCCGTCTGTCTGTATGTATGAACACCTCGTTCTCGGAGATGGTAAGAGCTAGAGGTCTAGTTCTTTTTGCTTTTGGTGTGTTATTATTGCAGGCAGATCAAGTTTATTTCAAATTTTTGCCACGCCCCTTTCCGCCTTCGTAATTTGCATAAAATTGAGTGTTCCTCGACACATTAGCCCATAACTTGCACAAAATAAGAGGTAGAGACCTATTTCTTTTTGCATTATGTTCGTTTAGCAAATACGCAGATAATGGTATTATTGGATTTTTGCCACGCTCCTTTCCGGCCTCGTATTTGCAAAAAAATCGATATCTTCGAAATGGTAAAAGCTAGAGGCATAATTTTCAGTCCAATAGGTCCAATTCTCTGTCCGATCCACTGATCGTCAAACACGTACGTGCAAAATTACGTACGGATCGGACAATAAACATAGAAGATATGGCCAATTAAAGTTTTACCCACCCCTTCCCTAGGCAACGGCATGCCGCACACAAACGAAAATTTGCTAAATTATTTGAAAAAAAAAATAAAATCAAAGAAATGGTTCATAAAGAAAAGAGGTACATGGTATCTCGTTGTCGAGAAATCTCGACTACAGCGTTCCTACTTCTTTTTTTTTTAACAGTTAAATAATGTTTTCCAGAAAGTAGGTATGACCATGTAATACAGGCCTCCTAGAAAAAGAAAATCCCATCTTCGCCATATCCCTCTCAGGAAAAGGGCCGATGCTGCCCCTGGTCAAAATACCATTTTATACTCATGTTTTCAAAATAGTAACATGAAGAATTAGTTGACGCAAATATTTTAATGATAAAAAAAGATAAAAAAGAGTACTCCTCGATATCCCAAAATAGGTCTTCCTGGGCTTGTTTCCGTTTTGTCCTTGGGAAAACTCAAATCATAACCAATCACCCCTCCTCGACACCAGCTCAGTTTAGTTACGAGTATTTGAACTAAAGCTTAAGCGATCAGAAATTTGACGTCGACTCCGAGTATGCGTAGACACTCGTACTTGGCGTCGAGGATTCTCGTGGTGATCGTTAAAAGCTTCACTTCGAGTCGAGTCGATATAGCCATGTCCGTCTGTCTGTCTGTATGTATAAACGTTCTCGGAGATGGTAAGAGCTAGAGATGTAATTCTTTTTGCTTTTTGTGTGTTATTATTGCAGGCAGATCCAGTTTATTTCAAATTTTTGCCACGCCCCTTTCCGCCTTCGTAATTTTCATAAAACTGTATTTGTATTTTCTTCGATAACTTGGACAAAATAAGAGCTAGAGACTTATTTATTTTTGCAATATGTCCGTTTAATTATTGCGCAGATAATGTCATTCTTGGATTTTTGCCACGCCCCTTTCCGCCCTCGTATTTGCAAAAAAAACGATATCTTCGAAATGGTAAAAGCATAATTTTCAGTCAGCTAAGTCCGCTGATCGCTAAACACGTACGTGCAAATTACGATCCGTACGGACAATAAATATAGAAGATATGACCAAATAAAGTTTTACCCACCCCTTCCCTAGGCAATGGCGTGCCGCACGTGCCGTTATCTCGTTGTCGAGAAATCGAGAAATCTCGGCTACCGCGTTCCTACTTGTATTATTCGCACGTAGAGAAAAGATAAGTTAACTTGAGTGTGAGTCATGCAGTTCTCTGGTATGTATGTACATGTACATACATATGTATGTACAGTATCGACTCAGCTATTGATCCTGACATAACAACAATAGTACATATGTATGTATATATCAATTTGAATATGTGTCGAAAAAAATGTCATCTATGTATATATGTATGTATTTACAGCTGACGCTAACGATTGGGGCACAATATATCCAAATATGTCTGGTAGTGGTGCTCTAGCTATGGTTATCAATCACAAAGCAGATATCTGCATCGGCGCAATGTATTCATGGTCGGAAGACTATAAATTTTTAGACCTTTCTATGTACCTTGTTCGATCAGGGATAACATGCCTGGTCCCTGCACCCCTTCGACTTGCTAGTTGGTATTTACCGCTAGAACCATTTCAAAAAACTCTTTGGGCTGCCATCCTTGTTTACTTATTTATTGAAACTATAGGATTAGTTATTGCATATATGAGCGAACAAAAACTATGTATAGAAGGAAATTTTCAACAAGACTGGTGCTATTGTACAAGGTTCGGCATGCTCACGACTTTTAAACTATTTCTATCGCAGTCGGAAAACAGTAAAGCGAAATCTTTAACAGTTCGTGTATTGCTTTTCGCTTGTTTTCTTAACGATTTAATTATAACCAGCATATATGGTGGCGGTCTGGCCAGTATATTAACTATACCCAGCCTAGATGAAGCGGCCGACACTATACATCGATTGCACTCCCACCAGCTGCAATGGGCGGCCAACTCAGAAGCATGGGTATCATCTTTACGTGGTTCCAACGAAGTAAGTCATATTAGCAATATGAACGAAAATAACATATTTTTTGTTTTGTTAGTCATTGGTGAAGGATCTGTTAAATAATTTTCACATCTACAGCGATGATCATTTGAAATATTTGGCTCAAGAAAAACACGTCCGCATAGGCTTTACAGTTGAACGTCTTCCTTTTGGTAATAATAGGTAGTACTACTACTAACACTTTTTATTAAATATGTACTTTATATCGCAGGACACTTTGCGATCGGGGATTATTTGGTTCCGCAGGCTATTGATCAATTAGTAATCATGCAGGAAGACCTCTATTTTCAGTACACGGTGGCTTTCGTCCCTAAACTATGGCCACTACTTGAAAAGTTAAATTTTCACATTTACAATTGGCACTCTTCCGGACTCGATAAGTACTGGGAGTACCGAGTAGTAGCCGACAACATGAACGTAAAGATTCAGAAACAAGTTGAAAATACAATGTGCCAAAACCAGGGTGATATTGGACCAGTAACTTTAGGAATGTCCAATTTTTCTGGAATCTTGCTGGTGTGGCTGTTAGGATCTACCATGGCAACAGTAGCCTTTGTTTTAGAGTTGGTTTATAAAAATATAAAGCCAAAAACCTATTCGAGCAAAACCAAAAAAACTATCTATTCATAATGTTCCACTGAAAATCTCTATTGTTCTGTACTTTAAAAACGGGAAAGTTTCATATATTACAATTAAATAATATAAAGAAAATTTTTTGTTTATAGGCACCTCTTTAGCCTGGAAAACTGTCCGTCTCACAAATAAAACAAAAAAAAAGGAAAAAAGTTCAGGTAATTTTTTTTTTTTTTTCACGGTAATATAAGGGCACGCCTATGCGGACGCGTCTGTTGGCTTAGTGGCGACAAGCGAAAGTGAAACAGCGCAGCTTGTTTTTTTTTTTAGCACAAACAGCTTAGTAAGTGGTTGACAAGCTGGGAAGTGATCAGATGTACCTGGGATCCGGAATCCAGAATCCAAAAGGGCATTTCCATTTCCGTCTTATTATCTTCTGCTGGATTGGGTCCACAGGTCCTGATTGGTAATTCAATTTGGCCAGACTATACCTCAGATAGCAGCTTCATCATCATCCTTTGGGAGGTCAGCCATCTCAAATCCGTACAACAGTATGGATTTTATGCACGCATTAAAGATGCGTATCTTTGTTCTTCTCGTTATTGTCTGGTTTCTCCATATCCGGTACAATATTCCAAATGCAGATCTTGCTTTGCACAGTCGGTTCTCCACGTCTTTTTCCACTACACCGTTTGATGTTATGATGGTGCCAAGGTAGGTAAAGCTGTCGACCCACACGATATTTTTACCGCTGATGTTGATGCTCTCTTGGTTGGAATTGTTAATCCGCATCGCCTCCTTTTTGGATACGTTGATTGTGAGTGCCTCTGCTTTGGTCCGGGACTCGAGGTCATTAGCGTTGGCTTGAATGTCGACGAGCATGTGAGATAGGAGACAGATGTCACATAATCTAAGTCTTTAAGATGGCGGGTGAAGATCCATGTGATCCCGCGTTTGGACCTGTCATGATTTCCTCATGATTTCCTCGATTACCATATTCAACATTAGCGGCGAAAGGGGACAGCCTTGCTTGACGCCGGTATTGGTCTGGACGGGTGCACTGATCTTCCCATTGTACAATACTGTCAGATCCGCAAACATTGCTCGCACAATATTTATGATGTTGATTGGCACTGCCTTCCTTGCGAGCGCCCGCCATATCGGTGCTCTATCCACTGAGTCGAACGCCGAACAGTCGATGGAGGTAGAGCGGAGATCGCCATTCTTCAGCTTGTTCGATTATTGAGCGTAGTGTGTTTGGCATCTTTGGTCAACGCAACTCCTGTGTGGTCTTAAATCTCTATGTTTGCCCCGTATTGTAGGTTCGATCTTCTCCGTTAAACGCTCATTCAAAATTGTGGCTAAGATCTTGTAGCTAGTGTTCAGAGTGGTTATTCCTCGCAGGTTGTTGTAGTCCCCTTTCTTCGGTAGTTTCACGATGATGGACAGTGGAACTTGTCCACTCTCCCAAATACGCGTATCTTTGAAGTGTGGATGCAATGTCTCGGCCACTAGTTGCTCGTCTATTTGGGGAAGTTCGGGAGGTATGCCGTCGTCTCCAGCCGCTTTATTGTTCTTCAGTTTCCTGATTGCATCTCGTATTTCTCCGATTGGTGTTGGGGACGATGCTCCTGAAATCATCTTGCGTTCTGTGCAGCTGATCTCCATGAAGTGTCGTCGCCATCTCAGGATTTGTTCTTTGTTCGTCTGTTAGGAGTGTTCCGTCTGAGTCTCGTACAGTTTGCCAATTCTGCTCCGGTATTAGCTGCTCACTTAACGTTGTTCTAATTCTGGGCGATAACGTGGGGTCGCCCAGTCAGTATACATAAGTTCAGGGTACGAGTACGTACGAGTATACGCCTCATTTTGATTGAGAGATCCCCAACCACTAGCTCATGGTCACTGTCAATAGACGCGCCTCTCCTGTTGCGTACGTCGGTTAGGAAACGCCTCCGTGTATATTTGTGTAGGGATGTCCATGTGTACTTATGGACTTATTTATGCGGGAATACAGTCCCTCCAATGACCAGTTGGAGCGTCCTATTTTCGATATTTTCAATTTGCATTGAGATTCGCTTGTTAACTCGCGTACAATTCAGAGGCATATTCGTTACCCCGAACATTTCGTTTCGCAAGCATATTATTGCCTCATTAATAAACATTAGTATTTCAATTCTTTGGCCAATTCGGATAAGGATCAATTACCATGTCCCTTTCCGTCATCTTTAGGGTATATTTGTGTGCACGTGATAGTTGTTTGGATGTCACCAAACGAAAATTTAATAATTAACAAACAACAAGTAGAAACGTTGTAGTCGAGATTCCTCGACAACGAAATACCATGTACCTCTCTTGCCACGGCATGCCGTTCCCGTGGGAAGGTGTGGTTAAAACTTTAATTGGTCATATCTTCTAAATTTATTGTCCAATCTAGACGTAGATCTAGACGTCCGATCTAGACGCATGCACGTGTATGGCGATCAGTGGACTTAACTGACTTAAAATTATGTCTCTAGCTATTACCATTTTTAAGATATCGATTTTTTTCTAATACGAAGGCGGAAAGGGGCTTTGCAAAAATCTGCGTAATATTTAAACGGACCTAATGCAAAAAAAAATAGGGGTGTATCTCTTATTTTTTCCAAGTTATCGAAAAAATACAGTTTTATGCAAATAATAAAAGCGGATAGGGGCGTGGCAAAAATTTCAAATAAACTAGACCTGCGTACATATACTACATAACGGACTTCAAGCAAAAATAATTATACCTCTAGCTCTACCATCTCTGAGAACGACGTGATTATACATACATAACATATCCAAATTTTGTTTTTGTAGGGCAAAAGTTGTTCGATATCTGAGGGTGCAAAATGGTGGCCAAAATATTTTCGTCATTTGCGCGGCGTGGATCCTCGTGACTGACTCATTTTGGCTACACGAATAGATATGTTTTTTAACAACATCGTATCCGAATATAGTGTTCCTAAAAATTTATAACGATCGAAGAAGGCACAGAATTTTGTGGCTGATAGGCGTGCAGGAAGAGGTAGCCGATTTTCAAAACAAATATTTGCTGAACTGGTATCCGAAGAATTAGAATATGAAATTGTTTACGCCACGAAGGCCTACTGTAGGCTCCAAGCGTTAGAACGCTCTCCTTTTAGTCCCCCCCATTTCAACGTACGCGAACGTCCCTGCTGTCCGGGGAGCTTTCCGCTCGCGAGCGCCACTTAGCGGCGCTTTAGTAAGGTTAAGTTTAGTATTGTACAAGGTTTTAAATAATCAGCGCATAACTGATAGATTTACAATGATTTTAATGGCACTTTCATTGGACATTGCAATTGCCCTCTGTTGGACTCTCAATCTTCTTCTTTGGTTTGGTATCAGACGACACCCCGCGCTCTTTTCAGCTGGACGTGAAAACGCCGCTGAAATCTTGGGAAAGCGCACTGCGGCTGCACACCCAGCTTCCACCCGAACAGTAATTATTTGTTGTCTCTCTATTATAATCTCCACATCCAGGCGTTCATATGGTCAGACAAACGATCAGACGGGCATGGCTGTATCGACTCGGCTATATCGCTATATCGACTTGATGGTGAGCAAAAAATTTATACATAGATACGGTGCGTTCCAAAGTAAACAGATCTTTTTGAATATAGCGCTCTCTAGTGGCGCCATCTATATATTAACTGGTTCATGACATTTCATCTATTGGAAGTGAGGTTATTGCGTTTTAAGTGTCAGTATTTTTGAGTCATCGGTGCGAATATGAATGAGCTTCGAACAAAGAGCGAACATTAAATTTTGTTTTAAAATTGGTAAAACTTTTACCGAACCGTTTCAATTGATGAAACATGTTTATGGCAATGGTTGCCTATCCCGTAGCAGAGTGCACGAGTGGTTTCAACGTTTTCAAAGTGGTCGTTAGGACATAAATGGCGAAGACGAGCTGAAACCCAAACAAGTAGAAACGCTGTAGTCGAGATTCCTTGACAACGATGACCAACTTTAATTGGTCAATTGGTCATATTTATTGTCCGATCAGAATTTTGCATGCACGTGTTAAACAATCAGCAGACTTAGCAGACTTAAAATTAAATCTCTAGCTTTTATCATTTTGGAGATATCGATTTTTTTGCGAATACGAGGGCGGAAAGGGGCGTGGCAAAAATCTGGAAATGGCATTATCTGCATAGTAGTTAAACGGTCCTAATGCAAAAAGAAACAGGTCTTTAGCTCTTATTTTGTCCAAGTTATCGAAGAAAATACAGTTTTATGCAAATTAGGCGGAGGCGTGGCAAAAATTTGAAATAAACACGACCTGTGTATACATATAACGGACCTAAAGCAAAAAGAATTACACCTCTAGCTCTTACCATCTCCGAGAACGACGTGTTCATACATACAGACGGACATACGGACATATGGCTAGATCGACTCGGCTGTTGATGCTGATCAAGAATGTATATACTTTATAAAGTCGGAAACGTTTTCTTCTGCACAAACTTAATATACCATTTGTACCTTAAGGTACATGGTATAAAAATCGGGCCTGGAGAAGTCAAAAGTGAAGACAATGCTGCTGATTCCAAGGGTATTGTCCACAAAGAATTTGTTCCACCCGGCCAAAACGTTAATGCAGTGTTCTACCTTGGAGTTTTATAGCGTTTGGTGCGCCGTATTCGACGTGTTCGGCCCGAATATCGCGAAGTTGGCGTTTGTTTCACGTTAATGCGCCGTCTCATCGAGCGACACTTGTGACCGACTATTTGACCAAAAATCACCGGCATACTGGAGGCTTGCACCGGCATACTGGAGGCCATACCGGGCAAGGAGCTAAAACAATTGTTCGACATGCTTTTGAATCGTGCAAAAAGCTGTATTAACGCAGAAAGAGACTATTTTGAAAAAATATATTGATTTTGCCGAAAAAACAATTTGTTCTGTCTTTATGTTAAAAGTCCTGTTTATTTTGGAGCGCACCATGTATATTTATAGAGGGATTCCGTAGTCCAAAAGAATCGCGAGCGCCTTCTACTACCAAAGGGTACTGGAAAATCCTGAAAAACTTGACCCAAAAAGACAGAGAAGGGCTTAAAGTAAAAGCCAGTACAAGGCGGGTCTCAACATAAAAGCCAGACTGAATTAGAATTTGACTTCTCAAGACATCACATGACTTCTCAAGATCAAAGAGAGCCATGCCTAACTTTCCCAAAAAGCCACGGGGAATGGGCCTGTAAACAAGGTGGAAAGGCAATCGGTGGCGAAACTCTAGCGCTCCCGCTAAGGAGGCCAGTAAGCAGGCGGCTCGCGGAGGTACCAGTAAGCAGGCGGCTCCGTTATAAAAAGCGATCCAAATGCCCGCATGAAGTCGGATAAGTGAAGTCCAAGCTGTTCGACGAGACACCAAGGGGCAGCTCATAGTCCCCCCGATCAATAAGGCAGCGAAGGACATCCCTTACCTCAGATTCGCGAAGATGTCGTGGGACGTAGGCAGTGTGTTCCTTGCACCTCTAAAAGAACATAAACACAGTGAAGGCTGGAGAAATAGTGGAAGTAGTGAAACTGGTAGTCACAAAAGAGGAGAAGTAGGACTACTTTTTGACGACAGTGATTAGAGCCAGAACAACCATGGTAAGGAAAGGCATATATGCTTATCTCTTGTCTAATACCAGCACTAATAACCTTACGATGGCGTTGGAGAGAAGCATGGATGAGTCAATACTCATGGCATCCTGCTACATGGCCCATGACATGAAGGCACTACCATGGGACCTGTCCATAATTGTGAAGGAGGCCGAACTGCGCAGGAGGTCCCTCATCATTAGCTTGGATGCATTAAACTTTTACGAATCATCCCAGCCATGTTACAAAAGGCCAAAACAAAGATATCACCATGTTTAAGAAGTGCTTGACATATATTTGTGGGTCAGAGACATCCTGCCTAAAGCAGGAAAAAGCTCTTATGTCCTCACCAAGGACTACAGGCCAAAAATTAGAAAAGCTATTGGATCTAGGCTAACCAACATGTTACACGAAAGGCAAATCAGAAAAGCGCTGAAGCGTTCTTTGACATGTCAGAATCATTCAACAACGTATCAACGGAGAAAATAGTACAGAGCCTTAGAGCCTTAAAGCCGCAATACCTCAAGAATCCGTAAACACCTGGATTCAAAATCTGCTGAGCTGGGAAATCAGTACCATAACACCAGGGAAGCGAAAAGAAGAACATCGCAAGGAGGTGTTCTGTCGCCTCGTTATGGACATAGTGGTTAACGATCTCCTGACAAAACAAAAACAAGAAGCCCCAAAGACAAGAACAAGAAGCCCGTCTATGCAGATGTCCATCTACAATCAGCTCGGTCATAGACAACGCCTTTAAAGAACTGCTGGGGGAAAGAAGCTGGGTTGACCATTAATGCGAACAAGACGGACCTTATTCTCTTCACAAATAGCAATAGAAGAAAATTTTATTTTGTACTTTGCGTAGCCGTAGTTAAAAATTGAAAGCGAGATGAGAGCAGAGCGAATTATATATATTTTGGCTATTCTGCTTCTTATTTAACGGTACTTTATTCTTGCCACAGTTTTGACACGTGTGCAAACAAGTCACCGACAAATAAAACATTTTCAAATATTTTGGGGAGAGTGACAACGAGCACGTTAAATGGAATGTTTTCGAATTTTAAAAAAACAATAGTGTCTTTTATTTAATATCGCATGACATCCGCCGTGAACAGCAAAATAATGATTCTACTTGCATCAGACCAAACAAATAGTTGTACCTCAATAAATTAATGTTCAAATTAATCAAAAAAATAAATCCAATCCTTCAATTTATTTAATTTACTTAATTCCGATAATACGCGTAACATAATTGACTCCATGTCAAGGTCTTAAAGATAAAAGTGCGAAAAACGTAAGCTCAAGCTGCAGTTATTTGCCGTCGGGAAAGTGAAGTAAACCAAGTGCCTGACATGGATAAGGCAGATTTGAGAGTGCGTCTGACATGGATAAGGCTGATTTGAGAGTGCACTGTCGAACTTGAGGATTTGACGGAATTGACCAGTAACGCGAGAATTAACTTCACCAAGGAATACTTTGAAGTGAAATCGAAAATTGCTCGCGCGCTCAAAAAGGTACGCTTGTATACGGTCCTCAGTTCAACGTCCATCCGGTTTCCCGGGGTGCATACTTCGACATCTAAAATTTCTGGACGCACTTCGAGGCTGCTGGAATTCAAATTACCGCGATTTGGAGGAGTTTACATGGAATGGCCAGGATTCTACACAATGTTTAACAACATCGTAGGGAACAACGAAGAGCTGTCCAAGGTGGAAAAATTCCAGCACCTGTACCCGTGTTTGGATGAAGTTGGCTTCGAAACAATTCGAGCGCTGCGGATAACTATGACAGGGCCATTGAAATTAGTTAATCACTTTGATAATTAGCTCTTGAATTTGCAGGCACACATTCGGTCCATATTCAGGGTTCCCGAGGTGAAGAAGGGGTGGGCGAGCGGTTTGCGACAACTAAGCAACAAGATGAACTCTGCGCGCGCTTACGTCAATGGCAACAATCCAGGAGATGCTGATCCACCTTGTGACTACAAAGCTGGACCGCAACACGCAGAAAAAGTGGGAAGAGGCCTTGCACACGGATCAGCTGCTGTAGTGGACGAACATGGCTGCATTTTTGGAAAGGAGATGTAGGATGAACGAAATCATTGAAAATACTTTTCTAGCCCAAACATCTGGCAAGCAGGTTGGAAAGTCCAATATTCCTTACAATCATCATACATTGATCACCACGTCTAATATTCCATCCTGCATGACATGTGATTCTGTCGATAACTGCATAACTAACATGTGATTCTGTCGATAACTGCATAACGCTTGGTACCGCTTCTCAATACATGGAAGCTAAGAGGCTGCAGCTGTACCTGAACTGTCTGCATAAGGGACATAGCTTGCAGAATGGAAAGTTCAGAACGTGCCGGCAGTGCAAACATGTCCGAAACATAGCTGCCAGTTGGTTTTTTCAGGTCGCTTTCAGCAGGAGCTTTCTCAAGATTATTTTGCTGCCAATTGGCAAAGTACTACCGCCGTGTTTTCGACATTACCCCCTACATATGAAACTGAACGGAAACAAGCCGACTATATCGACGCATTTCCGCGAAAGTATCATATGTAGAAAAATCTAATTTTACAGGAGAAGAATTTTTTCAACTTAATCTCTTAGGAATACTTGAAAATAGTAATTTTCATTTTTAAACGAGTAGGTTCTAAGCACTGCTATTTCAATGAACACAGCTGTATATATATATTATATACCTTTTTTCTTTATTTTTGTGCGTTTGAAGTATTTTTATTGAAATGAAAAAAAATATACAAAAAAATTTTAACCTAATATTTATCAGAACTATAGCTCTTTCAGTAATAATATTTTATGGGGTAATGAGACATTAGGTGCCTAACAATTTTGCTTTAAAATCTCAGTTTCGCAAAAAAGCGACATACGATACTTTCGCGGAAATGCGACGATATGTTGCTTGCCAATGCTGTAGAATACATAGCAAATCGATCCGGCGCGCTTGTGCCATGCAGAGTCCTACTTGACTCATTCGCGCAGATAAATATAATCACATCTCGTTTAGTGAAGCAGCTGCAGCTTCTACCCAATCCATCGCTTGTTTCGGTTTCAGGGATATGCAGCTCATTGCACTCAGCCGACAAAGCGGGTGACATCATTCTGCATTCACGGGACAAGAACCTCGTCATATCAGATCCGATGTTTTACAAGAGTCAGAAGATTGATCTTCTTTAGGAGCCGCATGTTCTGCGATTTGCTTTGTGTTGGGCAGATCCGGATGCGAAGTTGTCGCTACTGCAAAAAATCAGACTGGGCTTGATCGCATCTGGATGCATATCCGTCGCAAGAGCCAAA
Organism: Drosophila ironensis; assembly: GCA_021223825.1. Taxonomy (NCBI): domain Eukaryota; kingdom Metazoa; phylum Arthropoda; class Insecta; order Diptera; family Drosophilidae; genus Drosophila; species Drosophila ironensis. Next base: position 82,527 of record JAJJHQ010010749.1, read on the forward strand.
AATGTAGCCCTAACAGCTTGCGTTGAGGAGAACATTCCAACGGAGACGGAATCGCTGCCGGAACTGAAAGTCGAGCAGGAGAGCATGTGCTGCGACAGAAATTGGTCATTGCCGAGGATGAGAGCGACCAGCGGGTCCTTGAACTGCATTCCGATCTTACCGAGCTGAAGGAAAAGCTGCATCGATGAGCTGCAGCACCAGAACACACGGCTCACTGAGCAGATCCACGAGGCCCATGCCACCGAGCACCTGGATGAGTCCCTCCCGCATTCTTTCCACTCCGCATGGTTAGAGCACATGGAGCAAATGTCATCGATCAGCCATTTCCTTAATGACTCGTGCGAACTATCCTTTGAAAACAGATGGATTTTGCGACGCAAGTTTGGCTGCGCATGCCTTTACTATGCGCGGCCGTCTTGTTATTGAGCTCATCTCTAATGTCACCAAAAGCCTACGGCAATTGTACCTTTCTTGCTATCATAGATTCGGCAGGAGCCATCTGACCTTAACGTTTTCGTTTTAACAGGATCACGCAGTTACAGGACCGTACTGGGTGCATGTCATGGCATCATGTTCCTACGAGCTTGAATCCCGCAGATTTGCTTGGAGACGATGTTGACCCGTTTTCGTGCCGAACATAGGAATTACCAGAGCATCGACGCCAGGGGCTTGCTTTAACTGAAATCGTCGGCATATCATTTGGAAAATTTCAAAATTCGTTTTTCAAGCTGCAGAGGGTCTACGGCTATGTTCATCGGTTCACATCTTTGAAGGAGAAAGGTTGGTAGGACCGCTGCTCTGCCCCCCAAAACCGCGTCTCCTGTCAGCGCAACGCTTCCAGCGGGGGAAGCATGTTGGAAGCAAGAAGGCAGCTCTGGCGTGGCCTAGTCAAAGGGCCCATCCCAAAATCTAAGGCCCATCGATAAGCTTTAGCTGCTTGTTATTTTTGGATTTCGATCGCTTCGGTTCGGCGAATAGCGCACAAAAATATAAATTAACTTTAAAACACACAAAATCGCGATTTTATAAAGAAAGGTGGAAAAAACAATTCCACCAACATTAATTTTTTGCAAATGTGATGGCGAAAAGGTAATAGTTACACGGACCTAATGCAAAAAGAAGTTATGGTTAAATATATGGAAGCAAACACAGCTTTATGAAAATTACAAAGTCGAAAATGGGCGTGGTAAAAATGAAATTAACTTGATCTGCCTGCAATAATAACACACCAAAAGAATTACACCTATAGCTCTTAGCATCTCCGAGAACGACGGGTTCATACATACAGACAGACGGAAAAACGGACGGACGGACAGACTATATGGCTATATCGACTCGGCTGTTGATGCTGATCAAAATATATATTTTGTATGGGGTCGGATACGTCTTCTTCTGCCAGTTACATACATTTGCACAAAGTTAAAACACCATTTGTACCTCTGGGTATATGGTATAATCGTCTGCGTCTCCAAACTCTCCCGCACGGGGACTGATACGGGTTTTCAGCAGAACCCTTTTGTAATGTAACGACCTCCCAACCCAGCAATAGTCTTCAGAACCGTCTGATTCAATGTCAGTCAATATCACAGTCAATATTACTATTATAAGATTCGACATTTAGCCTCGTAAGAAGATTAAATACATAATGGCAAGTCCAAAAAAAATTATCTTTTCAACCTTACCTGATCTGTTATACGCCGCAAAAGACAAGGTGCTCCACCCAGCGGTTGTAGCGGTACAGCTGGCTTGGGAGTAACTTGCTGCACTGGTCGTTGTGGTTTTAACGTAATTTTTTTAAGACTGGCAATCCGCTTGTCGCACATTAGTGACACATCATCAATACGCTGCAGAACCTAAAGAAGGCAAATAAATAAAACACAATAAAAGATGGATTCCATCACTAACTAATCCGAAATTTATTGCAAAATATTAAATTTTCTGTTCTCCTCTCTCGACCTTAGCGTGTAAAATATTCGGAATTTGCGTTATAGAGTATATTGTATGTACAACAAATTTTTGGCACTAGCGGAAGCAGAGGGGGTCGTAACCGGCTGATTTTCGCAGCACACACAGATATACCAATATAATGTCCGAATTTAGAGTCTCTATTATTTATGTTAAACTGCAGCGGAGGGAGAAGACGAATTAAACAAGAAAATCGGGAAGGACAGTGTTTTTTTATAGATAGGTATTGGCTGTTCTAATAACATATATCTACAAATTTGGGTGTTCTAGCATAAGATAAGCGTGTGAGTGTAATAGTGTAGGGCCGCAACATATTTTTATACCATGTACCTGAAGAGCCTTACCAGTGTGACACTTTCAAAAATAAAATGTTGTTTTCTTATTTAAATTGAACCTATTACTATTCGAGAATGTTTCTTTAAAATTTCTAGTGAAAATTTCCGAAACTTTTGAAGATATGGTGAAAGCGTCAGGCGACGGCGAGAACTTCCCACAGCTATAAGGGGCCATACCAGTGTGACACTTTTAAAAAGAAGATTTTTTTCTTATAATTCAAACCTATTACTATTCAAGAATGTTCCTTCAAAATATCAAGTGAAAATTTCAAAAACTTGTGAAGATATGGCCTATTGAAGCATCAGGCAACGACCAAAGCTTACTTCAACTTTAATAGTGTTTTTCTCGAAATGACATTTTTCAAATTTACTGCCATCATAACTCAAAAAGCAATTGACATCAAATTTATACCGACTTATCTTTAATATATTTACCATACAGTGAACTAGGATAAATGTAATTCACTGTATAGGAAATACTTTCTAGTTAAAAAAAAAATATATTGCCTTTTGATTATAGCTACTGAAAAAAAAACTTTTCTTAGAGCTTCCGAAGATTGCGCACAAGTCGCTTTATAAAATAAATATAAATATATTATAAAATAAATATTTATAATTAAATATTTAATTATAGTATTGTTCAAAAATGGAAAAATAAGCCCTGAAATTTTGAAAATATTCTACCGAGTACTATTTATACCAAGTACCTTAAGGTACAATAGGTATATTAAGTTTGTGCAATGTACATATGTACTCGTAACAGGGAGAAGGAAGCGTTTCCGACCCCCTAAAGTATATATATTTTTGATCGATCTAGCCATGTCCGTCTGTCCGTTTGAATGTATAAACTCGTCGTTCTCGAAGATGGTAAGAGCTAGAGGTGTAGTTCTTTTTGCTTTAGGTCTGTTATATGTGTACGCAGGTCAAGTTTATTTCAAATTTTCCACGCCCCTTTCCGCTTTCGTAATTTGCATAAAACTGTATTTTCTTCGATAACTTGAGACTTATTTCGCTGATCGTCAAACACGAGCATGCAAAATTACATCCAGATCGGACAATAAATATAGAAAATATGACCAATTAAAATTTTTCCCATCCCTTCCCACAGCAACGGCATGCGGTGGCAAGTAAGGTAAATGGTATCTCGTTGTCGAGAAATCTCCACTCCAGCCTTTCTATTCTCAGTATTTAAGAGTGTATCCTTTGGATGATGTCTATGTTGCTGCTGCTGGCATTACCCTATAACTCGGAGTCGTACATCCAAACTTTCTTTAGGATAGCTGTATTCCTAAAGTAGGGGAGAACGGATGTTTATGAACCAGTACAGTCCTCGTAACTTAAGCTTTATTTTGCCGCCGTTTTGACTCAATGTGTTGTTTCCTGCTGATGTGCATGTACCATTTTTAAAATTGGAAAATATCACAATTTTTAAGAAAAAGTGGGAAAGTAATCAAATTTTTAACTTTTTTTTACACTTTTCTACCCAGTATTAAAAATATAATAAGCTTATCGTTAAATGTGAATTAAATCTTGCCTTCTCTTGTCCTCGCAATACAGCATTCTTGCAATTCTCTCGAAAATATCATAATGTTATTGCGCTTTTTGAGGAGTTTCATGGCGTAGTAGGTAAGGCGTAGGATCTAGCTATCTAAGCCATGAAGTCATGGGAGATGAAATGGTCTGCGACCACATGAAGTATTTATATTCTTAATAACCATTAACAGCCGAGCCTTGGACGTTTTAATAGATATACAACAAATAATTGCATATTCTGATTCAAAGCTCATTGTTGACAATGATCAAGAATATATATACTTTATGGGGTCGGAGATGTCTCCTTTCGCCTGTTACATACATTTGCACAAAGTTAATATACCATTTGTACCTTAAGGTACAATTTTACCTTCTCCTGCGAATGAAGTGTTCAGGATCGCTTTTGGTACCTCCTCATCGGTTTCAAAATGGGTTCCAAATGTTGAGATAAAATTTTGTGAATTGTTCTGTTGACATAGGGATTCAATTCGGATAGTTCTTCAAGCGCCACCCGTCGATCTTCACGCATTATTGTTTCGACTGTGGCAATGGTTTCGTCAGAAACTGACGGCCGCCCGGCGCGCTGCTCATCGTGGACGCCGGTTCGACCGATTTTAAAGTCCCTGACCCACTATTCCTGAACTTAAGCAGTCTTTTCCGTACATTGCACAATGTTTGAATTAAATATTCTTGGCAAACATTTGCTTTGCAGCCGAAAATTGAATGACAGACCGCAATTCGCAGCTGGCGGGAGATCTCCATGACAGTGGGATACAAAAACTAATGCCCCGGATGCAAAATGGTATCGATCGAAACGAAATTATGTAGAAAATTAGAAAAAAGTCTAAGCATTCCAAAAATGTATAATTTATTGATATTAAACATGTTTTTGTTTGCGAAAAAGGCTTGCGGAACTTACTTTACGAACACGCCTCGTATATTGTAAAAAGGATAACGAACCTAAGCCAAAATACCAATTTTACAAATTGTGGAAGCGAAAAGGGCGTGGAAAATATAGTACATATATACACATGTATGTACAAGTTAACAATAAGTAAATTACAAGTTAGCAACTCAGCAAACGTGCATCCGCTGGAGTTCTTAGAAAAATAATCACGCCACCGGACACCGTGGTGCAGAATTGGTTTAAGATTAGCAGTTTCAAAATTACCATCAATTTGTTAAATATTTTATTTGCCATAACAAATAGAAAATTAACTGGCGCCCGAGCAGTTTCCGATCGCGATTACAACAAGGCAAACCCGTCATTACGTCAATTTGTTAAATATTTTATTTGTCATAACAAATAGAAAATTAACTGGCGCCCGAGCAGTTTCCGATCGCGATTACAACAAGGCAAGCCCGTCATTACGTCAATTTGTTAAATATTTTATTTGTCATAACAAATAGAAAATTAACTGGCGCCCGAGCAGTTTCCGATCGCGATTACAACAAGGCAAACCCGTCATTACGAATTCGGCAATTTTTACACCACGGGGCAAAACGATCCAAAATGAAAAACAATCTCACATCTCGACAGACCAAAAAGTTTACTAAAAGCGTGTAGCGTAATTTGATATCTCTCAACAACGCGAAGCAAGGGCGCTGCAGATTTTTACACGATGTATCTTAAGGTACAAATGGTATCTCGTATTAACTTTGTGCAAATGTATGTAACAGACAGAAGGAGAAGTCTCCGACCCAATTAAGTATATAGTTACGCAGATAATTCCATTCTTCGTTTTTGGCCACGCCCCTTTCCGCTCTCGTATTTCTAAAAGAAATCGAGATCGTTGAAATGGTAAAAGCTAAAGGCATAATTTTCAGTACGCTAAAACTACTGATCGTCAAACACGTACATGCAAAATGATGTACAGATCGGACAATAAATATAGAAATTATTACCAATTAATGTTGGTAGGACTCTTTTTGCTTCTGTATTTCGTCTTTCACTGCGAGGATGCCAAGATCCCGGTTGAATATTTTCGTTGCGAACATACCAAGGTGCCCCGGTGATAGTTCTCAGGATTTTTGATTGTGCGCGCTATATGATGTCTATGTTGCTGCTGCTCGCGTTCCCCCCAGCTGGGAGCCATATGTCCAGATAGGCTATAGGACTGAATTGTAGAGTAGTATCTTGTAGTCCAGGCACAGTGGTGATCGTGAATTTATGATCCAGTGGAGGCTGCTAGCTTTTAGTTTTAGGTGCATCTTCTGGCATTCGATGTGCTTACGCCAGGTTAGTCGTCTATCAAGGTGGACGCCTAGGTACGTTACTTCGTTAGCTTGAGGGATTTGCATACCGTTTAGTGAAAGCGCAGGGCATGTTTTTCTATTAAGAGTAAACGTTACATGTTTACACTTTTGTTCGTTTATTTTAATGCGCCAGTCGGACAGCCACCTTTCCACTGCTATGAGATGATTAGCGAGTTGGTTTGTTGCTTGCGTTGGGCATTTGGAGCGACTGAGTATTGCGGTGTCGTCGGCGAATGTTGACGTTGTTAGTTGTACGTTCGTAGAAATATTCGCGGTATACAGAACACATAAACAAGGGCCAAGTGCGCTTCCTTGTGGAACTCCGGCTTCGATGGTGTAGTCACCCGTAGAAGCTGCGTTGCATCTCACTGAGAATACTCTATTGTAGAGGTATGATTCCAGTAGCCTGTGGGTGTATGTTGGCAAATACGTTTTAATTTTGTGCAGGAGTCCCTTAAGCCAGACTCGGTCGAAAGCTTGAGATACGTCAAGAAAAATGGCGCTGCAGTATTCTCGCTGTTCAAAGGCTGAGCGTATTTCGGATGTTAATCGGTTCACTTGCTCAATGGTTCCGTGGTTTTTTCGGAAACCAAATTGGTGTGTTGGGATAATATTGGAAGTTTCCAAATATGGTATTATGCGAGTTAGCAAGCATTTTTCAAACAATTTAGACAAACAAGATAGAAGGCTTATTGGTCTATACGATGTCGGAATTGTGTGGTCTTTTCCAGGCTTCGGTATCATTATGATGATGGATTTCTTCCACTTTTTTGGGAAATATCCGAGATTAATGATCCCATTAAATAGTTTGCAGATGACATCTATAGCGCATTTTGGAAGTTCGATCAGCATCTTTGGCGTCAGTAGGTCACCGCCGGGTGCCTTTTTTGGTTTTCGCCCTCTTATTATACCATGTACCTTAAGGTACAAATGGTATATTAACTTTGTGCAAATGTATGTAACAGCCAGAAGGAGACATCTCCGACCCCATAAAGTATATATATTCTTGATCAGCATGAACAGCCGAGTCGATATAGCCATGTCCGTCTGTCCGTCTGTCTGTATGTATGAACACCTCGTTCTCGGAGATGGTAAGAGATAGACGTGTAATTCTTTTTGCTTTTGGTGTGTTATTGTTGCATTCAGATCAAGTTTATTTCAAATTTTTGCCACGCCCCTTTCCGCCTTCGTAATTTGCATAAAACTGTATTTGAATTTTCTTTGATAACTTGGACAAAATAAGACCTAGTGACCTATTTCTTTTTGCAATATGTCCGTTTAAGTATTGCGCAGATAATGTCATTCTTGGATTTTTGCCACGCCCCTTTCCGCCCTCGTATTTGCAAAAAAATCGATATCTTCGAAATGGTTAAAGCTAGTGGCATAATTTTCAGTCCAATAAGTTCACTGCTCGTCAAACACGTACGTGCAAAATAACGTACGGATCGGACAATAAATATAGAAGATATGGCCAATTAAAGTTTTACCCACCCCTTCCCTAGGCAACGGCATGCCGCACACGCTGGGGTGACGTCATCCGTCTCTTCTTTGACTTCAATTCGTTCGCACGTGTATACATACAATAGTGTGTGTATGTGTGCACCTGCTGATTTTTTGGATGTCAACAAACGAAAATTTTGTGAATTATTTGAAAAAAAAAATTAAATCAAAGAAATGGTTCATAAAGAAAAGAGGTACATGGTATCTCGTTGTCGAGAAATCTCGACTACAGCGTTCCTACTTGTTACTTTTTCAATTTCGTTCGGCCGGAGAGGAGGGATAGTTGGCAGAGGGGTAGCTTCTGGCTGGATTAGTGTCAGGACGAATGAGTTAGAGGCAGGGTTTGGTTGGAAGACACTTTGGAGATGTGTAGCGAATGTTTCAGCTCTGTCTTTGTCGCTACGAGCCCAGCATCCCGAAGAGTTTCTTATCGGGGTGGTCGTTTCAATTGGGGCGCTAAGACTTTGGTGGGCCTTCCACAGAGGATACTTTGTGCTCGTTGGCGAAAGATTCTGGATGTACCTCAGCTGTGCATTTTCTTCCTGTTGGTGCAGGGCCTGGTCGAGTGATCGGGTTGCTTCTTTGAGGCTTTGAGGCTGGTGATCTGTTTTTTTGCCAATCACGACGCGTGCGCCTCTTTTCTCGCACGAGCTGTTCGATTTGCTGATTGGATTTGTAGTATTTAATTCTGTCTACTTCCTTCCCTTCGCTGCCGCCACGAGTATTTCTTCCAGGGCGCTCGTGGTGTAGTCGATGTCCGATTCCATGTTAAGATCCGGGGCGAGATCTATGTGGGCACTCACGTACTTCTTGTATTTAAGCCAGTTCGTTCTTAGCGACGTCAGACTGAAGGGCTGATCGGTTATTTCTGGGCTTTGAAGGAAAGTTAGGAGCACAGGCGAGTGGTCTGATGATAAGTCCAGACTGCTCTAGCACTCTAGCACTTACATAGTCCAGTTTATTTCTCACATTTATAATTGCATTGTACAATTGCCTTCCTTTGGGAGTTACTAGACATGATCCCCAGTGCGTATGTTTGGCATTGTAGTCTCCTGTGGCTATGAAACGATCGCCATATAATGGACCAGCTCTTAGCATCTCCGAGAACGACGTGTTCACACATACAGACGGACAGACAGACGCATGGACGGACGGACAGACGGACATGGCTATATCGACTCGGCTGATCAAGAATATATATACTTTATAGGGTCGGAAACGCTTCCTTCTCCCTGTTACATACTTTGCACAAACTTAATATACCATTTGTACCTTAAGGTACATGGTATAATAAAAAAAAAAGAAGAAAATAGGTACATGGTATCTCGTTGTCGAGAAATATCGACTACAGCGTTCCTATTTGTTTCATTAATGCACCGGTCGATTTCACTGAAGCACCTCCCTGCATCATATATCCATATTTTGCAGAAAATATTGGTGACTTATATCGGGTACCAGATAAAGTTAAGTGCATGAGGAAATTTTCGGGAGGGCCCATAGAATTTAGTTAAAAGAAAAGAACTGTAGATCGAGTGCTAGAAGCCTAGGCGAGCAAAAAAGGCACCGCCAAATATTTTTCAATTTTGCAGACCATTCGCAAAAAGGGGACTGATCATGCTGATCAAGTGCTAGATTCTTTCAACATCCCCCTAAACTGGGAAGCAATTGCTAGATGCCTAAAATTGCATTTTGCCGATAAACGCGACTAAAGTAGTCTAGAATATCAACTGACAACAATGATACAACACGGAAATCAGACAGTTATGGAATTTTACCAAAACATTTACAAGCAAACCTTATTCTGAACAAAGTAAGTTGCATGAATCTGGACAAACCGACAGAAGTAGTAATGACCAAATCATACAGATACCTTTTATGAGAGGATTACAAGGTGATCTACCACGTTTGCTTGGCAAAGAGCCAACAGACCTTCCTCAGGCTTTACATATATGTATGAAATTAGAAAATTAAACTTACAGAACGAATTATGCAAATAGCAGGAATACCGCTGGTAACTTCAGTAATACTGACCAAAAACAGTTGACTAAACCGATACCCTTTAAATCAATAGCTTTACCACGAACATCGATACCATTCAATTATTTAATTATTCGACAACAGCAAATCCCAATCAAATACCCCTTCCGGTCCCACTGTCGGATTCCCTCAACAGCAAACCCGACATTTTGGCTATAACCAGGCCCAACAAATGTACTATCCACGACCTCAAATTATCCAATCACGACCATTTATTAGCAACACCCTCTAGCCCCACTACGCCCAAGCTCAGCAAAACCCAAAACCAAGCCCGAACGCATGGATATCGATCGTAGTATTCAAACAAAAAATGTAAACTGTATGACGTGACACAGCACAATGCAATAATACAGAATAATACAGGCCCTTTAAAGCCATAATTTTAGGCGGAAGCATACCCATCACCCATTATAAAATGGCCTACTTATTCAAAAGACCCGACCTAACAGTACAATTTTTCCTATTACCAACACTTAAGACCATCGACGCAATATTGGGCAACGAAAGCCTTCGCGAATTACACGCAGTCATAGATAAAGCATGGCGGATAATGATAGTAAAAAAGACAATTAAATGCCAATAAAAGAAGAAAAGTGTGATTCAGTAAACGTTACACCTCGGAATCACAGAAGACAAAATTCGAAAAACTTTTAATTACCGAAAATTACCGAGACTTATTTGAAAACCAAATGAAAAACTGGCACATGCGACATAATAATTTTCAGCAAAGATTTCAAACCTCTTACTAAAAATCTAGACACCATATTTCAAACTTTGCCAATACAAAATGTATATAGGACAAATGCGAGTTTTATAAAAACCAAGATGAATTCCTCGGATTTGTTATATCTGTTTGTTATATTTGTTATCTATTTGTTATATTTGTTATAACCCAAATAAAGACATGGTAATTGTCAATTATACTCAATCAAAACCGATAAGATATCTATGGACGGTTCTTGGACCAGCCGAATATTAGCAAGGGCTTATAAGAGATTTCTCTAAGATCACTAAGCCCCTTAGCTCTATTTTAAGAGGGGAAGACGGACCTGTGTCCAAAAAATCTGATTTGAAAAAGGAATTTCATTTAACCACGGCGCTTCTAACTATGCCATAGGGGTGGTAGTGTCAAAAGGAGAGTGACCCATATATAAGTCTGACGTTTCCATATTTCATAATAAACTTTTACTCCTCTTTTTTTTGTTAAAATACCTATACTCGAATCAATAGATTATGAAAATATTGTAATTAAGCCGATCAAGAAAAATAATACTGTAATCCATATGAAAAACAACGAATATTTCCAATTTAAATATATATTTTTTGAAATACCAAATACTGGCAAACATGTTATTAATATAATATGTAACAGAAATAACGAAACACGTCTTAAAGGCACCTATTTTATTCATTTATCCAACGACACAATGCTCATCAGCAGGCAAAAATTTAGTAACCTTGAAAACACTATAACCAAGATCGGAACTCCTTTAATACAGATGGCACTAACAGAGGAACAACGGGTCAAGATGTTGTCTCTAGAAGCTCTAAAGCAGCCATGGGCAGCCCTAGGCTCTTTCGGCTCCAAGTGCTCCCAAAAACACAAAGCTGTGAGTGTTTCGAACAAAAGGGGATTAACATTTCCAAGTGCTCGGAATTTGACTGTGAAAAGGGAATGTGTGAAGCGAAGGTCTCGATCAAAAGGGTATCGAAATGTGCACGTCATCCGAAGTTGACGGTGAAAAGGGAATGTGTGAAATTACACAAGCAAAATATGTAGAACCAAAAAATCGGACGGAGACCCTTTTTTTATTTTTTGGCCGGCTCCCAAGTTTAAAATCTGTGCCCACCGCTGATCTAGAGGCATTACACATAGACAACATAGACCGAGCACGAAATCACCTTAAGCAAGCCAACTTAAACACAATCAGCCTGGTTATTCTTTTTTCTTTGGTGACGATCATCAGTGTCGAACTGTACATTTTATGCAGGCGGAAAGAAAATGTGACGCTTCAAGTCAAATTCCGGTAGTCCACCCAGTAAGGAAAGATCTTCCTCAAATTAAGTTCAATGATCTCCCTCCCATACATATTTCTGATAATTTGCTTGGGGACAAGTAAAAATGTAGACGGGAATAGTTAACATTAAATAAATGACTAAAATATTAACCGCCGCAACATTACAATAAACGGCAACTCAGCAAACGCGCATCCGCTGGAGTTCTTAGGAAAAGAATAACGCCACCTTCACTGGTTCTTCTCTACCGACGGCGCTGCAGTTTGGCAGTTTCAAAATTAGCATTAAACAATAAATAACCATAAATCAATTTTTTAAATCTTTTATACATATGTACATACATACGAGCTTTCCAAAAATGTATAATTTATTAATATTAAATATGTTTTTGTATGCGAAAAAGGCTTGCGGAACTTACTTTACGAACGCGGAACTTACTTTACGAACGCGGAACTTACTTTACGAACATATACATATGTATGTATGTATTAACAGGAGCTAATGAAAAAAAATTTATGTACATATGTATGTACATACATATGTCGCTAGCTCTAACCATGCCATCAGTTTTATGCAATTGCCAAGGCGGAAAGAGGCGTGGCAAAAATAAACTTGATCTGTGTATGCATATGCATAGCGGACCAAAAGCATCAAGAATTACATTGTACATGTATGTATGTTTATATGTACATATCTAGCTCCTACCATCTCGGAGAACGACGCGAATGAACGGACATGGCTAGATATACATATGTATATATGTACATACATACATATGTGCATATTAGAGTCGCCGAAATCATTGGATGACGTTGGAGACTATACTTATTTTACTGTTACGAAACATGAATGTGTAGAACTGTTATACATATACATACATATGTATGTATGTAAAAACATACGTCGATTATGTTCTTCGGAACAGTTGCATTGCATAAAGAACCGGTTTTTCCACTCGAAAGTAAGTTGCTTCAAAGCACGTTTCCAACCAAAAAGATGTTTTGAGCAGTTGTCCATATGTTTTTTATACCAACTGGAAGCTATTGAGTTCACTGACCTAATTGGAATGAATAATTGGATTCCAACAGATTAAGTATGTATGTATGTACATTGCTAAATCCACTTTTTATATCCGGTTCTTTAAAAAAAAAAGAAGAAGGGTATTTTGAATTCGTACGAATGTCAAATATGTAACAGGGACAAGGAAGCTTTTCGGCCCTATAAAGTACATATATATATTCTTGATCAGCATCAACAGCCGAGTCCATCTAGCCATGTCCGTCCGTCTGTTCTTATGAACGCCTAGATTGTGGAAACTATAAAGGATAGAGAAAAACTAATTTCACATTCTAATTCTAGGGATACCTGTTTATTTACACACACACGCGCACGCACAAGTTTATTTTAAAAATCGACTACCTCCCTTCGCACCCCCGCAAACCGTGAAATTCTGTGGCATTCCTAATTGTAGCTCTATAGGCACTAATTTTGGATAGTACATAAGTAGGGCCACTATCTATCTGTGTTGCGAAAATCAGCCGGTTACGTCCACTTTTGTTTGCGAAAATGATAAAAATGAGTTGCGCCCACAAGCTTCTCCATAGAAACATTGCGCGCACTTCTCCTACACACACACACCTCCAAACACCAAATTACGAAAATTTGTTGCGCCTAAAATTTCAATGGTATTATAATGTGTCAAAAACCAGGCGAAACTAAAAACCGGGTATTTATAGTCGAAACACTCGACTATAATCGTTCTTACTTGTTTATTTTTAATATCCAGGTATATACATATATACCTGGTATGTAAGCATGTATGTAGTTCTTTATATATATTTTTTTCTTCACAATTATCCACAAAAAATATGTATCTATTTATTCTTTGTATAAACAAAAATATTATGAAACTTATGAAACTTGTACACTGTAAGAACTAAAGTTGGACTTGTTTTTACAACCAAATTTAAAATTATCTTAAGAACGATTCATTATCCTGTTCGAGTTTCTTTTAAATAATGGGGTTAGACAGATAATAAAAATAATGAGATATATGAATATATGTACATGAATTTTATTTCTGCATTTAAATTTTTTCGCGCTTTTTAGAGGGAAAAGTTGTGTAGCTTGTGTAGTTATGTAGATATTTAAGTTTATACTTTTCACAAATCAAACATCTCTTACACCTACAAGATCCAGGGATATGTTGTTACGTTCAGGGGCAATTTTTGGCACGCCACTTTACGCCTTCGAAATTTGCAAATAGAAAAACTAACTATATCTCCGAAATGGTAAAAGCTAAAGAAATGCATGCAAAATTACGAACAATAAATTTAGAAGATATGAAAGTTTTAACACCCCTTTCCACGGCAACTGCAAGCCGCTTATTTGATTTGGTCCGTCCGCACGTGTATACATACAAAAGTGTATGTATGTGTGAACGTGCTGGATGCCAATAAAAAAAAACAGAAATGGTTGATAAAGAAAAAAGGGACATGCCTTACAGCCTTTCTTTTTGGTTTTTATACCATGTACCTTAAGGTACAAATGGTATATTAAGTTTGTGCAAAGTATGTAACAGGGAGAAGGAAGTGTTTCCGACCCTATAAAGTATATATATTCTTGATCAGCATCAACAGCCGAGTCGATCTAGCCATGTCCGTCAGTCCGTCTGTCTGTCCGTCCGTCCGTCCGTCCGTCCGTCCGTCTGTATGTATTAACACGTCGTTCTCGTAGACGGTAAGAGCTAGAGGTGTAATTCTTTTTGCTTTAGGTCCGTTATATGTGTACGCAGGTCGAGTTTATTTCAAATTTTTGCCACGCCCCTTTCCGCCTTCGTAATTTGCATAAGACTGTAATTTCTTCGATAACTTGGACAAAATAAGAGGTAGAGACCTGTTTCTTTTGCATTAGGACCGTTTAACTATTATGCAGATAATGCCATTTCCAGATTTTTGCCACGCCCCTTTCCGCCCTCGTAGTCGCAAAAAAATCGATATCTCCAAAATGGTAAAAGCTAGAGACTTAATTTTAAGTCTGCTAAGTCTGATGATCGTCAAACACGTGCATGCAAAATTACGTTCAGATCGGACAATAAATATAGAAGATATGGTCAATTAAAGTTTTACGCACCCGTTCCCACGGCAACGGTAAGAGAGGTACATGGTATCTCGTTGTCGAGGAATCTCGACTACAGCGTTTCTACTTGTTTTTTTGTCGGTCTTTTATTATTTCCATAGAAGTAATAACGGACTTAACTACGCTTAAATATAAAATATTAGGTTTGCGATTGAAACCAATATATGTGTGCGTTATTATCCAATATAATGAAGTGTTTAAATTTTAATGGGCAACGCCTAGCACTTTATGCTCCGAGTGTTCCCAAAAACAAAAAGCTGTGAATGTCTCGGCAGAGTGGATTAAGGAATTAAGTGCTCGGAATTTGACGGTGAAAAATGAATGTGTGAAGCGAAGGTCTCGATCAAAAGGGAACCACCGTGAGCAAGCGCTCGGAATTTGACGGTGAAAAAGGAATGTGTGAAGAGAACGTCTCTATCAAAAGGGAATCGAAATGTGCACGTCGTCCGAAGTTGACGGTGAAAAGGGAATGCGTGATATTACACAAACAAAATTTATAGAACCAAAAAATCGGACGTAGACCATTTTCTTTTCTTTTTGTGGTCTGCTCCCAAGCTGAAAATCTGTGCCCATCGCCAGTTTAAAATTTTATCTCATAGATGCTGTTTTGCGCCGATTTTAGATATCCACGAGTGGTCTGATGGGGCTCACTTACCTGGGATACTAAAGCTTTGGTCTCAGGTGTGGTACTTTCTAGAATGGTTTTTTTGAATTCACTTGGATTGTCCAATTTAAAATCCGATGCTGATGCTATGAAAAGTTGAAGTTTTTCCAAATCAGTTGACACTGAAGACTTTTCAATCTTCTGTGATGCTAACAATTCCACTCCATTGGCACACCATTGATTAGCCTAATTGAAAATTGAATATAAAATCGTACTAATCGTAACCTATACAGTTGCTTACCTTTTCAACCCTCTCCATTAATTCGCGGTTTTTCATGAGAACGTCCTCCCTTCTGCTAAGGCGGAACTCGATATTGTCGCAGAAGTGTTTTAGCTCATCACATTTGGGCTGAACAACCTCCCAAGGGTACACCTTTTGAGAACCTATTAACAGCTGTCCTGCACTTACAACATTATGCGCCCTGTTTATATTAAATCGCGTAACTTGTCGAAATGTATCATTTTCTTGGATTAGAACCGCTATACGTTCTAAGCTTTCACCGATCTCTGTCATATCAGTAATTTCTTTTAAATGCCCATCTAGAACGGTCTTGAATAAAGGTAGGATAACATTATTAGCAACATCTATGTAAGGATACATTTATATAAATACCTGTAATTCACGAAAATCTTGCTCGAATACTCGTAAATGTAAGCATTGCTCTAACCGTTCTTTATGACTCTTCCAAAAGTCGTCAAATCGTCGTTCTGTTTCCTCTAGTTGAACCAAAAGTCTAGATAAAACCAAATTATTTATTTGAATTATCTCAAAATTATAACATCTAAATTTTAAAATTCAATACGTTCTAGTCGCACAGAAATGTCTTTTTTAAGTCACAAATCATAAAAAATGTCCAATATACAAAAAATAAAAAATAATAAGTACTCGTATCACAAAAAATTTCACCACACCCCTTTTTGCCCTTGCAATTTGCAAATAACTTTTTTCTCTAGATAAGGTGTCTCTATCTATGAGATAGTAGGAGCTAGAGACATATGTAATTCTTTTTGCCTAAGGTCCGTTTAATAGGTACACATATAGTACGTACGATTTTTAAACCATGTACCTTAAGGTACATGGTACTCCATTCAGTGGTCTTCGACCTAATACAGTATATAGTATTCGATAAAGCCAATGTCGATAAAGCCGAGTCGATAAAGCCAATGTCCGTTCGTCTGTCTGTATATATGAACACGTCAATCTTCGCGATTGTAAGAGCTAGAGCTGTAATTCTTTATGATTTTGATCCGCTATGGATGCACGCCGATCAAGTTTAACAAATACGCAGATAATGTAATTTACGAACTAATAAATATGTATAATAAATATTCAAAAACTTTCTTTAAAATTTCAAGTGCATTTTTTATTTACTTTTTCGCCTTAAATATTAAAAAAAAAACTGTATCTGCGAGATTGAAAATGTAAATTTATAATTCTTAAAGGCACAAATCCGCTGGACGTCTTACGGGAATATACTAGTATATTTGAAATTATTTACACTCAAATCGGACAATAAAACTACAAGATACGTCCAATAAAGTTTTAGTCACCCCTTGCCAGTAGTAATGCCGGATGTACTGCTTTGGCAGGCAGTACCCTTTTGCAGAAAATAAGATAAAGAACGGTAGAATATCCAGAACCATATGAAAAACACAATGCCAGAAAGGGGCATCGTTCTTACTGAAGCTACAGAGGAGAGGCTGTAGATTGATAGATGGCCTGTTCACAGGCCAGTGCTTTCTGCAAGTCCATGCACAAAAAGTGAGCCTAACCAGGAACGATGGGTGTTGGCAAAGCAAGGGCCAGGCGAGAAAGAATCTCTAGAGTATATCCTCTGTCTCTGCCCAGCCCTTATCACGATACGACAGGGATACATGAATGCACCAATCTTCACATCGTTGGAAGAAAAAGGAAAACTTAACCCGAGCAGGGTCCTGGCATTCGCGAGAACCACTCGAGGTCTATTTTACTGAACGTAGCAATCAACGCCTCTAACAACCGGTATCGCTAAGGACCATAATGGGCTAGGCGCGACACTCTCCTTTCAAGGAGAGGTCATCCGGATCAACCTAACCTAGTATCCTTCTTTGACAAGCAGTACCATGCTTTGACAAGTGACCAGAGTTCATGTACTCACATACAAAAATTTTTGGATTTACTTTTTTTTTTTTTTTTTTTTAAACTTTGCTATTATTTATTGAATCTTCTCTTAATTTAGAGACTAACAATAAGTTTACGAAATGTTGAAGTTTTTCCAAATCAGTTGACACCGACTTTTCAATCTTTTGTGATGCTAACAATTCCACTCCATTGGCACACCATTGATTAGCCTAATTTAAAATTAAATATTAAATCGTACTAATCGTAACCTATACAGTTGCTTAGCTTTTCAACCCTCTCCATGAAACTTAACATTAAAATTTAACTAACAGTAGACTATGACTGTGTTCTGGTTGCGCGTCCCTCAGGTCGGTCGCTGGGTGGGTAAGTCATTGCGACGAAGACGTGATTGATTGTTTATCCTTATAAGACCTCTCGTCAGGTGGTTAGGGTGCAACAACAGCTTGGCAATATACTTTTCCTTCTGTTCTGCGATCGCTTCTTTGACTGGTAGAATGTTTAAGTCGCGATGTTTGTTTTCGTTGCGAACGTACCACGGTGCCCCCGTGATGGTTCTCAAGATCTTCGACTGAGCTCTCTGGACTTTGTCAATATTACTATTGCTGGCATTCCCCCATAACTGGGAGCCGTACATCCATATAGGTTTTAGAACTGAGTTATACAGCAGGACTTTATATTCAAGGCAAAGGGGGGACCGAACGTTGATAAGCCAATGTAGGCTGCTGGCTTTTAGCTTTAAGTGTGTTCTTTTGGCTTCTATGTGCCGGCGCCATGTGAGTCTTCTGTCGAGGTGTACTCCTAGATATGTCACTTCGTTTGCTTGCGGGAGTATGTTGTTGTTTAACGTTGTTTAACGTAATAGGCAGGCAGTTTTGTCTGTTCAGGGTGAACGTAACGTGCTTGCATTTTTGTTCGTTCACCTTAATTCGCCAATCTGATAGCCATTTTTCAACATCGAAGAGCTAGCTGCGCGGTTGCTTGCATCGGGCATTTTGATCGGCTAAGAATTGCTGTATTATCAGCAAACGTGGAAGTTGTTAATCGTGTGCTTGTCGGGATGTCTGCTGTGTAGAGGACATATAATGTTGGCCCTAGCACGCTACCTTGAGGAACTCCAGCTCCAATAGAGAAGTTATCAGATGTAGCAGTGTTGCACCTTACAACAAATTTTCTGTCGTAAAAGTAAGACTCTAATAGCTTGTGGGTATTGTTGGGGAGCATTGTCTTGATCTTGGACATTAGACCTTTTAGCCAGACACTATCAAATGCTTGAGAGACGTCTAAAAATATGGCAGTACAGTACTCACGTTTTTCGAATGCGTTCCGAATATCTGATGTTATCCTGTTGACCTGCTCAACTGTTTCGTGCTTTTCACGAAACCCAAATTGATGTGACGGGATTCTTTCCTGGAGTCTTAGGCATGTGTTTATCCGAGTTAATAAACATTTTTCAAAGAGTTTGGATAAGCATGAGAGTAGGCTTATAGGTCTATACGACGTGGGAATTGTGTGGTATTTGCCCGGCTTTGCTATCATTATTATGATTGACGTTTTCCATCTCGCCGGATAGTGACCAAGTTTTGCTATGGTATTGAAGAGCTGGGTGATAGGGCGAACGGCGAAATATGGGAGCTCGATGATCATTTTCGGACTTATGTGGTCGCAGCCCGGGGATTTTTTCGGATTCAATTGATTTTTAATGATGCTGACAATTTCGTTTGGGCGAAATTCAATTGGCTCATGTTGAAGCTGGGGCTCATCTGGTAAGGTCGGCAAAGTAAACGCACTAGTCGCAGGATTCGGTTGGAAGACATTTTTGAGTGGGTTGGCAAACGTGCTGGCTCTGTCTGCATCGCTGCGCGCCCAGCCGCCTATGGTATTTCTAATAGGCATCACGGTTTCTTTCGGTGAGCTCAGAGTTGGGTGAGCTTTCCATAGTGAGTATTTTGTACTGGAAGTTGACAATTGCTCTATGTACTAGCGGTGGACATATGCTTATTCTTGCTGTAGAGCTTTAGTAAGTCTACGTGAGGCATGCCTTAAGTTTTGCTTAGCTGATGGCGATCTGTGGGATTGCCACTCTCGACGTAAGCGTCGCTTTTCGAGAACGAGTTTTTCGATTTGTAGATTTGTCTTCTTTTGATTGTATTGTATATTTGTAGTTTGAGATGTTGAAGCTCGAGCTGCGGAGACGAGTACAGACTCCAGTGAATTAACAAAGCTGCTTTGATTATTGCATTATAGAGCTGCTTTCCTTTTGGAGTCACGTGACGAGATCCCCAGTGTGTGTGCTTGGCATCGTAGTCTCCTGCGGCTATGAAGTGGTCTCCTAGTGAGTTGAAAAACTGCATAAACTCGTCTTCAACTATAGTGACGCGAGGGGGCCAGTATACGGCGGCTAGTGTAAGTCGGTTGCCAGTGCATAGTTGTATATTTATAGATGTGGCCTGTAGGTAGTTTTTAGCAAATTTGTTGTGATAGTGGTGCTTAATTCGCCTTCTGATTAGAATTCCAGTCCCACCATGTGCTTTACCATCTGGATGGTTCGTTCCGTAGAAAGTATACTCTCGTAGTTGAAAGTTGTATTTGTTTGTGAGGTGTGTTTCTGAAAGCAGCATTATGTCGATTTCATTGTCGAGTAGGAATTAAGTTAACTCAAGCTTATGCTATAAAACGCCATTTGCGTTCCACGTAGATATCCGTAGGGGGGTCATTATTTGGATTGTTGCGAAACCAGCATTTGAATCAATAGATTTTGGTTTCGCATTAGGTCTGGCATAGTTGTGCGCATAAACGACATAAATTCCGTGAGGCTTTGTTGTAGACTGCATATCATAGCTTCGAAGTTGTTTTTTAGCTGCTCAGGCGATTGATGCTGCTGAGCCGCGTTCGGTTCTTGGTATGATTCCAGTAATAGACTTCTTGGGGCAGGGGTCGCCAGTCCTAGTTTTAGAGCGCTTGCATATGTCACATTTTTGTCAGAATTAATGGGTTCTAGGGAGGATCTAGCTGCAGTCGAGAAGATGACTTCAGGGTTTGATCTGGAGACTGTCAACGTTTTATTTTGGGCGCGGGCAGTAGTTGCTCTCTGGTGGATGCGGTTTTTCAGTTCCTTATAAGCTGGGCAACCTCTATAGTTGGCAGTGTAATTGCCACCGCAGTTGCCGCACTTTTTCGAGTTGGAGTCATCTTTGCTCGCTGGGCAGTGTGCGGAGTCATGTAGCTCTCCACAAACTACACACACCGGGCGCAGTTTACAGTATGACCTTGTATGGCCATATTCTTGGCAGTTTGCACATTGCACCGGACCATTGCGTTTGTGCGGTTCCTCAACTGTGATTAGGCGGTTCAGAAAGAACTGAAGATTGTTTATAGGGCGCACTTCGTATTTCAGGGGCTTGTTTTCTGGTTCAAGCTCAACCCTAAAGAGTGGCTGCGGCTTTCTGTCCCTGTTGATGATATTGAAGACTGTCTTTGCGCTAAATACCTTTTCTTGTAGCGCCTTTGTTATCTCTGCAGGCGTTACTTCGGATTCTATGCCCTTGAGTACAACTTGCAGGCCCTTACTGATCTTAAGCTGATACGTGTAAAAGTTATTTTTATTCTCGGTAAGATATTTCGATAATACTCTGTAATTATCTTCAGACTTCATTTGAACTTTTGTTTCTTGAATGTTGCCCTTTACAAGGGGTATTACGTGGAAGTTAACCTTGCCAATGAGCTCAATGATTTTGTTAACAAGGATATTGGAACTTTTTTCTCGTATATAAATGGGCGGAGGCTTTGGCTTCCTTTTCTCGACTTCAGTAGATTCGACCGCCTCATCTTCATAGGCGTCTGCCAGGATTTTAAATCGGTTTGAGTTTATGGGCGTTTCAGTTGCAGATAGACTAGCATTGCCACGGGTTATTTTGGGTTGAGAGTTTAGGGAGCTCGACTTCCTTTTGATTTGGATGTAGCGATCCATACCAGTCTGCACAGCCGGCTTAATTTGTAAATTGTTTTTGTTTTGTTTTGCGGGCCGCGCAGCGTCAGACGTTTTGGGGTTTGCGCTGCTTGCTGTTGATATCGCTAAATGCGCTGTCGATACAGTTGCGGTTGATGTTGTTGTTAATTAATTAATTAATTAATTAATTAATCAATATAAATGTTACCGATTTTTCATCGCAGAGAGCGTCTTTTCGCGTTAGTATAGATTTATTGAACCAGTCACTGCACTTTTATGATTTTATTAAGAGCACAATAAATACACGTCTGCATGCGACGACGGTCAACATCCAAATTTACTTAAATTAAAAAAAAACAAGTAAGAACGATTATAGTCGAGATTCTCGACTATAAATACCAGGTTCTTAGTGTCACCTGGTTTTTGACACAGAATTTCGTGACACCATTAATTCTGTGACAATAATTCTGTGACACCATTATTGTCCTAAATGTGTTAAACGGTAAACGGTCCTAAGACAAAAACGGTCCTTGAAGCAAACAAAAATGTTTTGCAACTTGCTATGGCGGAAACGGGTACAACAAAAATTGTCAATAACAAGTGGAAATGCTGTAGTCGAGATTTTTCGAATACTCAACATTTTTATACCCGGTTCTTCTATACAAGTAGGAACGCTGTAGTCGAGATTTCTCGACAACGAGATACCATATACCTCTTTTCTTTATGAACCATTTCTTTGATTTTATTTTTTTTTTCAAATAATTCACCAAATTTTCGTTTGTTGACATCCAAAAAATCAGCATGTGCACACATACACACACTTGTGTATGTATACACGTGCGAACGAATTGAAGTCAAAGATGAGACGGATGACGTCACCCCAGCGTGTGCGGCATGCCGTTGCCTAGGGAAAGGGTGGGTAAAACTTTAATTGGCCATATCTTCTATATTTATTGTCCGATCCGTACGTGTTTAACGATCAGTGGACTTATTGGACTGAAAATTATGCCTCTAGCTTTTAACATTTCGAAGATATCGTTTTTTTTTGCAAATACGAGAGCGGAAAGGGGCTTTGCAAAAATCCAAGAATGATATTATCTGCGCAATAGTTAAACGGACATATTTCAAAAAGAAATAGGTCTCTAACTCTTATTTTGTCCAAGTTATAGGCAAATGTATCGAAGAAAATACAGTTTTATGCAAATTACGAAGGCGGAAAGGGGCGTGGCAAAAATTTGAAATAAACTTGATCTGCCTGCAACAATAACACACCAAAAGCATAATTACACGTCTATCTCTTACCATCTCCGAGAACGACGGGTTCATACATACAGACAGACGGAAAAACGGACGGACGGACAGACGGACATGGCTATATCGACTCGGCTGTTGATGCTGATCAAGAATATATATACTTTAAGGGGTCGGAGATGTCTCCTTCTGGCTGTTACATAAATTTTGCACAAAGTTAATATATCATTTGTACCTTAAGGTACATGGTATAAAAAGAATAAGGGTATATTGAATTCGTGCAAATGTCAAATATGTAACAGGGACAAAGAAGCTTTTCAGACCCTATAAAGTATATATATTGTTGATCATCATCAACAGCCGACTCCATCTAGCCATGTCCGTCTGTCCGTCCGTCCGTCTGTCCGTATGAACGCGAAGATGTTGGAAACTATAATAGATGGAGAACAACTAATTGCACATTCTAATTCTAGGGATACCAATTCAGCACAAGTTTATTTTAAAATTCGGCTGCACGGAAGACAAGGAGCGTCCATGCCAACCAAAAAAGTTCGAAGATCAAAATTTGAGGCATTACGCGATGATGACCCGTGTCCAACCCTTGAACAATTGACAGAATCATTAGGGGTCGACTTATCAACGGTCATCATTCAAAATAAAGAAAACTGGGTGCCCTACGAGTTTAAGCCGAGAGACGTTGAACGACGATTCGGCATGTGCGAATAACTGCTTCATCGGCATAAAAGGAAGAGTTTTTTTCATCGCATTGTTACTGGTGATGAAAAGTGGATCCATTATAATCCAAAAAAAAAAAAGATCATGGGGAAAACCCGGACATGCCTCCACGACGACAGCTAAGCCGTATATCCATGGTGCCAAGCTCCTGTTGTGTATTTGGTTGGACCAGCTAGGTGACGTGTATTATAAGCTGCTAAAACCAAATGAAACGATCACTGGGGACCGATACCGTCTACAAATAATGCGTTTGAGCCGTGCACTGAGAGGAAAAAGGCCACAATACGACGATAGACACGCAAGGTGATCCTGCAGTATGATAATGCTCGGCTACATCTTGCTAAGCCGGTGAAAACGTACTGAGCAGCTGAGCAGCACTTCACAACGTACGAGGATACCAAATAGATTCGTGGATCCCCTCAAAAGACATGGAATTCTTTTGACGCGGAAT
Source organism: Drosophila ironensis (assembly GCA_021223825.1). Lineage (NCBI taxonomy): Eukaryota > Metazoa > Arthropoda > Insecta > Diptera > Drosophilidae > Drosophila > Drosophila ironensis. The sequence goes on from JAJJHQ010010749.1 coordinate 106,476, forward strand.
CCGGATGCTTCCAGAAAGATGGGAAAATGTCACTTTTTAAGTGCTCAAAAACCCAAAAAAAAACCTTTAAAATTAATTCAAGGTCCTAATATATAAACCTAGTACGCATTGTTTAATTCGGATCTGGCAATATTTAAAAAAGGGAAGATCAGTGCAGCCTCTCACTGAAACATTGTCATAAAGAAAGGCTGTCCTCTTATATTGTTCAACCTGGTAATTGACGAAATTATGAGTGAAGGGTAAACGATATTTGTCTCTTGTCTTATAAACTCGTCAATATCCAAAAAACGTATCAATATTTATTTAAAGTTTTGTTGCTGATAATTTTAAAAGGGATTCCAAGTTGCAATAAAAATTAAGAAGAAGACAACAAAATACATTGTCGGTATTTTAGGTTGTCGATGCAGAATTAAACCATATTTTATAAAAGTTCGTATGTAATAATAAGACATTATTGAGTTTATTCAAGTTTAAATTATAGGTATAGAATTTTTTTTTCTCTTTGTAAAAAAAAACTGGCCTAAAGTTAACGCCTGCGGATTCGGCAATTGCATGACAAATCTGGGCTTCGGCACTGTGATGAGCATAGGACAAGTACAGAAAGAGGCCGTGAGCAGAAAACCCTTATAGAGTGAGTAACGGTCACATGACTTCATATACTGTGAGCAATTGCAACAACAAATGAGCACCATGAGCACAGGGATGATTATTATTGTTTGTATTCGTGTACTCTATACACAAATTTCAATGGATGAAAAACTTTAAATCAATAAACTTATCGTCTATAATAGATAAACATCAAATATATCACCTTTGAATGGCACTAACGTTTCCCGTACGTTCTGAGAATTCTTTAAATTCGTAAATTTTAAAATTATCCAGAAGAATTTCTCCATGCGTGGCTGCAGAAAGTATTTCCTTCTACAAAAAATATCGTATATTAATATAATATAATAACAAAAATTTTCCACTTAACATCACCTTCAAACGATTGTAATTGTTGTCTTGATTTTCGATAACATGTTTTGTTGCTTCCACAGAATTTGGAAACTCTATATCATGTACAGTTTGTATAAATAAGTCCAGTTCTGCAGAGACTTTATGAGTAAGGGTCGAAAACTGTTCCAGTGACTGTTGGATTAAAAAAAAAATGACATTTTGGGTTTTACTAAAAATGTTAATGTTTGGAAATTATATTATTAATGAATACAATTTTCATATCAATTAAAAGAAAGATAGAATGGACATTGTCGGGTGTTTTGGTTGTCAGTTAAAAATTAAACAAGTGTAGAATAATTTTTATTTCACGTACCTTAAGGTACAAATGGTATATTAACTTTGTGCAAGTGTATGTAACAGGCAGAAGGAGATGTCTCCGACCCCATATATTCTTGATCAGCATCAATAAGAGCTAGAGACCTATAGTCTTTCTCTTACGCAGATAATATCATTCCGATATCTCCAAAATGGTAAAAACATAATTTTGAGGCCGCTAATCGTCAAACACGTGCATGCGAAATCCAGATCGGACAATAAATATAGAAGATATTACTAATTTAAAGTTACCCATGCCCTTGGCTACGGCATTACGCTGCACATGGTGACGTCGTTTTGTTCGCACGAGTATACATACAGAAGTTTTTTTTTTTGACTTTGAGAGATTTATTTAAAATCTGTCCTAAGTGGACAATAATTAAATGATTGGACAGCGACGTTGGGTGGGTGTTATTACATTAGTGGGGGGTTTAGGTAGGATTGCCTAAATTACATGGAGTGGAGTTGGGTTTGAAGTTGTGGTCGGCTCGTTGGATTTTAGGATCTTAGGTCCGGTAGGTCAAGCGGGTGGCCGCGTTGTAGCCTTCTAACTGTACGACTGTTGTCCAGGAGGTTGACAGCTAGTGAGTTTGGGTGGATATTTAGCCTTTCCAGGTACCTTCGGCTAAATCTGGCGATTTCGTCGTTGACCCAGGGGACTCCGAGCTGTTCGTGGATGGTCACGTTGTCGTGGTAGGGGGGGGCACCCGATAGCAGCCTTAGGACTTTATTTTGGGTCCGTTGGATGGATTTGCGGTTGGTGCTGCTGGCTGTGCCCCATAGCTGAATGCCGTAGGTCCAGATCGGTTTGACGATGGTTTTGTAGAGTAGGACTTTAAGGCGGAGTGTCAGCTTGGAGTGTTTTCCAAAAAGCCAGTGGAGTTGCTTGACCTTCGCGTTCACTTGTGCACGTTTCCGCTGAAGGTGCTTTTTCCAGGTCAGGCGTCTGTGCAGGGTCAGACCGAGGTATCTGGGGTATGGGCATTCAGGGATGGTCACTCCGTTTAGAGTGACCGGTGGGCAGGAGCCTTGCCGGGGGGTGAAGGTAGTGGCGGTAGATTTATCGCTGTTTATGGCGATGTTAAGTTGTTCGTGCCATGTGTTCAGCTGGTCCAGGTGTCTCTGCATGGCGCAAGCGGCCTCAGCTGGTGTATCAGCTCTTGCCAGGAGCGCCGTATCGTCAGCGTATGTTGCGACAATAAGATTGCCGTTGTTTGGGGCTGGGAGGTCGGCGGTGTAGGCGTTGTAGAGGATTGGGCCGAGGACGCTGCCTTGAGGGACTCCCGCGCTGGTGCCCTTGGGGGGCGAAGTGGCCTCCCCGCATACTACGGCGAATCTACGTTCTGTCGTGAACGACTTGAGAAAGGCGTAGTAGTTGTGCGGGAGGCTGCGCTTCAGCTTGAGCAGAAAACCAGGGTGCCAGACGCGGTCGAAGGCCTGTTTGACGTCCAGCATGACCGCCAGACAATATTTCTTCTGTTCGAAGGAGTCCAGGAGTCGAGTTTGGAGTCAGGCTTACCAGGCTTAGGTATCATTACCACTCGGGCACGTTTCCAGGGTGTCGGAAAGTAACCGAGGTCCAAACATTTGTTGAAGATGGTAGTGATCAACTTTATGGTGGACGGAGGTAGGATTTTTAATGCAGCTGCATTGATACCATCATCGCCTGGTGCCTTTCTGGACTTTGCGTTGACGATGTGTTGGGCGATCTCCTCTTCGGTCACTGGCGGGTAGGGCTCTGCAGGGATGGGGGGCTCAACGAGCTGTAGTGCAACATTGGCGGCGTGTTCGGCGGTACAGCGTCTGTTCGGGGAGAACACCTTCTCTAGGTGAACGGCGAACGCGTTGGCCCGGTCGGCGTCAGTTCTGCACCAGCTGTCGTCAGGCCTTTGAACGGGGGGGGCTCGTTTCCGTGGTCTTTTTATTTTCCTGGTGACCTGCCAAAGGTTGTGGTGAGGATCACCAGGGGCCAACTGTCTGACATAGTTGTCAATTGCGTCCCGTCTGAGGCTGACCAGGGTCTCCTTCAAGTGACTGCAGGCTCCGTTAAACGCTGTCTTGTCTCGTGGGTTTCTGGACAGCATCCAGACACGCCGGAGGCGCCTCTTCTCAGCTAGCAGTTCGGCGAGTTCAGGGCTCCAGAGGTGGACGTTGGAGCCTGCTGATCGCGGGCGGTTGGAGAGTCTTGGTGCTGCGTGAGCTGCCGCGTTCTTGATGGATGTGGTGAGCTCCTCATGTCGTTGGGAGTCGCTATTGCTGGGTTGCCGTTAAGGTGGCGATCGAGCCAGGACTGAAATTTGCCGATGTTCGACGTTTTGTAGATCAGCCTCTTGTGCGGTGCCTTCCTCACGACCAGGGTGTTGAGGTGCAGCACGATGGCGCTGTGGTCGGAGAAAAGGTCGGCGTGGGCACTGCACGATATGTTTGCGGGGTTGATGCCCTTGGAAATGGCGAAGTCCAATAGGTCGGGGATTTTCCTTGGGTCGGTTGGCCAGTAGGTAGGCGTCCCTGGGGAGTGGCAGTCGGGTGCTCTTTGCTCGATGCATTTTTGGAGGGTCCGGCCTCTGGGGTTGTTGATGCGCGAGCCCCACCAGGAGTGTTTGGCGTTGAAGTCGCCACCAGCAAGAAATTTTGGCCCCAGGCAGTCCAAAAACATACCCATTTGCAGCTCGGTGACACTGTGTCTGGGCGGGCAGTATATCGCTGCAATGGTGATATTGCCCATGCAATTGTGGACCCTCACCTTAGCACATTGGATCCAGTCCTCTTGCAGAGTGCTCAGCTCGTCGTAGTCGATGCCGCCTTTAATTATTATTGCCGCGCCTCCGCGGGCCCGTCCGTTTGGGTGGTCTGCACGGATGATGTCGTATCCGTGCAGTTTAAGGTACGATCTCCTGTTGAGGTGGGACTCGGAAATAAGGAGGATATCTATTTGTTGTATGTGGAGGAAGTGCTCCACCTCAGGCCTGCTCTTGGTCAGGCCGTTAGCGTTCCACAGAGCTATGTGGAGGCCTATATACAGACCTTGGCGAGTATGGAGGTCATCATCTCCATCATCTGCTTTAACATTTTATCCATCATTTTTTCCATAAGGCCCTCCATCCTGGTTATGATGTCGGAGAGGTGGATTGTTTGTGGGTTTTCGGGCTGGGTGGTGGGGGTGGACTCAGGTAGGGTGTACTTAGGGTGGTGTCCTCTGGCAATATCGGCGTAGGAGGCGCCGGCAGTTCCAGTGGGCGCTAAGGGAGGACGTTTTCCATAGGCAGACGGTTTAGATCTGGTGGGGGCGGGAGCGCTGAGGTCCTTGGCTTTTTTGTAAGCGGGACAGCCTTTATACGAGGCGGGGTGGTCGCCTCTACAGTGGACGCACTTGGCCGGTTCCTCAGGCTTTTTGCTACACTCAAAAGAGTTATGCTCGCCACTGCATTTTACACACCTGGTCTGCATGTTGCAGTACCGCTGGCTGTGGCCGAATCCTTGGAAGCGGTAGCATTGAGGTATGTCGTTTCGCTTGTGGGGTGGTTCCACGGACACAACCGATTTACATAGTCGTTTGATCTTGAACGCCTCTTTGTTGTTGCTAGCCGGCTCAAGGTTCACGAAGAAGAGCGGGAGCGGCGACTTGGTTAGGTGGCCAATAGCATTGCGCAGTTCTCGCACGGTGTGCCCACATTGGGCGAGTTCCTCCTTGATGTATTCGGCGGGGGTGGAGTGGTGCAGCCCTTTGACCACAATTCTGTAGGCTCGCTCGTCTCGTGGCTGGAAGGTGTAGAATCTCTTGTTGTTGTCAGCGAGGTAGCTTTTCAATGCCGAGTATGTTTCCTTGTCCGGCATTATCATTACCTGGTTGTCTCTCGTTGCCTTGTAGGAATATTCTTTGCCGTTGCCGGCAATCTTGGCGAGGGTGAGCTGGAGAGATGCGATGTTGGTGACATCTGGGATGAAGATTGGAGGGGGCTTGATCGTTTTTTCCGGGGACTTGGCTGAGGTCTTCTTCTTGGCTGGTTGTCGGGGATTTGAGTTGGCGTTGGTGGGTTCAAGCTGTTCGTCTGTGTCGCTGTCGTCCGTGTCGCTGTCGCTGGAGAGGATGGCAAAGGTGTTCTCGCGGAGCCTGTTAGACCGTTCCAGCTTGGCCAGGGCAGCTTTGCTGGTGCTGGGCTGTTCGTCGTCAGCTCTTGGGCGGGTTGCCAACTTGCGTTTAACTTCACCAGGCTCAGTGGAAGAGCCAGAAGAGCTGTCACTGCTGGTGCCACAGCGTTTCTTCCGATTTCCAGAAGGGGCAGCTTTTTTCCGTGGGGGTGAGCGTTTCATGGCGTCCAGGGGGGGCGCGGGGGGGCCTGCCAGTCCATGCTTGCAGGGGCTACCGAAATGGCAGCTTAAAGCAATTGTTATTCCGATTATCGATCAGGTGCGAAGATTAGGTGTCAACGACCTCCCGCTGGCGCAACGACCTCCAGCTGGCGCGACGCGCAAAGCGAGGGATGAGAAACAAAAACAACGCTTATCTCGCTTATCGCAATTGGGTTTCGCGACCAAGAAAGCCACCGCTTTGCAGTGGATAAACATAGGCTTTGTATGCAAGATTTGCATACAAGCGGTAACGCGACTGGATTGCTTGGGATAGATTTCGCACGCACGTCTTTACTCAACGAATGCTGGGGGGCGAGTGACATACAGAAGTGTGCACGTGATGTTTGCTTGGATGTCAACAAACTACAAATTTAATGAATTATTAAAAAAAAAAACAAACAAATTTGATAAATTATTAAAAAAAAAAATAAATAAATAAAAATGGTTGATAAAGAAAAGAGGTACAAGGTATCTCGTTGTCGAGAAATCTCGAAAACAGCGTTTCTACTTGTTAGGTCATTATTTGTGTAATCGCGGAATTTGTTGGGGGTAGTTTCTATCTGCTTTAGGTCTATTACATGGTCTATTGTAGATGTGTAAATTTGCACTTTCCGTATACCCTTAAAGATAATATTGTCTGTCTGTTATTTCCATAAACCCATTTGATGGTCTTAAATGCTATAACAGTAATCTGTAAAAAGGGGTCATTGTGTTTTTAATAAACACTTTTTATAATACTTTTCTGAACTATTTTTCCAGATTCGGCTAGTATTGTTGTGACATTTTCTTCTTTAACTATTTCTTAAATTAAAAATATGCTAATGTTACTTGTAAGGGTCTGAAAATATAAATTAAAATAAGAGCCCGTATATGGCTCTTAGAGGTTTTCTATTTAAGTGGCGCTAAGTAAAACGACAAAATATTGCATTGCGTTATATAAAATAATTGAATTAAAATAATTGTCGGCACAAAATAATTGTGCCGACTAGTGTATGTAAGACATATGTATAATAAATGATCAGCACACTAAGGCCAAAATTGCAAAGGCGTATATCATTTAGTTATACCCAACCTGGCTTAATGGAAATATGCCGCGTAATGCAGACACAGCTTGGAACGACAATTGCGAAAGTGTGCTGCGCATATTATAAAATTTTAATTTTAGATACTGAATATTTATCTATGTCCTTAAAATCAGGCAGTTTAATGTTGAGTGCAACTAAGTAACTAGACAAGACTTTTATAAGACAAACATATGTAGTATATACATTCGTTACTTACGATTCTCTGCTGTATCCATTCATGATGAGAATATATCAATAACCCTCCCATGTCTGGGGTTAATTGTGTGACATCAACGAATTGATGAAGGTCAGAAGGCGATGAACATACAACAAGCCGAAATTTGTATTCGTCTTTAAAAAATTTTGAACTCACTTCGGATATAGCTTTTTGAAACAATCCCGATGGACGAAGTACGTAGACCACATGAATTATTCCAGGAAAATACGACTGAAAAAAGCATATCTTAAATATTGTTGTGAACAAATATTTTTAACACGGTGAAAACATATATTTAATTCGATAAATAGATATTTAAAAAATCTAAGTTGATTTTTTTATACCCGGTTCTTAAAAAGAACAGGGTATATTGAATTTCTATGAAATTAGGGAAAAAGAATGGTCTATGACTCCATAAAGTATAGGTATGTATTCTTGATCAGCATCAACAGCCGAATCAATATAGCCATTTCCGTCTGTCCGTTTGAACGCCAAGATCTTGGATTATAATATAGTAGATAGATAAAAATAATTCTGACTCTGGGGAAGGCGAGGAACATACAACAAACTGATGTAAAGCACAATTTTTTTTTTTTAAATTTGATACCTCCACCTGCACGAACAAACTGATGTAAAGCACAAATTTTTTTTTTTAAATTTGATACCTCCACCTGCCAATGGCGAAAATCTCTGACGGAAACAATTTTCATTTCAGAAACACTATATTTGGATTTAATATTGGTAGAATACATAGCTATTCGCGTTGCCAAAATGAGTTAGTTACGAAGAGCCACGACAGCGCAAATGTGTTGCGGCCAAAGTCTCTCCTCACACACTCCTAATATCTCTTACGGTAGAACCCCCAAATTGGATATGTTATTAGTATATTTAATATCTATGTATACCAAAATATTACGCAGTCACTCCCTCCGCAGCACAGCAACCCTTACATCTTTGAGATTGATTAAAAAAAAAATAGTTGCAAGCTCCGAATATCTCTTATGCCTAAAAATTTAAAGCTATAACTACCAAATTTTGATATTTTATTAGTAAATTAGGAAAAATATAATCGTTTTTTTTTTGCATTATTATATTTGGGTTATGAAAATTCAATGAAACTAAATTTTTTTTTTATATTTTTAACCTTATTATTACTGCTTTGGTGTTTGATATTATATTCAAATGTTTCAAGTACAAGTAAAAAATTTCAAATAAACTCTATCTGCATTTTCCTAATATCTTAAAATCTATTTTTATTTTCAAAAAAGTTTAATAATTATTTAAGAATGGAACCCAATAATCTAAATATGTTTAAATGAATCGCAAATAACGCATTTAGAAACGATTTTGCAAATAGTAAGACAAATTGGATGGTATTTTTAAAATAATTTATTGGTTATTGACTTTGAATTGAATTTATTATTTATTAATTTATTAAATTTACTAACTTACTAGAGTACTGTGAACCAATACAATCGTCAATAAATGTACTAGATGTCGAAAATTTTCGCCTAGAATATTCTGCAGTGGTCTGAGAGTTTCAGAGAAAGCGATATGGGAGTGTTACTGCAGTATACTCCCGCCCCTACTCCTTCGTTCATCTTTGAACTGTCCGTGTAAATGCTAATGACCTTTTGCTCTGCTGCGGAGCGCCAGTCAACGTTTAGCGCAGACATGTTTGTGAAATGTGGCTTGGTGGTCATGTAGTTCGTGCCTACATGATTCCCTTCGCCAAAAGCAAAGTGTTCATAGTTCTGCACTAGTAGCTAGCGTTGTGCATATATTTTTTGGACCGTCCTTTTTGCCGTTAGGTGCGCTTAGATACATATCTATTGGTATTATTCCCAGAAGCGTTTCCAGTGCCCTTGTTGGCGTCGCTCTCATAGCACCGGTGGTGCAGAGTAGTGCGCGACTTTGTGGCCTTTCCAGGATCTTCAGGTATGTGGACTTATCTGTTGCTCTCCACCATACCAGTACCAAATAGAGAAGGATGGGTCTCACAACCGATATGTATATCAAATGTGTTAGTCTTGGTGATAGGCCCCATCTGCTACTCAGCATCTTCAGCGATGCGTATAGTGCATTGGTTGCCTTTTTAGCCCTTTCTTCCACATTTGGCTTCCGACTCAGCTTGCCGTCAATGATCGTTCCCAGATACTTTATTCGGTCCTTGGGGATCAATGGCATCCCATTTATTTTGGCGAAGACTAGCGAGGTACCTTGTATCTCTTTGTGAAGAGAATGAAGTCCGTCTTGTTCACATTAAAAGTCAACCCGGCTTCTTTTTCCCAATGTAGCACTTCTTTAAGGGTGTTATCCATGATCGAGCTGATTGTCGATGAACATTTTCCCACGATAATTATGCCTGTGTCATCTTCGTAGTCGGTTATCTTTGGGGCTTTCCGTTTTGGTTTCGTCAGGGAATCATTAACCACAATATTGCATAACATGTGCGACAGAACACCTCCTTGCGGTGTCCCTTTTTTCATGTCCATGGTTATGGTAGTGGTTCCCCATTCCGCCGGTATCCGTTTAAAGGACAGCTACTTTTGGATCCAGGTGTTTACGGATTTTTGGGGTATTGCGGCTCTTAGATTCTGCATAATTTTCTCCGTTGATACATTCTCCGGATATGCCTAGGAATGCTCCTAGCCACGGTTGCCACTTCAAAAATTTTTAATGCGCCAAAAAAATGAGCCAATGTGATTAAAGGGGATCCAAATTTTTTTGTATTATTTATTTTGATTTTTTTTTACTTTTATCTTAAGAAAAAAAAACAAAAAAAATTGTTCTTCAATGAAACAGCTAACAGCTAAGGCTTTCTTGGGAGTTTAAGTCACTCTGAGAACAAACGTATTAAGTTTTTCGATCTGGCACTTTTAAATTTCAGACATTAATAATTTTTAGAATTGCAAAATTGCATTAATAAAAAAATGAATTCATTTTTTTTGAAACTTTAAATATTTTGTATCGCTATTAGCAAAAAAAAGAGCCAAACTCAATAAAAATGGGCCAAAGAGCCAACGAGAAAAAAAAGAGCCAGTTTTGGCTCAAAAGAGCCAAATCTGGCAACCGTGCTCCTAGCGCATAATCTAAATTGAGCAGGGCTTTTTCTATGGTTGCTACAAATGAGTTTGCGCTGTTTTCACAGATTTGCCTTTCGCAAAAGCATGTTGGTTCGCCTCCATCAGCGTGCATTTTTTGTTTCGGATGTGGAGTTTTAACAGGTTATCTAGTGTTTTGAGGTGAATGATTGGCCTGTAGTCTTTGGGCAGGACATGAGAGCATTTGCTGCTTTAGGCAGAAATACCACTCTTGCCGTTCTTCAAGTCCCTGGCACGTGGCTGTGTCTCAAGCACCCTATAAATGTTTCTTAACCATGGCGAGATCTTAGTTTTGACCTTCTGCAGCATGGCTGGGATCTCGTCGGGTCCTGACGATTTTTAGCCGTCGGACGAGTATAGTACCCATATTATTTATTTAGGGTCTTTAAATACGCTTATTCTTTTATAAATTTATTTATGTAGCTACCGAAATTCTTTGTAAAACCGTTTTCACGGATGTCCATCTGTCCTTCCGGCGGTCAACAATCAAATGAAAGCCAAGGTCAGCGTCTTGTAATCTACAATATTGAAAAATCCTGTCAAAAAAATTGCAAAACATTAAATGTATGTGTACTCACGACGGTACTGAAGCAATATACAGAACTAGCTTTTTATAATCACTCTCTTCTAACAGATTAAAATTATTGTTATCCGGAAATATTATTAAAGGACAGCCATCGAGCGATCGTCCCCCACTAATAATAACATATTGCGGATGCAAACAATCAGCTACATCGGCTATGTTTAGCTCACTTTCGTTGAACATTACCGACGACACATAAGCCGGACTCTCGGAAGCCGTCGGTTGAGGTCTACGGGTAGTCCCAATGCTTGTTTCCGTATCCATCTTCGTCTCTGTTTCTAAAACAACGCTTGGATAGTTTAATTCCACTTGTTTATGGAGAGCGTTATGAGCTGGCGAACTTGAGAGAGATTCGAAGAATGCTGTTTGAGCAGAGGTGCTGCTACTGATCGAACTTTGCGAGTTGATCATATGTTGACCAAACAGCTGTGACTGATGAGGCGGTATTTGAAAAGCGCTCGCACCCGGTCCCTTGAAGACCTCTGATACGTTTTCTGAAGGTGAAGAATTTAAAGAAATCGCTTTATATAACAAATGTAGTTATTGCTTACACTACATTAAACAAAACAAAAATGTCTACGGCTTACACGGGAAACAGAAATGCGCGAAAACATTATTTCACGCATATTTTAAGTTCTCAAACATGGCTGACTATTCAATCAGATATTTTTAATGTAAAACAGATGCGTTAGGATATTCTACTTGGACCTACAGTAAATGGCCACGTTCACCAGATTTTCGTATTTTAAAGCAGTGATTTTCTTGAAAAACATTAGAACACGTAAATATCAACTAGAAAATATAAAAATTGGCTTTTGAAAAAATGTTTGCTCAATATTAACTCAATTTGTTCAAGAAATTTAGCTGAATCTGATCAGAATCGCGACTACGAGGCATATTTAACTGCTTAATTTTGTTTTAAATATATATATCGGATTGATTAATATATATATTCGAAATAGTTTTAGAATTAAATATATATATTAACGAAACGTATATGAGAACCATAGAGCTTACCACTGAAATTATATGTATCAGTTTTATCTAATAAATCAGCTGAATCAATAATTTCCATAATTTTTAATATTTGATCCTTAAATAAAGTTTAGTTGATAACTACTATTTTAACTGCCCGTTGCACACAATTTCAATTTCAATATTTATAAATAACAAAAACATTGAAAAAGCAGGAAATCGAGAGCTGACTATTAGAAAATAACTCTTTCTTTATACGCGCATGCTCGTACATTGCTTACAGTGGGTTTAGCTCATTTGGCATCATGATTATGCTACCATTTTAAAATTTTATTTAAAAAAATATCAAGTTCTCCTTAACATTTTATATGATTGTGTTCAATAATAGAATAAAATATCAAAATATTTTATATCAAGGATTATTGTTTTATATTTTATGACTTTATTCATTTTGCAAAAAAGTCACGAAGGACTTTTGCATACATAGGCAAAGATAAAAATGATTTTAAAAAATTTTTAATCTTAAAAACATATATTTATGCATTTTGGTATATAAAAAAAAAAACAAGAACACATTGAATATGTTTTGGTAGCGTTTGGTATTTTTTCTGTAGCATTGAGAAAATTTGTCTTCAATGCATTTAATTGAACTGGTAACTCTGAGCCCTCGATTGTGGTTGTTTTTAAGGAGTAAAAAAGTATATTTTATTGCTTATTGAAGTAATTCAGCAGGCGAAGCTTACGTTATGAGTGGAGAGGAGGACTATGTTTCGGAAAGTGATGAAGACTACTGCGCACCAGAAGGCGCTGCAGAATCTGAGAGCAGCGATGAAAGTGACACTTGCAGCGAAGAACCTTTTGAAGAACCGGATCTCAAAAGAAATAAAATTGAGAATATTAGTGGTCATAAAACCAGAAGCTCTAAAGCTATTCAAAGAAATATTAAAACCAAACAGATTGACGAGCTTCCGTCCGAAGAGGAGACCAATAAATCCCACTCTGATGCTCTCTGGGCGGACTTTCTAAGTGATGTTACACCCAAAGATACCAAACAGTCCACCAAAAACGCGGATTTGGCTCAAGATGAATCAAAGGACCAGGCATCGAGACAAGGACAGAACAAGTAAGATCTATTATAGGCGAGTGTTTCGACTATAAATACCAGGTTCTTGGTTTCCACCTATTTGCGTCTTTTTTAAGATATTGGCTAGGTGCAACACTAGCGGAGGCGGAGGTGGTCGTAACCGACTGAATTTTGCAGCATAGATATGTACATAGATTTTGGCTTTCGCCAATTCAACACGAGTGGATATGTATTCCACCAATACCAAATCTGAATATAGTGTTTCAAAAAGAAATTGTACACGCCATGTTTTGCGGGCGTGCAGGAGTTGTTAGTCGACTTAAAAACAAATTGTGCTGAACTGGTATCCCCAAAATCAGAATTTGCAATTGTTTTTTGTCTGTCTATTATAATCTTCAAGATCTAGGCGTTCATACGGACAGTCGGACTTGGTTATATCTATTCGGCTCTTGATTCTGGTCAAAGACAGCTGTGTTCATTCAAATAACAGTGCGATACAAGTGTAACTACATTCCTCTTTTTTTTGCATATAGCTTTTTGTTAGTTGGTCATTTGCACATTTTTATACCATGTACCTTAAGGTACAAATGGTATATTAAGTTTGTGCAAAGTATGTAACAGGGAGAAGGAAGCGTTTCCGACCCTATAAAGTATATATATTCTTGATCAGCATCAACAGCCGAGTCGATATAGCCATGTCCGTCTGTCTGTCTGTCTGTTCGTCTGTATGAATGAACACGTCGTTCTCGGAGATGGTAAGAGCTAGAGGTGTAATTCTTTTTGCTTTAGGTCCGTTATATGTGTACGCAGGTCGAGTTTATTTCAAATTTTTGCCATGCCCCTTTCCGCCTTCGTAATTTGCATAAAACTGTATTTTCTTCGATAACTTGGACAAAATAAGAGCTAGAGACGTTTAACTATTATGCAGATAATGCCATTTCCAGATTTTTGCCACGCCCCTTTCCGCCATCGTATTCCCAAAAAAATCGATATCTCCACAATGGTAAAAGCTAAGTCTGCTGATCGTCAAACACGTGCATGCAAAATTACGTTCAGATCGGACAATAAATATAGAAGATATGACCAATTAAATTTATACCCACCCCTTCCCACGGCAACGGCAAGAGAGGTACATGGTATATCGTTGTCGAGGAATCTCGACTACAGCGTTTCTACTTGTTTTTTTTTTAATGGAACATAGATATTATAAACAAGTAAAATCCCATTACGATTTGGTCTGTTTTTCTGTTTTTTTTTTCGTATTTTTTGCACTCATGTACAAAGTTTTGGCTGTTCATTGAAATAGCAATATTTGATATTCTTCTACAAGTATATCAAATACCGATCATTTCTGTAATTTTGTAAAAAGTGAGTTTATTTAAGTTCGTTATTATAAATTATAAGACAATACACTATACCAGTTGAATAAATTTAATTTTAGTAGATAAGGACCCCTGTGCTCCATGGTAGAAAGGTAAAAATTCCTTGAGCTTAGAATGGAGGGAAAAAGGTATAAAGAAATGCAATGATCCATAAAATGTTCAGACAAGATGATTTCTAACGCCATTGAATATGATCCGAAGCCCGAAGACCATGGTGCAATCCGAAAAGCCACCAAATTTAGAGGACCATCATATTAATCGCTTCGTATAAACACGATAAAGATTTGAATGCGCGAAGTCTCATTGCTTAGCGCAGACACATCAAAGATGCAGTTTGCCAGAAGCCACAGGAATTGTTCAGCAACCAAATGGCGTAATATCCTTTGGACTGATGAGTCAAAACTCGTGTTATTTGGTGGAACAGGGTCAAGAACGTATGTCCGTCGACCACTAAACACCGTCTACCACCTCAACCAAACGGTTAAGACCGTTAATCATGGTGGCACTGAAATCATGGTATGGGCGTGCTTCTCATACCATGGTGTCGGTCCCATAAATATGATCGATCGACCAACACGTCTATGTCAATATATCAAGAAACTTCTTGCTGTCGCATTCTGAGGCAGAAATACCCCTAATATGGAAATTTCAACAGGACAATGACCCCAAATACAAATTGGCCAGGGAATGATTTAGCCACCAAAAAATGTAAACAATTAAGATCCCCGGAACTAAATCCGATTGAAAACTTATGAGGGTTTTCAGATATTTTTTGGTAACAAACTTAAGCGATATGTTACAAAAAATATCTGACATCATAGCCGCAGCTTTGTCAATTTGTAAAGGAGTCATTGGGTCAGATTCCTCGCCAACGTTTCCAGGACTCGGTGGACTTCATGCCACGTAGGTGTGACGCTGTAATAGCCAATAAAGGCTACATAACAAAATATTAGGTCATAATTTGGTAGGATTAAGTTATTTTGATTTTTATTATATTTTTTGTTTAACATCAGAAAGTGTCCGTTTTGGTTTGTTATTATCCATATTTGCTTAAATATTGTATTTTCCATAATAAAAATAATGTTGAATATTTAAAATTAAATAAATAAGGCTGTTATAACTAAATTTTGCCTTGAAGTTGCAATTTTTATTTTTAACCATATAGGTCGTGAGCACTTATATTTCAATGAACACAGCTGTAAATATATATACTCTGTGTGGTCGGAGATAATTTCTTCTCCCTGTTACATACTTTCGTACGAATTCAAAATAATCTGTTCTTTTTAGAACCGGGTATAAAAAAGAGCCTGTAGTCCTACAAAAAGATAGACAGGACCCTAGGCGCTTATCCAGCATATCCAAACGATCGTCAAGTGGATGCGGTGTCAACTCTCTTCTGAATCAACTAGGAAAGAAAAAAAAACTGTCAGTTTTGGAGAAGTCTCAGTTGGATTGGAATACATTTAAAAGCGACGAGGGCATCGATGAGGAGTTACGCACTCACAATAAGGGCAAAGATGGGTATGATGCTTAATCTATTGATTGATCTACTGTACTGTAATAACTTTCTTTTTGTTATTAGATATTTGGAACGTCAAGACTTTTTGCAGCGGACGGATTTGCGGCAATTTGAAATTGAAAAGACTCTTCGCCAGTCACACCGGAATAACTAAACTAGTTTTTACTTATACTTACATAATACCTGTATTCTTGTAATTCCGATGTTCGAGAACGAATAAAATAAAATTTGGGAAATAAAAAAAGAAATTTAATTCATTCATTCGTTTACTTGTAATTAGTTGTACGCGGTATTTTAGATTTTAGCTAAGTTGCTTATGCGTTCCATCATTTTTATTTCAGAGAAAAGTACTGCATTGTATTTGCAGTGCAGTGTCATGAGGTCTGAGTTACTTGAACGTAACTGAAACCAATCGAAACCGACCCCGCGCCCGCGTTTTATGCACATATACTTGTAACACCAGTCTCTTCGTTTCGTTAAGCAGCTCCAAGAAGCGAACCCAACCGACGTTTAGTTTGTTTCAGTAAACCCGCGGAGAAACTTCGTCTATGCATCATTTCAAGCCTGAAAGAAAAGTGAAAAGTGGTTGTGGTTGTTTTCTGGTTTTGAAATTTCGAGCGCAGTGTGGAATTAACAAATAGGATCAATTGGTTAGAGCCCCTCAATTTTAAATCATCTTAGGTACTTCCCTTAAGGGGCATGACATCCCGACTGAAACGATATTGGGACTTCGTATGTTATTGCTATTTTGCTAAGAAGCCAAAACTTGTTTTTATTTAAACTGGTCTTAGTTTCGGAATGGCCATATTAATTGTGATATTAAATAATCCGTCTGCATTGGTGAAAGTGTGTTAACGGTTTTGCATAAGTCCAAAGAGCGCGGCGAAAACGACCTTAACAACGTTACTGGAATGGCCCGCAAAAGTATCTCAATTGCAATTCAATGCATATGCATGGAGGGCTTAAGGTTCAACACATTATATTAAAAATTTACCATGCGACTTTTTAAATATATATAGAAATTTAAATAAATTGCGTTAAAAATATTTGCAGTAATTTAACATTGTGCGTTAGTTTACATCTCGTAATAAATTCCCCTGTATAGTTACATGTTCGACATATCTACTGTGCATATTTCTTGGTTTCTAAAATGTTAAGTGATAATTTGAATTTTCCGTTTAATATTATATAGATGGCCTATGCCGTGCAGTCCACAGCTACGAAAAAATACGTATGTACATACATACATGCACGTGTAAAGCCTAAATGAAACACGAAACAAAACGTATTTGGCATTCATCTTCATAAAAAATAATGAATAATAGTAATGCGACTGAGACAGGCAGCTTTTAGAAAACAACTTCTGCACATGTCATAGATGTGTTTCATACATATGTACATGTATGTATACTATGAAGCACTCACTAATGACATTTTAGGTAATTTGCCATTCGCCCATTTATTTTTTAACAAAAAAATTTGATGCAAATATGGAAAGAATTTTCATTTCAGATAAGTAAGTCTCTTAAGTTTTGATAGTTAGTAACCTTAAATCGCGACTGTATATATAAATACTTTGAATATACTATGTTTTCCAGTGCGCGATACTTTTCATGTAGGCGCAACACATTTATCCATTCCCGTGGGTGTGGAGAGGCGTAACAAACTGATTTTGGCAACACGAATAGATATGTATGTATGTATTCTACCAATATCATATCCAAATACAATGTTTCTAACTTGAAAATTGTAAGCGTCACAGAATTTCGCGGCTTGCGGGCCGATAGTCGATTTTAAAAACAAACTTGTGCATATTCTGATTCTAGGGATACTGGGCCAAAATCAGACTGCAATTATTTTTTCGCTATACGTACTTATAATCTCCAAGATTTTAACGTTTATACTGAATATATAGGCAGATCAAGAATATATACATACATAGGTATGGTGTGTATGTAAATAATGTTAGGTGTAGCTGGTCAGAAATTTGTAGTATATTTATTTATGTACATATATACAGTGTACATACATATGTATGTACATCTCACAAAGATGCAGGTACTATACACTCCAAACATGAATCTGAACTTTAGAACCCAATAACTAAATTAAATACAATAACTGAATTCTTTTTTATTCTTACATATTAAAACTTATATTAAATAGGAATACAAAAAAGTTAACAAAAGTAAAAAAAATCGTCTTCACAAATTCGACACCACCAGGCGTCGAGTTTTTACACCCTGTATTGAATGTAAATACTGTATGTATGTACTTTAAGGCACCAATACCTTGTGCAATTGTACATATGTTTGTATGTATATAGATTTTGAGTGAGACATCTCTGACGACTTTACAAAAACGGAGTCGATCGAACCCTTTAGAAATTTACATAAAACTGTAATTTCTTCTACATCTACGCCAGTTGATTGATAAAATATACATACACATGCATACATACATACATATGTATTTACGTAAAGGCTGTTTAAAATTTTGTTTTGTGTAATGATTACCAAATCTACAAGATATCAAAAATATAAGACCTTCAATTAGTTTAGTGGTAGGCATAAAATAAAATATAATAAATAGGTTGTCTGTTATAACTTGTATAACTGTACGCAATGCTATAGAAAAAGAAAGTACCGTCTTGAAAACATTGTCCATGAATAATAATGCTTGTTAGATGTTTTTGTGTGTTCATACATACATATGTATGTATCTAAATGTATACATATACATATGTATGTACATATTCATTTACATACATATAAAAAAATATGTTTATATAAAGATTTACATACAACGTAAGTACATACGTACATGCATACATATGTATGTACATTGATTACCCCTGAGTGACTCTGAATACAAAATTTTTGCTTTCACTTGGGCTGATCTGCATTGTGTAATTTTTCGGATTAAGCCAACTTGCAGATGTTATTTAACGCTACAAACGATAGACATTTACATATATTTGTATGTAAATGGTGTGAATGTATGAGCATATGTATGTATATACGTATATAACATTTTACGATACAAACGATATACATATATATACACACATACATACATATGTATTCATGTTTGAGTCGCTGATTATTTCGTGCATTATCATATAAAAAGTATGAAGATATCATTAAAAAAAAGTTCGCAGATCAAGTTTATTTAAAATACAGCTACATACATATGTATGTATCGGACAATAAATACCCACACCTTTCCGCCGCACCGGCATGTTGCTGTAAATGCCCGATCCGTCAAACAATCAGCGCGGGCAGACATACATATGTACATATGTATGTACATACACTGCGCACCACTTGAATAGAAAATTTCCTAAGTGAAAAATGTTTAAATTTAGCATTTCTTAGGATAAATATTCGAATAAAAGCCATCAAAGCCATTGTGTCCTAAACGAAAGGTTGTCCCATTCAAGTGTCCCGCAGTGTATGTACTATGTACGTGCTGATTGTTTCGATGTAAAACAAAAAGTATGTTATTTAAATGATTATTTAAATGATAAACAAGTAGAAACGCTGTAGTCGAGATTTTTTGACAACGAGATACCATGCACCAATTTTGCCACGGCATGTTTCCGTGGGAAGGTGTGGGTTAAAACATGAATGGGTCATATCTTTTATATTTATTGTCCAATCTAAACGTAATTTTGCATTCACGGGTTAGACGATAAGCGGACCTAAAATTATGTCTCTAGCTTTTACTATTTTGGGAATATCGATTTTTTTTTGCAAATACGAAGGCGGAAAGGGGCGTGGTAAAAATCTGGCAATGGAGATATCTGCGTTATAGTAAAACGGACCTACTGCAAAAAGAAAAAAAAAAGATATGTGGAAGAAAATACAGTTTTATGCAAATTACAAATACTGAAAGGGGCGTGGAAAAAATTTGTATAAATATATTTAATAATAATATTAATGTAAGCCAACATTTTTTATATTTTAAACATTAAAATTAATGTATAAATATTCTTTATTTTTGCTAAAATTTTAGCAGTCACATACCCGTTTGAAGATAACGAAATTATTTGTATTAGTGTTTCACAACTTTTTATTTATTTGGTATTACCAATATATAGAATCTATTTATTTTCAAGTTCGCAAACACTCAAACTATCGTCCTATGAAATATAGATATGTACATACAAACTTCGTCATGGAGATATTATTTGTATGTAGTTATATTATTTTCACTGTAACAACACCGTACGTTATGGATTTTAGGGACGGTTTTTTTTTATTTATTTCTCGAAATCAGTTAGTAATATTGATTTATTAGAACATATATTTACGTTCTGCGAAATTCGTGAAGAAATAAGTAAAACGAATTTTATTAGTAATGGATTTCCCATGTATAAAAGGCTTTACTGTTGGTATATAAAGACCTTTCATTTTTTTTGAGTCTCTCATTCTATTTTTTAGATTCTTTAATTTTATTGCTCGTTAACTTTTGGCTGACACTGTACTAAAAAAACAAAAACTCGTTAGAAAAAAGTATAATAATTATATGAATATCATTACAAGTTTCGAGTCAAATAGTAAACGCCCCATTAAGTGACTTAAATAGCAAGCGCATGGAGTTGATCGAATAAAAAATTTCATATATTTAAGAGGGTACGTGGCTGTTTCCCAATTACTGACTTGAAGTGGAGGCAAACGGTCTAGTTGTTTTAAAGTGGTATAACTATTTAAGCATCTAATGCATTGGATTTTTTAAAATGCGTTTTTTTGCAGCAACATGCATCGAGTAGTCGTCTCGGTCTTTATAATTTTCAGTTGCAGTTGTCTAGCAGCTGACATCCTAATGGCTACGCAAGGTACAAACATAATTATCATAGAACTAATGTGTATTCCAAATCTGTTTAAATGTTTTATAAAATGAATATATTTTTAGGTGGAACAAAGTCACACAAAATACCATTTTGGGAGCTGGCTAAAGGGCTTATATCCAGGTAAATAAAACATTCTGGAATAAAGGTAAAGTTTCAAGTCTCGTCAAAATGTCGATTTCACAGTGTTATATAAGTTATAATGTATCTTATATTTAAAAGGCATGTGAAATGCAATTGGTCATACATTTTGAAAAAAAAACCCCAACTAAGTCATTAACAATTAATAGATAACGATGGACTTAACAATTATGACAATAAGACAAATAGGAAATAAATAAAAGACAAATGCAAAGTTAAGGCTATCATAGAGAGTAGAGTATTTAAACCATGTCCTTAACCCATTTGTTCCATTTGTTGTACTCGCTTTGGTACAGAAAAAAGGTTCATTCAAACTGGTTCATTCTTTTTCAGGTATTTTTAATTGGTTTATGTTCTTTAGAGGATTGTTAACGTATATTTATGCATGGCACCAATGCACGTCATGGCGACGTTTTCTTTCTGGTCTCTTCTTAATTTTTACCAATTTTCGCATTTGTTGAAATAACAAATAAAAGTTATATAATACCATTATATTAGATTATAAAGGTGTACTCGCTTTGGAATAATGGGATGTACCATTTGTGTACATTTTTTTCTATAAATTTAAATTTTGTTGTATTGAGTTTAAAAAACAATGGCAACATTTCTAAACAAATTTGTTGCAACAGCGTAGAAATTCAAAACAATTAACAATTATTATTGTAAGTTTTATTTTTTCAAATATATATGTATTTATTTAGAAGTGTATATGTGTATATGTCTAAATATATGTATGTATAAACGTATATATGTATATATATGCATTCAAGTTTTACCCACGGTTGAGCCAAAAAAATTTTACAAATGAGCCAAATTTTTGTTTATTATTTATTTTGATTTTTTTTTACTTTTATCATAAGAAAGTAATATAAAAACATAAACAAAAACATAACAAAACATTTTATCTCCAGAATTAGAATATGCAATTATTTGTCTATACTCGTATTTTATAATCTCCAAGATGTAGTCGTTTATATGAACAGACGGACATGGATATATCGAATAGGCTTTATTTTTATACCATGTACCTTAAGGTACAAATGGTATATTAACTTTGTGCAAGGTATGTAACAGGGAGAAGGAAGCGTTTCCGACCCTATAAAGTATATATATTCTTGATCAGCGTCAACAGCCGAGTCGATCTAGTCATGTCCGTCTGCCCGTCTGTCTGTCTGTTCGTCTGTATGAATGAACACGTCGTTCTCGGAGATGGTAAGAGCTAGAGGTCTAATTCTTTTTTCTTTAGGTCCGTTAAATGTGTACGCAGGTCGAGTTTATTTCAAATTTTTGCCACGCCCCTTTCCGCCATCGTAATTTGCATAAAACTGTATTTTCTTCGATAACTTTGACAAAATAAGAGCTAGAGACCTGTTTCTTTTTGCATTAGGTCCGTTTAACTATTATGCAGATAATTTAATTTTCAGATTTTTGCCACGCCCCTTTCCGCCCTCGTATTTGCAAAAAAATCGATATCTCAAAAATGGTAGAAGCTGGAGACAAAATTATAAGTCTGTTAAGTTTGCTGATTGTCAAACACGTGCATGCCAAATAACGTTTAGATCGGACTATAAATATAGAAGATATGACCAATTAAAGTTTTACCCACCCCTTCCCACGGCAACGGCAAGAGAGGTACATGGTATCTCGTTGTCGAGAAATCTCGACTACAGCGTTTGTACGCTGTAGCGTTTCTACGCTATGATTAGTCAGTAAAGTAAACAAAAATTTAAAGAATAATAAATAAATTGTGAATCACAGTAGTTATTATATTTTTTTAATATTTTTCTAAAAACAAAACGAATGACCTTAGCCACAGCAACGCGTGTCCGGGTTCCTAGTATTTTAATTCATTTGGAAATATGGAATTTCCGGTTTTGTTACGAATTTTTTCGCTTTACAAATTATGGCATTATTTATTATTTTTTTACTTTTATTACAGAGGTCACAATATTACCTTCCTAAGTGGTTTTCCTGCAGACTTTCATATTGAAGGTCTCTATGAGGTGACACCTACCGGCCTTGTTGAGTATATTCAAAATTATACTAATTGGGATCTTTTGGGATCACGGATGGCAGGAGAAATGCCTATTAAGCCGTGGGATGGACTCCGGTATGCGTTTGAAGTAAGTTTAAAATTTTTTGAAAAGAAGCTAACGCTTCTTGGTTCTGCTTTTTTTTAAATTTTATCGGTCTGTGTTAGCATCCAAACGTTTTCCCAAAATGAAATTTAAATTTAAAAATATGTATGGATGTCAACTAGTCTCGTATTTAAACACGCAATCAGACTCAACCAACTTGCTTTAATGTTGGGCATTATAGGCATTAATAAGCATACTCCAAAATTACTTTTAACAGGTTTAGTATAACATTTAAATTTTATTTACGCCCCCAATGAAGAAGCACAACCGTTTTAACTATGAATCGAGGATAGATTTAGAACCGAGCGAGAAAATATACAGAGACGAGAAAACTGAGATTGTTTGCGACAAGAGGCTTTGTATAAATTTTTGAATTGGACAGTACTGGGAGAAGAATCAAAGTTAAATAATTTGGTAAAATAAAATATTCTATATAGGATTGATGTTGTATGTTTGTATCCCAATTAGGACCACAAAGCGCAAAATATTGGATGTTTAGCCCATATTTAATCATATACATATAAATTATGGATCGAAACGCTTTCCACCCTTTTACAAATCATTCACAAAACAAATTATTTATTTAATTTATATGTTTTAAAAACAGTCGTGCGATGCTATGCTTGGTGATGCTGAGACTAAAGAATTACTCAACCGAAGTTTTGATCTGGCCATATTAGATGGAGCTTTTCCAGAGTGCGTCCTAGGTTTGGTGCACCAATACAGGATACCTTTTATGTTCATCAATACAGTCGGGTTTTACACGGGTAGTCTCTCGGTTTCTGGAAACCCAGTAAGTTACGCCACAACTCCAAACTTTTACTCTCGTTTTACGGATACTATGAATCTTTACGAGCGCGCTGTAAACACAGGCATGCAGATCGGGCAAAATTTAATGCATATGGTAACTAGACATGCTCAGTCCTAGGGTATAAAAACTAAAAAATTTGCTTTTTGCAGTATGTTATGCGGCGAATGCATCTAGTGTTACGGGAGCACCTGGGTGCCCACATACCACATCCCTACGAAATATCTCGAAATGTGAGCTTTATTCTTCAAAACGGTCACGCAGTAGTATCCTATCCAAGACCCTTTAATCCAAATGTGGCTGAGGTGGCATGTATTCACTGTAAACCTGCTAAGAAACTTCCCTTAGATTTGGAGGAGTTTATTAGTGCATCCGGTCCTTCGGGATTTATTTATGTATCTATGGGTTCTTCTGTTAAGGCAGCGAACATGCCTGAATCCCTACGCCGGATGTTGGTCAAAACATTTGCACGTCTGCCATATCACATACTATGGAAGTATGAAGGTAGCGCCTCTGACATGCAAGACCTTACCTCTAATGTAAAACTTTCTCGATGGCTGCCACAACAGGACGTACTAGGCCATCCAAAGCTTCGAGCTTTTGTCACGCATGGAGGCTTACTTAGTATGTTTGAGACAGTGTTTCATGGAGTACCTGTTGTAACAATGCCAGTATTTTGCGATCATGACGTCAATTCAGCAAAGGCAGAGGTTGACGGCTATGCCATTAAGCTGAATCTGGAAACTTTGTCGACCAACCAGCTTTACAAGTCCATTATGAAAGTAATTCTCGATCCACGCTATAGAAATGCAGCTCGATATCGTCAGAGGTTATTGCTGGATCAGCGGACGACAGCACTAGATACAGCTATATATTGGACGGAATATGTACTACGTCACAAGGGTGCTTATCATCTACAAACTCCTTCTAGGAATTTGACGTAAGCTTTAATTCTAATATTTAAACTGACATTGTTTATTTGTATATATTTCTTTATAGATGGTGGCAGTACTATCTTATAGATGTTTTCGTTGTGTATATAGTCGCCGTATATATCCTTGTTTTGTTACTGAAGCGTCTAGACTTTAGAACTGACAAATTACGAAGTTCCCATGCGTCATTACCGACTTCAACAGCAGTATCAAAAATGAAGTTAAAGAAGTTATAACCCAACCACTTCCATATACATATAAGTATTGGGCATTTTAAGTTGAATATAAATGGGCTTGTTGTGATTATTACATGTTATAATAGGAAAATATCTAAAGATTTTCTCCGTTTTTAATGTAAGTGGATAAATAATATGTACATACATTTTAAATGTTGTTTATTTTCGAACCTACATAATCTAGCTTCGAAAACAATTTTCCATGGATAATTAAACCAAAGTATACAAAATAGATTATTGAGATCAATTAAATATTAAATAAAATGTAATTATTAAGTTTCTACATT
Source organism: Drosophila ironensis (assembly GCA_021223825.1). Classification (NCBI taxonomy): domain Eukaryota; kingdom Metazoa; phylum Arthropoda; class Insecta; order Diptera; family Drosophilidae; genus Drosophila; species Drosophila ironensis. Next base: position 131,462 of record JAJJHQ010010749.1, read on the forward strand.
TACCTAAATAATGTCTGATTCAGTATAGGAGCCTGTATCTGATGAGCAAGCCTTTAAGAGTTTTTTATTCCAATTGACCAGAAACAGTTTTTTTCACAATTTTTAAGATATATTAATGGCGCTACTTTTTACATTTAAGGACGCCAAATAAATATTTATCAAATATTGCAATTATGTATAATTGCAGAACATTTAATCTTTAAGTTAATTTCACTTAATTATTTAGAATATATATGGTGTGATTTCCAAAGGTTTTTATAAATTTTTATAAATTTTGTAACTACCTTTGCATATTATTTCGTGCAGTAAATATTGCTGTTAAACTAAAAAAAATATATATATATTTTAGTAAGGAATCTGCATTTGTATTGTATAAGACAACAAATTAAATTCCTAACTATAAACCAAAGAAGTTATATAACAAAAACACACTTTTTTTTGAAGCACTTCATTTTGGTCACTTATTAATGTAAATTTTAATTCTGTTTTGTGGATCCACTTTTAGACTTTTGGACAACTTTAAAACGATACCACTAACAAAATTATTATTTTTATACCATGTACCTTAAGGTACAAGTTAGTCTTTTGCATGGATGTATTTATTTGTAGCATGACAGTTATGTACAGTATGTGTATGAGTACTTAATATACTACTGTACAATATTCTATAGGCCAGCAGATTATGGCACATTTTTAGGGTACTCACTTCGAGTTAGTAAAGTATATAGTTGCACTCTCGTTTTTTGTAACAAAGCTTATGTGTTGTTGCATAAGTTTTTTATTGTCCCTTTGTGTTTGACGTTATTTAGTGCCAGAGACACAGCGTAGGAAGTACCGGTTAGAAGTATAAAATTCACCAGTCATGAAATGTCACACTCTGTAAGTCAACTTCACCAAAACACTGTACAGTGTTGACTACTCCACACCAATTTTGCTGTACAACTATGGAATACTACCCACCTCACTCATACCCAAATATACTCTGCAGAAAAAAAGTGGTCCCACTTCTAGAATAGGTGATTGATTCATTTGCTGTTTTGGACCATTCATGCAGAAGTCTAGTACAAATGGTATATTAACTCTGGAAATGTATGTAAAAAATGTCTCCGACCCCATAAAGTGTCTATATGTTATGTTATGTTACGTTATATGTGCCCATAACTTGCACAAAATTAAAGCTTTTTGCATTATGTCCGTTTAACTGCGTTAACGTTTAACGCAGACAATGTGATTCCTAGATTTTTGCCACGCCCTTTCCGCCCTCGTATTTTCGAAATAATAAAAGCCGGAGGTCTCATTTTCAGTCCGGTAAGTCCGCTGATCATCAAAAACGTGGATGCGGGAATGAATTTATGTGCGTAATAGTTAAACGAACCTACTGCAAAATAAATAAGTCTCTAGCTCTTATTTTGTGTTAGTTAGTGGTAAATATGTTGAAGAAAATACAGTTATAAGATGCTCGAGTCTCCTAAGCGCAAAAAACCAAGTTCTTGCTTGCAGCTTTTATGTCACCTAGTACCTTCCACTGTACAGCAGCAAAACATTCAAAAAACACCGCTGCCGTATTATACTCCCGTGGCAACGACCCCGGTGACAAAAAAACATTCGGATCTTAAATGTATAGTTGTTGAAGAATGTCAGCAGAGGCCCGATGATAAATCTGCCATAGTCTTAGTGGACTTAATAACCCCTCTTATTTACTGAAGCTTGGTTGAAGTGGGATCATCCTTACCGAAAAGGAGAGGAGTACTAATCGCTGTCGATGTGCACAAATAAATTTTTTAAATTAAATATATTTATAACTTGTTTCTATATCCCTCCATCTTCTAAATTTCCAACGTACTGGCTTCATTTAGCAACGATTCAATTTGGATCCATTATACTTTCCGATACGGACCAATTGGTAGTTTTGGGAGATTTTAATACAATTAATCATATTACAAATTCCTTAGATCGGTCTCTATACTCATACATTGTCTCGGATCGCTTTATAATTTTGTTAACACCAAGGGTAAGTCTTCAATCACTTTAGATTCTCTCTCGTTCTGTCCTTTATTATCAGAGGGTGGAATACCAATAGATCCTTATAGGGAAACCCAACCTTTTCGCCAGGTTCTGATGGTTCTGATGGTAAAATCTGAGCAAGCCGCTACCTGAATTATTCAGGCTCTCTTTGGAAACTGCGTTCCACCTATCTGAAAGGAATCTTTTTCTATCAGCACGGTTTTATAAACCGACGATGCATCCAAAACGGCATATCAATCACCTATTCTAGAAGTGGGCACACTTTTTATTCTGCAGAGTATATATGGGTATGAGTGAGTGGGGTAATTGTACAGCAAAATTGGAGTGCAGTATTCCATAGTTGTACATAGTTGTAAATTGGTGTGGAGTAGTCAGCACTGGACAGTCTTTTGGTGTGGAGTTCACATACTGTACAGCGAGTGAAATTTCATGACGTACATTTTATACTTCTTACCGGTACTTCTTACGCAAAACATACAAAGGACAATCACAAACATATACAAAAACACATAACATCGTCATTCTCCAAATGAATACATTCATGCAGAAGTCTAGTACATATGTACATACATTGTATACTTTATTGGGTCGGAGACGTCTTCGTCTGCCTATTACATACATTTGCACCTTAAGGTACATGGTTGTTTACATATTTTTACACATTTTTTTAAAATAAAATTTCAGTGCTTTGGGTTTAAAATTTCACAATGACGATTGTTTGAAATTGAAAAGTATGTTCATATGAAATTATTAATTTAAATTTTGATTTTAAAATTTGTATTTATGTGAAGAAATTTTATTTCGAAAACGAAGTAATATGTTGCACTCTAAAATATTTCAAATACTCCTCTAAATACACATCTACAAGTAAATTTGTCATTAAAAAAAAAAATATATATATATATATTATATATATGTACATATATGTATGTACCTAAATAACAAAAAACAAAAATAACATTTTTCATGCCGTAGCTAATTAATTGCATTTTATAATTTTAATTTCAATTATAATGTTTCGTGTTACCTCCTTTGTACTTCTGGACAATTTTGAGGTGATAGTCCTTAACGTAACTATTTTTATTTTTCCTGTTATAAATTCGTTCTTATTTGAATTTTTTCTTTTGATGGTACTTCTAGAAGAGCCAAATCCATAAACTGAAGATGTTTCTAAACATTTTCCCGCTACAATTTGGCATTCACAACCTCGTAAAATATACAGTCATACACTAAAGTGTTGGCACACTTAGAACTTTTGACTTTAAATGTTAATTTCAGACTTGTCTTTCATTATTGTTTTTTTGGTTAAATAAAATACTTGTTATTTGAATTGCATAAATATTTTTTTATTTTCTCTAATATTATTTAAGATATTTTAATTTATACTCTTAAGGAACATATGATTTCCCCTAGTTGTGGAGGTGCAGGACAATTATTCTCTGTGCTTCGTTTGTTTCCTTGAGGTTATCTTCCATTTTCAAAGATTTAAATCAAATTTTTACAAATATAAGCACAAAACAGCAACTTTCTTAAAAGCTTTGATCATGTTAATTAACGGGACTCCCGTTATAAATTAAAAAAAAAATATGACCAGATGCGGCTTAATACTAAAATAATTGAATAAAATATCTCAACTGTGCCAAGACTTTAGTGTCACGAAATATGTTCCTTATGAGTATAAATTAAAAAACCTTAAATAATATTAGAGAAAATAAATAAATATTTATGCAATTAAAATAACAAGTATTTTATTTAACCAAAAAAAAAAACAAAAATAAAGTCACAAACTTGAAAGACAAGTCTGAAATTAACATTTAAAGTCAAGAGTTCTAAGTGTGCCAACACTTTAGTGCATGACTGTATGTACATCTACATACATACATATGTACAAACACATATGCATCAAAATGCAACACATAAGGTACTATATGTAGGGTATTACTACCACATATGTATGTATGTACACTGTATACATTCAGACATCCATATGTACATACATATGAACATACATACAAACATATGTATGCACTTGTTGATTTAGCGATTTCCATACGGAATGATTGAAATTTCAAAGATGGTTCGAAATTGAGCCTTTTTTGCCAGATTAAAGACAGATATACAGATTAAATACAGATTTACATAAACATATATGTATGTATAGATGTAAGTATGTATAGAAAACACGAACTTAAATATTTATGTACATGTAAGATTGTTTTGTATTTAGAGATAAATGTGCAAATATGTACATACATATGTACGTACATAGGCATTGTTTTGAAAAACATAGATATGTATGTACATTTATAAGAAAGTATACATACTCTATGTACATACATATTTATGTATTCGCTATTGTATTGTATAGAATCTAGACAAGAGTTGCAATTGATATGTATGTATGTATACATATGTCTATGCATGTACATGTATGTACATACATACATATATCTGTATGCACCAAATTTACGCACAGATTCATACATATGTGTGTACATACATACATATGTATGTATTTGTCATTGAGGTTGGGACCTTTCTAGCATTTTCTTTTTTATTTATGCTCAAAATAAAAGGTCCTCAAGAAGTAGCTGTAGAATACAGATGACATGGAAAGAGGTTTCTATTTTTCGATAGTGTGTGTTTTGTGGGAGAGAGACCGAAAGAGAGGAGACAACGAAGGTAACGTAGAAAACTATAAGGCATTCTTTTCTGGGGTGCTTACTGTGTGTGCGCGAGGGTGTTTTAAACAGAATCGAAGCAAAATGCATCTTCCGGCTTAATTCGGTACACACTGTTGGTGGTTGAACTAACAGTAACAACGGTGCCGCCATCAGAAGAAGTCGAAAAACCAGAACTCAACGAAGTCGTAGAAACGCTAGCTCGGCAAAATACAAAAAAAAATTTGTGAAGGTATACGCACACTCGTAAAGTTTGGCGGACGCGATTCTGGCCACTTTAAAAATATTTAGATTCAAGAAAAGCGAATATTAGAAGTTAAGCAGAGTGATATGTGTTCATGCTACATTATTATTGAGATCTCATATCTCTAAGCGGAAAACTGAAGAACAGCAATTTGAAATTCGTTTTAAAAATTAAACGATAAAGATCAACCAACATGGATTGCAAGCCATTGACTACCATTGACATTAAGAGTGGCACTATGCTGGGCTCGATGGCTGTCGAAGTATCTCAATCAAAACGCCCCATGCACGCGTTTGTCATTCCCGAAATTGTGGTTACTTCTTGCCAAAGCAATAGTAGTCTTCATAGAATTATTGAAGATTGTGGAAGTAGTCTTGCAATATCTAATTCAATTGATTGCAAAACCCTAGACCTTAAGATGAACGAGGATCGGAATGCTTTCTTGAAAAGGGAAAAGATGGAGGTTATCGATTTGGAAAAGAGTAATAAACTAACTATGAAGTCGGATAGCAATATATTGGAAAGTATCTATAGAGAGAAACATGGTTGCATCGATCCCCTCCTTCCCAGCTCAGAGGTTGCGTGTTCGGTGGATTTACTCAACAACAGCGCCATCCCACAATCCAGCTCCGGTTCCAGACAGGGAAGAACCCGAAGACAAATAGATCTTAAACATACAAAATATTCCCCGGATACCATCGAAATCTCAGCCAACGCAGGGGTTACTGTGGCGGATGCACAAATGTCCCACAACAGAAATTTATTTGCCTACTCTCGGATGTCTTCGAATACACAGACATTTGAAATGAGACAAATGACAACTGAAGCGAGTTTTTGTCGCTTACAATATTTTCAGTATTACCAGCAGCGCTCATCGCTAGACAGAGGACTTGGAATAACCCATCAGAATCAGCAGGATGCTTGCAGGTAAGCCCTACAACTCGGCATACGTACCAGAGAACTGCACGAGTGTATTCGCAGTAGCATGTTACCCGGGATGTACTCTGTGTCTCAGCTACTCGGATACCAAAAATACTGCAAGAAATGTACTATGAGAGCCGCACTCGCGACAATGCTCTCTCTCGGCGCGCGAATCATATTTTTATCATGTTCCTTAAGGTAGAAATGCTATGTATGTAACAGGTAGAAGGAGACATCTCCGACCCCATAAAGTATAAAGTATATATATTCTTGATCAGCATCAACAGCCGAGTCGATATAGCCATGTCCGTCTTCCCGTCTGTATGTATGAACACCTCGTTCTCGGAGATGGTAAGAGCTAGAAGTGTAATTCTTTTTGCTTTTGGTGTGTTATTATTGTAGGCATAGCAAGTTCATTTCAAATTTTTGCCACGCCCATTTGCGCCTTCGCGATTTGCATAAAAATGTATTTTCTTCGATACATTTGCCTATAACTTTCACAAAATAAAAGCTAGAAACCTATTTCTTTTTGCATTATAAATCTTAAATATAAATACTACATATTATATATTCGATTTTTCTTGTATTTCTTTTTAGATAAATATTTAAAATTACATTTATTTTTTGAAGGTTTCATTCCACTTCTGATTCAATTGACGATTGAAATAAACATTTGGATATTTAATGTTTGACATTCTAAAACGACATCCAAAATTTCTATAAATATTCGGACTCACTGTCATTTGTTTTTTAATTGATTCAAAATATGCAAGCTTATGTACGTCTACGAGTTGCTATGCTTGTGGCTCCATGCAACAAACATACGTTGTGCCCTTGCACTTTTATCCCAAAATGTTTATTTTATGCCAAAATAACTGTATTGGCCATCCAATTGTTTTCGTACTGGAACAATTTTGTTTTTGACCTTTTGTTATGAATTTGGAATTAATAACACTACATAAAGGATATAGATACTCACATAGGTTTTGTAACCTTTTTTTTGTAGGTATCTCTTCACAAAGTCAACGTTTTTTTTAAGTCACATCTGGACATCACTTGTGAAAACAAGTAGAATCGCTGTAGTCGAGGTTTCTCGACAACGAGATACTATGTACCACTCTTGCCACGGCATGCCGTTGTCGTAGGAAAGGGTGGGTAAAACTTTATTTGGTCATATCTTCTATACATATTGTTTTTTTTTTCAAAGTTTTTGTAAAGTCACATCTGGACATCACTTGTAAAAACAAGTAGAATCGCTTTAGGCGAGGTTTTCGACAACGAGATACCACTCTTGTACCACTCTTGCCACGGCATGCCGTTGTCATGGGAAGGGGTGGGTAAAACTTTAATAGGTCATATCTTATTTACTTATTGTGGGATTTAAACGTTATTTTGCGTGCACGTGTTTGGCGATCAGCGGACTTAGCGTACCTAAAATTTTTTCTCTAGCTTTTATTATACTGGAGATATCGATTTTTTGCAAATACGAAGGCGGATAAAAATCCGGGGCGTGATAAAAATCTGGGAATGGCATTATCTGCATAATGGTTAGGTTTCTAGCTCTTATTTTGTCTAAGTTATCGAAGAAAATACAGTTTTATGCAAAGTACGAAGGCGTAAAGGGGCGTGGCAAAAATTTGAAATAAACTTGACCTGCGTAAATAGGCCCGTAAAAGCCCGAAATATAGAACATAAGCCCAAATAATTCTGAAAGTGGAATGTTTGCTGAATTTTTGGACTTAAGTTATGTAAAAAAACTAAATATTGACATAGAGCTTGATAAATATTTGGCCTATCCAGTAGCTCCTGGCACTCATATATTAGAATTTTGGAAAAATGCAAGGGATTTAAAATAGCTTTCCAAATTAGCTATGACCATTCTGGCTATCCCAGCCAGTTCGTCAACGAGCGAAAGGCTTTTTTCAACGTCGGGCCATGTTTTAAGCGAAAAACGGACTAGGCTAACAAGGCAAAATTTAGAAAAAGTGTTATTTTTAAATAAAAATATAAATTAATTTTTTTTTTCTAATAAATACCTTAATAAATATATATATGTAGATATAAATTAAATGTGTTTTGAATTTCCTTATATGTGTAAATAAGTTTCGTGCCGGGCCGGGCCGGGCCTTAGTGAAAAAGTTTCGTGTTCGGCCGGGCCGGGCCTCTCAAAAATGAGTTTGTTTTCGTGCGGGCCCGGGCCTCCAAATACAGGCCCGCGCCCACCTCTAGTACATATATAACGGACCTAAAGCAAAAAGAATTACACCTCTAGCTCTTACCATTTCCGAGAACGACGTGTTCATACATACAGACGGACAGACAGACGGACAGACGGACGGACAAACGGCCATGGCTAGATCGACTTGGCTGTTGATGCTGATCAAGAATATATGTACTTTATAGGGTCGGAAACGCTTCCTTCTCCCTGTTAAATACTGTGCACAACCTTAATATACCATTTGTAGCTTAAGGTACATGGTATACAAAATTACAACTCTAGCTCTTACCAACCCCGAGAACGACGTGTTCATACATACAGACGGACAGACGGACAAACTGTTGTTGATGCTGATCAAGAATATATATGTACATATGTGTATGAGGTCGGAAAAGCTTCCTTCTCCCTGTTACATACATTGCACAAACTTAATATACTATTTGTACCTTGAGCTACATGGTACAAACATGCTTGTAAAAATGTACGAAACCATCAAAATTGTAGTATTTACATACCATACTAGTATCAGTACTGTTACCATACATCTTAAAGTATTTAATTTAAAATAGACACCTTTAAAGATAGCCATTAAAGTTGATCTACTCGGAAGCCCACGTTGCTGCGTACAGTAGCTGATTTTAAAGAAGTGGACTGTCAAATTAAAATTTCTAGTATGCAACATAACAGTTTGATCAATATAGAATATATCAACCTAAAAATATCTTACATATTAAAACTTGAAGCTTTCGAAAAACGACTTTTCGGCACTTACAAATTTCCCATAATGCACAGGTGTACTATACATATCGTGTCTAACATTTGTATGTAAGTTTGTAGTTCTATCAGAGCAGCCGTAATTTCAGTGTAAAATTCTATTCCCAAGTATACATATTTACATTTTTAAATTAATTAATTTAAAAATTGAGAAAATATATATCAATTCAAACGAGTTTTGAAGTAAAGCTTCAGGCGGATTTCATTTACCGTTTATAAAAATAACAAGGGTATATTAAACTCCTACGAATTTATATAACAAGGAAAAAGAAAATTCCTTGTCCTTGTTACATATTTCACATTCGCACGAATTCAATATACCCTTATTCTTTTTTAAAAGAACCGGGTATAAAAATATATATACTTAAATATGTTATTTTACTTTGCAGGACATTCGTAGATGTAACTGTACCGGTGGCTAACGGTACCATTGAAAGCAGTACTCGAATTCACAGTATTGACATAGCCAGTGAAGACTCGTTTGGAAGATGCTGTTTCCGCAAGTGGTTTCTACGACCTTCACTTTCCTTTGTAATTGGTGTATTTGCACTCGGTGGCGTGGCATGCACTCTTGGTGGAATTGTCCTTGGCAGTACGGGTCTTTTGGAACACTCAACTCAATATATAAGCGCGGCGCTTTTAATGATAGGAATCGGAGTTTCATTACTAGTTATTTCAGGGGCTATTTGGAGGTTAAGTCTACTGGATGATTCTGAGAACTGTCATTGTCTAAGGCATTTGGAAACTCGTCGAAACTGTCTTAATCCGTGCTGCAATAATCGACTTCTTCAAGACGGTTTTCCATCCTCAGAATTTCAGAATCGGCCCCCACCGCCATCTTATTTAACGTCACTTAATGAGTATGCTTTTATTTACTACCCGAACTCTCTTTCTATTGGAATAAGCACTCCTCCACCGCTATATTGTTCGACTTACTCCCTCACGTGAGCTTATATTATTTCGTTTTTTAATAAAAAATTTAATGTTATTTTTTCGAAATTACAGAGCTTTAGCAACAGTTGCTCCATCAACAAGATTATCCGTGCCTCAAGAAGATATTGAATATGCTAATCATTCTAAACCATTGGATACGAAAAAATCGATGTCATATACGCAAGCCTCAATTGCAGACATCTCCAATTCTCGACCACTTTTACCAGAGACGATAATACAAAAGGTTTTTGGTCACTAGCCTTAAGTATTGGGTGATTAAGCTAATTAATAAGATATATAAATTTTTTAATTATATAAAATTGATTGCGGTTTGCAGATTTTATGTTAAAGAAAGAAGAAATTAAAAAAATGGCCAAGGCTGCATATAAGTAGAAAGAACATTTAAAAATGGCAAATAGCGTTAGGCAAATTATTTGTAACAAAGAAGTTTGGCTGTATTATTCTTTATCGCTAACATTTACTAATATAATAGAGAGTCCGGAAAACTTGTTTCGGGTTTAAAGGTAAAAAAAGTTGTCTTATCTACTTAATGTCTGATGCGTGCTCGAAGATTATGGATTGCAAACCGAACCATTTGAAGCGCTCCCCTCCGTGCTCTTGTGTTTGGAAAGCAAGAAGTCCAGTTATACTTACTATCGCGGAGCTGGCTATTGACTTGTAATTTCATATTCCGCTATAGTCCTCTCATACGCAATGTTGTGAAGGTTTCGGGTCTGCGATCGCAGATGTCTAAGATTTCTGGCTGATTTCTGGCCGAAAGGCATTCCATCGGGTTTGTCGCACTGGGCTTTTGGTCAAAATTAAGGAGACATTGGACACCCAAGGTCGTATTTGGGGGAAAGGAAATTGCTGTACGCTCCCATTCCGCCACATCTAGACAATATGCAGTGGGAGCTGCCGTTCCACAGGGCTTGACTGCCTTGACTGCCTGTACACCTACAACATGCAATGGGGGCAACTTTTGCTAATGACGTTTGTGTCAAATACCGCTCTATACATTTCTGAGCAATGGGCGAGGAACTGGAACATTGGCATCAACAGCAGCAAGTCATCCAAAGTGTGCTTCACCTTGAAAAGAAGAATACCGCCAACAGTCCAGATGTATAATGCTCATATCTGTGAGATACCTGGTCATTATACAGATCTGTAGGACAACCTTCGTGGAGCAGGTAAAAGGACTACGAACCAGAATAAGAGCTTCAGTGGCTAAGCATTTTTGGTCACGTAGCAAGCTCCACTTAGCAACAAGCTGGCGTTTTAGAACCAGGTGATTGCACCAGTTTGGCTATATGGGTGCCAAATTTGGGGACTCGCCTGCGACTCCCAAATCCGGCGTAGAACTGTATCACAAGGGCTTAGAGTGGTATGTTCGCAACGGCACTCTGCACAAGGGCAGATTAATTACCACTCCAGCCGGTACAAAACGGCACCGGAATCGTTTGGCAGCTGGCCTAACCAGACCAATCTTGCAACAACGATAAAGAGGCGACATAAGAGGGACCTTGTACATCGCACCGTCATCAGACGCTAGTCGTATTATTTGACTATTTGTATTGTTAATTTTTATTGCCTATTGTTATGGTTACTGTGCTATAGCTAACCACATGAGTTAGCCGGCGTGCCTATGTGGGCAACATTACAGACAAAAAGGTCACAAAAGGGGCGCAGAGCCCCGTATGCCTTTTAAAAAGGAAATAAAAAATATTTCATATTCGTATGATCCGAAAGCAATGATAAAAACTAGCGAGTCAAACGGTGCGTACTTGCTATTTCCTAATGCCATCAAATAATTCCCTTCCCACAAAGATTTTAAAATCTAAAACAAGGCACATTTTATGTTTTCAAATCTTCACAAATAATTTTTTTGGACGAATATTCCACGTAGTGCTAGGCGATCGCATGTGCTCTTCAAGAATTAATAAAGCCGGAGTTTTCAAGGAAGTGTTTACATCTTGAGCAGCCAACTTAATCGCTATAAAACGTGGATCATGGAGAAAGTAAACCTGTTAACATGAATACATTTACAGGATTTTATTGTAATGTTAAATTACTGTTTCAGGACTCGTGTGATATTGCGTCCTCTTGTCCAGAGAGGGGTGTCTTCGCTTCAGTCTTCTTCGAGTATTTTGTTTGGCTAGAGACGCAGAAAGTTGGTTGAGATGAGCTATGTGGCATTCGTTAAAACGAGTCGAGTGTCGGTTGATCTGCTCTCTGATCGAGAGAAGTGGAGATCACTTGCTAGGGCGTTGTTTTTTAATATAACGGATTTTCCATCATGCGCAGCGGTTTCGAATTCGTTGCACTTTCCTGAAGCAATGCCCCATAACTGGAAACAATAAGTAATCTAGGGCACCACGATTGTTTTGAAAAGCAACATTATGTTACCAAGGCTAAGCTTACTCGATGTATTAAGCAACCAGTTTAGCTTCCTGAGCTTAGTCCGACATATAGCTGCTATTTTCTGTGTGTGCTATTTCCAGGTGAGCTGCTTGTCGACGTACTGCGCCTGCGGAGATTGTGGGATGATAACGTCATGAAGTTCGACTCCAGGAAGAGTCATTCTTCTCAAAGTAAGCGCCTTTATTGCAATATTTCACCTGTTATCCCACTTACCGTACGAGTCCCGAAATTCCTGGGTGATCCTAGATGCTTCGATGCGGCAGGAATAGGAACGCAGCTTAGGTGGACAAAAGTGTGTACGGAACCGTTGGACTTGGCAAATCTGATGTGTACAGAGTATATAGAACGAGGCCCAGAACGTTTCCCTGCGGAACGCTAGCACAAGCAGTTCTAATGCTTGACCTTTCCTCTCTCACCACGACCATAAAACTCCGATCAAGCAGGTATGATTTCAGTAGGAGATATTGGTCATTCGGGAGCAGAGGCTTCAGCCTATGAAGAAGGCCAAAATTCCATACACCATTCCCATAGCGAAGCGTAAAACCAAACTGATGTTAGGGGACATGCACACTTCTAACTCCCATAATCCTGCTTAGAATTATTCTCTCGAATATTTAAGAGAATGTGGGTAGCTTGCTTATGAGACGGTATGACTTAACAAGGTTCTCCGGTAAATAGTCCATTCCAATACGTCAGGGGTGCTAATCCCTTTGCTCACGGTGCTCATTTGTTGTTGCAATTCCTCTCAGTATCACCAGATATCCCTAGAATTAGAATGTGCTGGTATCCCTAGACTTAGAATGTGCAATTAGTTTTTCTCTATCTATTATAGTTTCCAAAATCTAAGCGTTCATACGGACAGACGGACGGACAGACGCACATGGCTAGATGGACTCGGCTGTTGATGCTGATCAAGAATATATATACTTTATAGGGTCGGAAAAGCTTCCTTGTCCCTGTTACATATTTGACATTCACACGAATTCAATATTCCCTTATTCTTTTTTAAAAGAACCGGGTATAAAAATTGAAATAAATATTTATCAAGATTCAGAGCATTAATTTTTTTTTTAATTTATAAAATTATAAAATGATTGTAATTATTACATGTTTTTCTCACAGTGCACTGCACAAATACACTGCTTATTTGTGTGTGTATTTTCTTTTATTTGTGTTAAGGCATGCTCTTCCATAGGACCTCTTTGAGTACCCTTGCTATACGCCATTTTTTAAGCCGAAGTGCCAAATCACTTTGCAATTATAGATGTAGAGCGCAGAAAATCCCTAATTTTCACATACATATGTGGTCGCTGTAGTAGCAAAGCATTTGGACAGGAGCCTCAGATTCGACAAACACCGCTCTCCAGCAGGCTCACAAAGCCAAACTTGCTGGAATGTAGTGGCAATTTGCAGTAATAAACTTTTTTCTTGGAAAGAAGGTAAAAATGTACAAGAGGATTTTGACCCTGCTGAAACTATGGGATCCAGATCTTTGGCATAGCCGCAAAATCACAGCTAAATAAGATCCGCGTTTTGCAAGCCAAGACCATTCTCGCTAGACGCCTAAACGATGTTGGGCGTAGAGTGAGAAGAAGGCCAAAGAGAGCACAGGACCTGCCGCAACGAGAGCTGACATAACAAATAAATTTATCCTTAGGAACATACGAGTATTTAATTTTCTTTGTAACCTTTGTGTAATGTTGCTGCATGTATCAACTTAGTTTTGGCTAAACATAGCATTTAGAAAAACAAAAATCTCATAGTAGGCTAAGTTTCCGCAACACGATAATATTATACTATTTTAATTAATCTACATATCATTTAATAATAATAAAACAAGTAGAAACGCTGTAGTCGAGATTTCTCGACAACGAGAAACCATGTTCCTCTTTTCTTTATACAAAATTTTTTTTTCAAATAATTGTTCAATGTATTGTGCATACATACTAGACTTCTGCATGAATGCATCCAAAACGGCAAATGAATCACTTATTCCAGAAGTGGGCACACTTTATTTTCTGCAGAGTATATTTGGGTATGAGTGAGTGGGGTTTACATACTGTAGAGTGAGTAAAATTTCATGACTGGTACATTTTATACTTTTTACCGGTACTTCTTAAGCTGGGGCTCTGGCACTAAATAACGTCAAAAATTCAAGCGACAATCACAAACATATACAAAAACACTAAACTTTGTTACAAATAACGAGAGTACAACCATATACTGAACTCACTCACGAAGTGTGCATCCAACTATATTGTACTCACTCACGAGTACAATATATCTTCTGGCCTAGAGAATACTCTACAATGGTAAAGAATAAGTGCAGTATTTTAAGAACTCATACTACTGTACATAACTGTCATGCTACAAATGAATACATCCATGCAGAAGTCTAATACACACTTCTTTATGTATACATGTGCGAACGGATCGAAGTCAAAGAAGAGACGGATGACGTCAACGGATGACGTCACGGATGACGTCAGGAGTTAGGCGATGACTCGTTGTTAGGCGCCTAGCTAGTCTGTTAGGAGTCTGTTGGCCGTATGTCAGGAGCGGATATGGTTCTTTTATGGGTCGATGATATTACTGGAACACCTAATGCTTTGGATTGTCATGGGTCGAAACATCCCTCAAACGCAGCTCCATTACAAGATGATACACAGAATTATTATATCATAAATGGAAACCAAAATATAACTCACACAAATGTAAAGTTCAGGCGTAAATTTGAGACTTGTGACCCATTTGATATTCCCTTTACGGTTGGGTCCCTAAAAGTTATTTGGGCATTTGGAGATAGAGATCCTATTCATGGAAATTTAAGAGGCCACGGAAAAAACAGAGGTTTCAAATCAATGCATTTATTTTCATCCTCATTTCAAAAAGATTCAATTCTAATGAATGGACAAGGAAATAAAAAATGGGACATAACCGTTACCAATGTCACTGTTGAGCCTTCTATGGACACACTTTATTGGTGCAAAATCGTAAAGACGCCAGAAGTATCAGGAAAACAACATATTATTGGTTATGAAGCTCTGTTATCTCAATCTAAGAATTTAGTATACCGAATGACACTTTTTGAGTGTCATTCGAAATCATATCCTGGATCTGAGCCAGCTTCGTGGGACATTTGGGTTAAAAGGAACAATTTGCAATAGTAATTTGCTTACGCCACGTGATTGGGACTCATGCTCTACACCTGTGGCATTTTGGTCACCAGGATCTAAGGGACAGTTTTTACCTTTACATGCTGGCATTCCTATGGGGGGGAGAACAGAAGTCAAATACTACATGTTGGAAATCCACTATGATAACCCCAACGGAAAAAGAACTATGGACAATTCGGGATTTCGTATACATTATACATCTAATCTTCGCATTAACGATGCGGGTATCATGATAAGTGGCGTCTCTATATCGGACACACAAATTATTCCACCAGGTCAAACATTATATCGTAACGTGGGCATATGCGGTCCTTCATGTTCAAGCATAATGTTTTTATTATCTAAAATTATTATCTGCAGCACTACATTCTCATAAAGCCGGTCGTAAATTAAGCCTCCGACATGTTCGCGCGGCAAGAGAATTAAAACGAATAATCGAAGATGAAAACTACGATTATAAAAATCAACAAACTTATGAACTTGTTAATGAAACAATCATATTGCCAGGCGATTATCTAATTACAGACTGTGCTTATGACACAAAGCCTAGAAATCGCTTATTTGGGGGCTATTCGACGAAACATGAAATGTGTTTGTCGTTTATAACATATTATCCAAAAATTGAATTATCTGGATGTTACAGCATGACTCAAGTAAGAGAATTTTTCGAGATGTTTGGTGTTTTACAATTTCATTCATTAAATATGACTGATATTGAAAATCTATTCCTCTATAATGGAAATATTTATGATTACATGCGTTCCAAGTGAGTTTACTCGAAAATCGGAAACAATAATGTACATATTAATCAAGAGGATATCATTTACACTGAATCATTATTAAATAAACTGATTATATCTGAACCACTCGAGTTTTACGACCGCTCATTTCTGTCGCACTTAATTCAATTGCCTTGGCATGAACCTCTTTTTACAAAACGTGTAGAACAGAAAGCAGTTGGAGGGAAACATATGACTTTCTGTCGAGTATCTAAGGACTCAATATCAATTCCATCAGAAATCATCAAATTTCCAGTGTTTACGCCTTTTGTGAAAACAGCATCATGCTTAAATTATATATTTCCTACCAACAAAGTGGATAATTCCGAAGGATCAAGAAACTTAATGGATTTAACTTTGAGATTGTTTGGATTATATTATATTTTAAAAATAAAATATTTTTAAATATTCAGGCATCATACAAATTGTTATATTAACTACCGAGCAAAAAAAAAAAAAAAAAAAAAAGGATGACTTCCTAACCTGTCGGGATATTTTTGTGCAATCGCCTGGAGTTGATCGCCAATCTTAGGTACTCATGTACCATGGATATCCTGTGAGCACCGCGATTACTGATACATTAAAATGCGGTATGGTATGGACTTAATGGTATGGAGTCCTTGTATTATTATTACTTAAGTTCTAGTTACCGGCTTTTTTGTGGAATATTTCTCACAATTAAATTATCTTTAATACATTTTCTGCGATTATCGTACTGAATATGGGATACGGTAAGTTCTTCTTAACAAATTCATTGATCTGAATCAATAGATGACATGGCTTAGCATGACTTTATAATATGCCGAGATTGGGAAGTATATAAATAATAATTGGATTAATATCATAGATCTTCAATCATGTACTCAGGCGAGGTAAGAGAGACCCTATCGCTTTAGAGGGACCTGTCCATCATGCTGTTCAGCGATGGTGCCGACATAATTGGACGCAAGAGAGTCAACAAAGCGAAAGGACATGATGCCATATGCAATGCCACACTAAAGTAACTTCCCAGGCGTCGGGTATAAGCTGGCCGGGTCTGCGATCGCAGGGCGGCTTTCAAGATTCCAGCGGCGTATTCAAGCCCAGCGGCTTTTCTGAAACTAAATAGGACGCGGAGGGTCGTCTGATCCCAAACCGATTATATAGTTAGCGAGTCCAACGGAGGGCAATTACAGTTTTCTCTGCATTTCGTCAGAATATATCAGCTTAGCGTTGCCTGCGATCGGATAGCTTTACGACGAGCGAAAACTTGCACTCACGAATAAGAGGGGGAGAGTAGGAGAGCCTTCATGCCGCGAACAGCAGGTATGCAATCCTTTACATAACTTTGATCTTAAACTGCTATTACGATGAGGCTGATAGCATACAGAAGTTCGCCACTCGAGCTATGAGACTTGCCTGTGACTCCCAGATCCGGCACATCCAAGCAGCCCAAAACTACATTACTAAGGAAATCACTGAATGCCAATAATAAGTCCGCAACGCCACTATGCACAAAAAGCTGTTTCTAGTTGCCATCTAATTTGTTACACTCGTATATTCTAAATTCTATTGTTGTTTTGAGTTTTGAGCTAAAGGTACACTATTGCGACCATTTGGGTAAAAATAATAGATCCACCAACATTTTAAAAAAATTCGATTTACAAGTAGAAACTAGTAGAAACGAGTAAAGCCGCGTATCGATCGGCGCTCTGCGAATTCGCGTTTTTCGTCGCTTTAATTGTCTAAAACCGGCTTAAAAGTTTGCTAAATCGCTAGGGCAATGAATGTTTATCATAGTGGAAGTCTTCGTTCGATTGAAAGTGCATTATCTTTTGCACAATTCGCTTAAGTGTTTTGCGCATTTTGGTGTTCTCTTTTTTTCCCCTTTTGTTATTGTGTTCTGTGCGTTCGCGCTTGTGGATCGCATTGAGCCGCAAGAGAGAAGGGTCTGAGAGCAACATAACGCTCCAAAATAAACAAGTGCCACGCAATGAACTCTACGAGCAACGATACAAAAAACGAACGTAGAAGCTCAGTGAACCAAAGAAACGGCTTCTACGCTTACTTTTCAACCCGCGATACCGAAATGGAAAAAGACGCGCTTAAGAGCAACGCGGTTCTACTAACCGCTGAAAGCCAAAGAGCACGGTCTTGCTCTCCCGCTCTGCTCACTCCGACTCCCGCATCATGGAGCTCGCAGTGTAACCCCCCCTCCAATGGTGGAACCAAATCTCCCAACAACAACAATTAGTGCTACAATTTCAGCAACAGCAGCAACAACCACTGCAATTCAAATTACCGCGACGCCAACGGCCACAGTGAGTACAAAAACAATAACTTCTGTAAGTGCCAAAGCGGCCCCGGCCACACAGACCGGAATGGATCGCTACACTAAAATCAAGCGCAAGCTTAGCCCGCTGGGTAATCCGGCAGGCAATAAAACAAAAATAAACCGCGTCCAAAGGATCGACAAAGAACCAGGCAGATCCAGTAGCAACAGATTTTCCCTACTGCAGGAGGTTGAGGAAAACCAACCAGCGCAAGAAACCGCAAAAAAACCAAAGCCCCCTCCAATCTATATCAGGGAGAAAAGCTCCAATACACTAGTCAACCATATTGAGGCGTTGATCGGGAGCGGTGACAACTTTTATGTTGTCCCGCTTATCAAAGGAAACATACATGAAACAAAAGTGCAAACTAAGACCGAAGAGCACTTCCGAACCAGGTCAAAATTTCTGAACAATGCTAATAAAAAATATTACACGTACCAGCTAAAAAGAGCAAGGGCCTACAAGTGGTTATAAAGGGAATCGAACCCGATGTTACCGCCGCGGAAATAATACCCGCCCTTAAAGAAAAGGGCTTCGCCTCCAAGAATACTATCAACATCCTAAATAAGGAAAGAAAGCCACAACCCTTCTTCAAGTTCGAACTCGAGCCAGAAAGCAAATCGCTGAAGAAGATCGAAGTTCACCCGATTTACAAGCTGCAATATCTTTTGCATCGGAGAATCACTGTTGAAGAGCCACATAAACGCAACGGTCCAGTGCAATGCAGTAACTGCCAAGAATATGGACACACTAGGTCATACTGCACACTCCGGGCCGTATGTGTAGTCTGTGGGGACGCACACAACTCCGCTCACTGCACTAAAAACAAGGACAGTTCCGTGAAGAAATGTGGAAACGGCGGAGGCAACCATACGGCAAACTATAGAGGATGTGTGGTCTACAAGGATTTGAAGAGTCGCATGCGACAACGACCGCAACGCGCAATCAAAATCCACAGAATGCGTACAGGGCGTCAAAAAAAACTACGCCAGACGTCTTCTTCGCCAAAGCTCCGAGGTCCTCATTCGGCCCCCTAAACACCACAAACGGCTTCTCCTATGCCGATGCTCTGCAAAAGGTTTGCAGCAAACCTTCACAAAAGGTTTGCAACAAACTTCTTGCAGTCTACATCGATACAAATCCAATCAAGTAACGGAAGCCTTTCAATCGCTGCCGTTTACTGCCCTCCTCGCTTCTCCATCTCGGAAGGACAATTTATGGACTTCTACAATTCACTTGGCGATCGTTTTATATCCGCACGAGACTACAATGCCAAATATACGCACTGGGGATCACGTCTAGTGACTCCCAAAGGAAGGCAATTGTACAATGCAATTATAAATGTGAGAAATAAACTGGACTATGTTTCCCCTGGAAGCCCCACATACTAGCCAACAGACCCACGCAAGCTCCCAGACCTTATTGACTTTGCGGTGACAAAAAACATACCTCGCAATCTAATAAGTGCTAGAGCAGTCTTGGACTTATCATTAGACCACTCGCCTGTGCTCCTAACTCTCCTTCAAAGCCCAGAAATAACCGAACACCCCTTCAGTCTGACGTCGCTAAGAACGAACTGGCTTAAATACAAGAAGTACGTGAGTGCCCACATAGATCTCGCCCCGGAGCTTAACATGGAATCGGACATCGAACACCACGAGCGCCCTGGAAGAAGCACTCGTGGCGGCAGCTAAAATCTCTACTCCTCAAGGGAAGGAAGCAGACCGAAACAAATACTACAAATCCAATCAGCAAATAGAACAGCTCGTGCGAGAAAAAAGGCGCACGCGTCGTGATTGGCAAAAAACAGATCACCAGCTTCAAAGCAACGCCTTAAGGAAGCAACCCGATTACTCGACCAGGCCCTGCACCAACAGGAAGAAAATGCACAGCTGAGGTACATCCAGAATCTTTCGCCAACGAGCACAAAGTATCCTCTGTGGAAGGCCCACCAAAGTCTTAGCGCCCCAATTGAAACGACCACCCCGATAAGAAACTCTTCGGGATGCTGGGCTCGTAGCGACAAAGACAGAGCTGAAACATTCGCTACACATCTCCAAAGTGTCTTCCAACCAAACCCTGCCTCTAACTCATTCGTCCTGCCACTAATCCAGCCAGGAGCTACCCCTCTGCCAACTACCCCTCCCCTCCGGCCGAACGAAATTGAAAAAGTAATAAGAGGGCTAAAACCAAAAAAGGCACCCGGCGGTGACCTACTGACGCCAAAGGTGCTGATCGAACTTCCAAAATGCGTTATAGATGTCATCTGCAAACTATTTAATGGGATCATTAATCTCGGCTATTTCCCAAAAAAGTGGAAGAAATCCATCATTATAATGATACCGAAGCCTGGAAAAGACCACACAATTCCGACATCGTATAGACCAATAAGCCTTCTATCTTGTTTGTCTAAATTGCTTGAAAAATGCTTGCTAACTCGCATAATACCATATTTGGAAACTTCCAATATTATTTCCCCCAATTTGGTTTCCGAAAAAACCACGGAACCATTGAGCAAGTGAACAGATTAACATCCGAAATACGCTCAGCCTTTGAACAGCGAGAATACTGCAGCGCCATTTTTCTTGACGTATCTCAAGCTTTCGACCGAGTCTGGCTTAAGGGACTCATGCACAAAATTAAAACGTATTTGCCAACATACACCCACAGGCTACTGGAATCATACCTCTACAATAGAGTATTCTCAGTGAGATGCAACGCAGCTTCTACGGGTGACTACACCATCGAAGCCGGAGTTCCACAAGGAAGCGCACTTGGCCCTTGTTTATGTGTTCTGTATACCGCGAATATTTCTACGAACGTACAACTAACAACGTCAACATTCGCCGACGACACCGCAATACTCAGTCGCTCCAAATGCCCAACGCAAGCAACAAACCAACTCGCTAATCATCTCATAGCAGTGGAAAGGTGGCTGTCCGACTGGCGCATTAAAAGAAACGAACAAAAGTGTAAGCATGTAACGTTTACTCTTAATAGAAAAACATACCCTCCGCTTTCACTAAACGGTATGCCATTCCCGCAAGCTAACGAAGTAACGTACCTAGGCGTCCACCTTGATAGACGACTAACCTAGCGTAAGCACATCGAATGCAAGAAGATGCACCTAAAACTAAAAGCTAGCAGCCTCCACTGGATCATAAACTCACGATCACCACTGTGCCTGGACTACAAGTTACTACTCTACAACTCAGTCCTCAAGCCTATCTGGACGTACGGCTCCCAGCTGTGGGGGAACGCGAGTAGCAGCAACATAGACATCATACAGCGCGCACAATCAAAAATCCTGAGAACTATCACCGGGGCACCTTTGTATGTTCGCAACGAAAACATCCACCGGGATCTTGGCATCCTCGCAGTGAAAGACGAAATCCAGAAGCAAAAAGAGTCCAAAAAGCAAAGCTGACTTCGCACCCAAATTCCTTCGCTCGGGGATTGACTCGGGTTTCCAGCGGATCCCGCCTGCGACGCAACGACCACCCTCCGACGCAACGAACTTCCAACCCGGCAATCGATTATTAGGGCCGTCTAACTCTGTACCAGTCAGCATGACTGTTAGTTAAGTTAGAAATTTAAGATTTTATATACCTCTTGTTAGTCTCTGAAAGAGAAGATCCAAGAAATAAAAGCAAAGTGATAAAAAAAATAAAAAAAAGAGAAGAAAAACTACTACATAGTCGAGTGCCTCGACTATAAATACCCAATTTTCAGTTTTGTTTTTCAGAACTTTTATATATATTAATACCCAAATTCGGTAGTTCTAGTTTAAGAGATATATCGAGNCATATGTTTTCTTTGTGAAATAATAAAACATAAAAATGCATACAAAAGGAGCTATAAGTGAAAAAATTACATTTTTTCAGTTTGCAGGCAAATTTTTTTATAAAAACAACGGAGATATGCTACGGATCCATTGTATTATGAAAATTTGGATATTTCTTTATGACATTATACAAAAAAATACGATGAATGTGAAGATTTTTTTTTTCGGTCGTGGTTTACCCTTTTTCAAGAATTGCCCATATGTAAAAGAGGGTGTTTACGACGTTAGCGAGGGCGTGGATCGTCGTGACTGATTTTGGCAACATCCAAAAGTAGTCCTTCTAAAATGTATATTGAGCATGCTAAGCTGGTATCTCCAGATTTAGAAAATGCTTTTATTTTTGAATATTTAGAATCTTCAAGATCTTGGCGTTCATACAGAGAGACAGACAAAAGCACGCACGGACACTTGGATATATCGACACGGCTGTTGATTGTGATCATGAATTTATGTAATTATATGCTTTATGGGGTCGGATTCCATTTTTTCTACGTGTTACATACTTTCGAACGAATTCAATTCAATGAATTTTATAACCGGGTATAAAAATCTACATAGCCTAGAATTAAAAAATTTACAAATTTCTAAAGAGTTTTGGAATCAAATCTACTACACAGGAGGAAAAATTGGCATAAGTAAATATAAATAGGACTATTTTTCATGAATATGAAATAACCGCGTGTGTTGTATGGATTTTTGACAATGTTATTTGGGATGTAAATACATATATCTTTAGTTTTTTATTGGTACAATTTTAGGGGCCACAAATTTTCGTGACGACCACGTCACCTTTCAAACCATAAAAAAGTCGTTAACGTGTTAAAATCGTTACTTATGAAAAAACAAATTATTTCAATCAAACTATACAATTTCCAGTTTCGTTTTGCATCATTATTCTGAGTGCTAATAAATGTAATGTAGCTACTGTTGACCTTATCTCAGATTAATGGCGCCATAATTTGATTGTTTCTCACTACATCTTCTCTCTTTTAAGACATTTCCGGTTGCTTAGGTATACTCGTATTTAATTGAAAAAATGTGATATTCGCATCGCTCTACATATATCGGAACATAAACTCTCACATGTTATATGCCACACACAACTAAGCTGACATAATGGATCCCCTGCGCGGTGGTACAAAGAGGCCTTTAAGTAATTAACATAATTCAAATATTTTTAACTCATCGAATTTTTGTTTAGGTTCCTACGCCGAAACTCCCCTTAGTTAAAAAAAACAGGTTTGCGTAGGTTGCAAACAAAGTCGGCACCTAAAATTGTTTTAAAATGTAATTAATAGAGCATTTTAAAACAAGATATAAAATAAATCCTAAGCGAGGCCGACGTCTTTACACCCTTTTAAATCACTCATTTAACATAATTACGTATTAAAAATTGGAATTGGAAAAATTTAAAGTTAACTCGATTAAACAAAGAAAGCGTTCATTTATAATATATTTACTTTACATATGTACCTGGGGGTGTACTTTTTTTTATGAATTAATAAGGCATACGGGATTGCAA
Source organism: Drosophila ironensis (assembly GCA_021223825.1). NCBI lineage: Eukaryota > Metazoa > Arthropoda > Insecta > Diptera > Drosophilidae > Drosophila > Drosophila ironensis. The sequence continues at coordinate 155,312 of JAJJHQ010010749.1, forward strand.
AGTACCGCTTATGGCATTTTTCTCAGCACATGTAGACGCGCTGGCTAGTTTAACTAGCTTAAACAATTAACTTTTATAAATCTATTTAAAAAGACGCCAATCGAGGGACCTGATCACCCGATCTCCGAGAACTCGACCTAGAAGAATTTAATGTTATATTATTATTGTTACCTATTTATTAAAGTTAATTGTAAATTCGTAAATTGTAAATTGTAAGTGTTGGCGTCAATTTATGATTTCCACAATTTGTGAATATATGTATATACATATGTATATACAACATTTCTGATATTGATTATCGTCCGTTATTACATTAAAATTGGGAAATTTGGGAAAGTGCATTATATTTATTATTTCATACACACAGCATGTTTTTTCTTGTCTAGATAACAATAAAATCAATTTTTGAAATCAGGGGCAATTTATAAATGATTTGCAAAAATAATAGAATCTGGTTGAAGGGAGGTAGGTTATGTCAATCGATACCTTGGCCTACATTTAAAAAGTTTGGTTGTTGTACCTTCCATTACCTACTGCCTGCTCTTAGCGTATCGTGAATATTTCGTTCGTAGTGAATATACAGTTTTTAAAAGAGACAAGTGCATGAGTTGCTTGGCTGGCATCAATAGCTGGTACCATAGAAAAATTCGAAATAATAAGCAAAAGTTTAATGCGAACTCTTCGTCTAACACATGTATACATACATATGTATGTATGTGGATACATATTTTTTTTGAAGTATAAATAATAGAATGATTAATTTTTAATAGAAAATGTATGCACATATATTTAATGCACAATGTTTACAAATTATCCCGAAGTTTAAGGTTTCAAATTGAAACTATTATGAAACTATTTCAACTATTATTAAATATGTTTAAATTAATTTTATTTGAGGCCTTTAATATTTACCGTTTATATAGGCATCCACTTACCAATGTCTTGATATTTAAGGTGCCATTTAATTTTACCGTGTTTTTTCTTTGCGAATAATAGCAAGTATTCTATGTATTGTTATAAAAAACCGTTATATCTTTACAGGGAAATAATGCTTTATGCGCATCAGTTACATATGTATGTATATGTTTGTGAGCTTCATTGTTAGTATATTTTAACAACCCAAACATTTAAATGCAACAATTCAATTAGAGTCCAATCCTAAATTATATTACATAATTATAACAGTTCCATCTTAAGTATGAAATGGTCTCACTATAAGTTATAAATAAATGAATAAAGTCCAAAGTGACTGAATGCAAAATTCATCTATGTAACTAGTAGATACAGGTAAATATACATACATATTTGTTAACATCCCAAATGTTTTTATTGAAATGATATCGGACAAATTAATGAATAATATTATTTGCCATACCTAGAATTTGAAATAAAAATCAATTAGTAAGAACTCCCAAAATATCTTAATGAAAATATAAAACCCTTGGAATGTCTAAGTTGAATTTAAGGTGTTTCTCTCAAAGCTTAATCACAAATCGCAAACCCAGAGAGCCGTCAATAGACGGGAAATATCCCAAGAGTATTTTGCTACACAAGAAAAATTCAGTAATAGTATATACATATATATGTACATTAAACAAATAATCAAACAAAAAAAAATAAATATATAACATTATTCATATATAAATTAGTAAAACTTAATTTTTCATATATAAATTAGTAAAAGTTAATTTTTATATTCGGTTTATAATGAGAATATTAAATGTGGTGCGAGTATTAAAGTAAGAACACAATTTTATGAAAAAAAAACTCTGAAATATGTTTTAGTTTTATATTTCTGTTTTTTCGGGCCTTTATTTTCAAGTCATAAAAAAATATAACATTTTTAATACAAATTGAAATACAAAATTTTTAAATAATTTGTATTAAAAGCATAAGAAAAATGTTTTCTGTGTACCTTGAATGTTTCTGCTGAGGTTACTGATGCTTTCAGCAGAGGCGGCAGTTGAGAAAATGAGAACGCCCGCGTTAAATGAAGCTGCCACCAAAGCCAAACCACTCAGCTGAATCGAAAGTGAGGTGAGCTTGAAGTTTGAGAAGAGCACGAGCGTCGCCGCCAGCGTTTTTTCCCATCTGCTGACGAACTCTTCGGCTGCTGCTGACGTGATGCGTCTGATGTATGCGCATAGTGGGTTCTTTCCGAAAAGCTCGCTGCAAAAAATACCTTACAAAATCTTGAAAATATATAAAATAATCATATTTGTTTATTGCATTTTTTCTTTAGAAAAACAAACCTCAATGAGAACAGTAAAATTAAAGATTGTCAAAAGTGACTTTCGGAAGAGTTTTTTAACTTCCCGACTTCCAAAATTTAAGTGCTTAACAGGTAATAATAATTTTAACATTCCAGGCTTAAGATTAAAATTAAGAAACTGCATACTTTGATGTTAATATTTATGGTTATTTAATTAGGTTGAGTATCTTATCATATCTGAGTGCATACAATCCGCATAAAAAATATTCTTTTATTTTAATATACAACATTTTTTTTTAACTTTATTAAATATTGTGATTTTGGATTTTGGCGAATGGTTTTTGAATTACGAGCCACTGTTTGCCGTTGCGGTTGCTGCGCAGCGACTGTGACGGCTTGAAGTGCCAGCAGTTGTCGGCAGATATAAAACAGCGGATCTTGGTAAAATATTCACAATCATATCTTAGTTCTTCGTTCAATTGTGCGTTTGTGTTGAAGAAATTTCAAAACATTTAAAAGTAAGGAAAAGATCGAATCTACATAGAAATATAAAACCGAGTCAGTATTGCCGGATGCAGTATTCGTGTTGTTTGTTAGATTATGATTTTTTTACGGATATTTAAGTGTCCTATATGTACAGACCATAACAATAAAAGAATATGTGATCATATTGGGTTAAACGTACATATGTGTGTATGTCGGATTTAACTGATTTAAATACATCTGCTGAAGTGCACCTAGGCCAATTGTGGGTTAATGGTTTAGCGGCCCCAGACATTTTGTTGGAAATTAAAATCATTTGTGGTTGAGTGATTGATGGATAGTTTCATTGATTCGGCTTCGTAGCTATTTAGGATTGCATTTGATTGCCATTATTCGTAGTGTGGTTGGATGGTTAAAATGTATATGCTGGAAATCTTAACATTAGTGCTATAGTTGTTATTTGCAGACTTTTCCCATAATTGCAAAGTACTGCCTAATATGGGATCATTTCTCGCCAGTTCAACGTGTGTGTATTCTAATCTGTGGTAGTCTGTATTCGCTGATTCGATAAACCTAAAAATAAAATTATATTATTATAAATTACGTTATTATAACTTTATGTTATATCGTTATTATAAATACTTTTCATCATAAAAATTATAAAGTATTTATACCAAAAAAATTATTTTAGAAAGAAATTAATATTGTTATGCTGTTAAAAGTTTATTCCTATTATTATCATTCGATTCAGAAAACATGACCAACTCCGCTAAAATGTGTGTCAATAAAACCTTGACAGCCTGAAGAAATTATTTGAGATGCATAAATTCTAAGCTCATGAAATAGAAAGTCGGAATTTACGAAAATGTCTAATTCGGTCTCCAAATTAATAGGCACTCAAATGCCCGAAGAAGTCTGACTGTATATTATGCAAATTTTTTTCGGGTAAAAACCAGCAATACACACACAGTATTAAGGTATTCATTTTTAGCGACTGTATATTGGGACTGATTTCTGCTATTTATCTATTTTTAGCATTGACTCATACATACATATACAGAACGCATTCTCAAATTCGGCTTAAAAAGCAATCTTAAGAGTCAAGTCTCGAATACCTGAATGACAAAGTTGTTCTAAAGACAATATTTAAGACCATTTAAATACCTTGCCTCTTTAAAGAAGTAAGGGTCGGTTAAAGTTTTCTTAAGTTTCTTTAAATCAGACGTTAAAATTTTTTTAGTTTGATTAAAAATGATATATTCAATGTATATGTATATACAACTGAAAATGCTAATATTTTTAATATAAGATATAAGATGAATATTGTATAAAGAAGGTAGGCATTAAGTAGCTGGCAGGAAATTGTATGATATGGCGTCACTGGGTGCCAAAGGCCCTTTTAATATCTGATATCTTACGATTTTAAGGATTTAGCTCCTAACAGTAACTTATTAATTTTCTCCAATAACATTACGTTTTGTATTTTTCAGTTTGCTAGCTCCCTTATAAAAAAATTAAAACATTAAGATGTCAAGATATCGAAAGCAGCTTATTTTTGCAGTTGCTCTAGCTTTGCTAGGCCTGGCCACATCGGACTATCAGGGAAACATGTTTCTTAATGGGCAATATCAGAACGGCGTTAATGAGCACAAAGAAACTCATTTGTCCGTAAACCCAACATCAAACGTCTTCCTCAACCATGCTATTATTAGCCGACAAGCGTCCCCATTTCAAGGCCCTACCTATCTGCCACCCAAGGAATACCTAAAGTGCACCTCCGGTCAGCAGTGTGTGCACCAGGAACAATGCCTCAACGGTTTTTTTAGCCAGCAACTGCCCAGGATCCAGGTGAGTCCATAGGGTTAATTAAAATTGGTGGGGAATACGGCGGTGTTCATTTTCGTTGCCCATTTGCATTCGTCTATTGCATAATACTTGTTTGGCTTGGTTTTTCCCCAGCCAGAGAAACAAAAAAAAAAAAAAACTTTGCATAAACTGTCGCTTGACAAGCAATTCAACATTCCGAATTATACACATACAAGCAGATAAGTCGGGTCCCGTCGAGACCCAATACCTAAAAATGGAAAGCCCTTCTGAAGCGATAAAGCGAAAATTATGTCCACTGTTGCTTGATTAGTCTGCTGATCTGCATTTCGGTCGTTTTTTGGCACAGTTACCGTTATTTTCCGGTTTGCCATTAACAAAGCCCGCAATATCAGCAACATACATACATTTATGTACATACGCGCTATCAGAGCAGGCAGGACTGAAATTTGAATACACGAACTACTCTTCTCGACAGTGAGTGATAAATATATAAAAAAAAAATTAAGAAAAATATTTCTCATTAAAAAGTTTAACTCATTTTCATGACTGGGTTCTAAAAAATAGTCATTATCTGTTCATAAATTCATAGATTCAATTAAATTCCAATAAATAAACCATATATAAACATTTACATTTTGTCGACAAACTCAATCTTACTGTGGCAAAATTTTTTTTAAATTCTGTGTTTCAAATTCTTTGTGTAATACATATGTAAAGAGTAAAAATAAAATAATGATTGCTTAAAGTTCGCGCTTAAGGTTTAGCTACTATTATCTATTTCAATACAATCATCAATTCATACCACAAAAAGTGGCCCCATTGTTTCAAATGCTGAGATAATTTTGCAGTGTTGAAATTACCTTTACGAAGAATTAAAAGAAACAATGGGATCTATTCTCATTAAAAAGATTGGTTTGGAATATCATTCAGGCCCGACATCACATCTTGCCTCAAAATCAATTAAACGCGAACAAAATCAAAATATCAACAATTTTTCATTCTCATGACGATGATGTCAAATCTTAACATTTGCGTGTGGGTATTTCTGGGAATCTGTTTTTAGTAGTTCCGCCTGTAGATGAGTTTAACAACCTGCGAGTCAAACCCAATATTATATATGTTGGTAGCTACAATCACGGTTAGAAAAAAGGCCAGTTTAAGGAAAAATTACGTCCTATACAAGTCTTCAGAAATGTGGGATGCAAACGTGAAAGTAAATTTTAATGAATAAATCTGAACTTGAATCGAGTGTAAAAAAATCGTCTTTTCGTTATTACATCCCACCTTTGATCAAATATAAAACATATTTCTACTGCCTACACTTTTTATGCTCTTAAAAAGCTTTTAAACGTTTCAACCATATCCGGGATATTTTATACTCATTTAGCATGGCTAACTGACACTCAGGCCAAAGCTCTTTGCTCAAGGTCGGGCCTCAGAATGACCCAAGCCCATTCAAATGGGTTTCCGATTTGTGCTCTTCTCATTTCGGTACCAATAAAACCAGACATAAATAAGAAGGCTGGGACAGTTTATTTTTTATTTCTTATGGTTTGACTGATGTATAGAGTTAGGTAGTGCCATCTTGCGGTATAGTGCGAACAGGTTATTTATTGTCATTAGTTTGACATCGTTTCTCTGGCAGCTCTTCATTAAATTTTCATGTAGTAAAGATTCCGAATCCATCCCGCCCCTAGCTTCTGTTGCACGTCTCGATCTTTGGCCTTAGAGTGGCAAAGTTATTAATTTGCAATTGTTCAGTTGCTAAATGCCAACTGACCAAAAGACATTATTTGCTGTGCAAAATAAAAATTAGCAAGATTTTAGCGAAGGTCTGAGTCTGACAAAGCGACGGCGGCAAAGTTCAATTCAAGAGAAACTGCTTTGGGTATGTTGTTGCTGTCCGACGGCATCTGACTGGTCACTATTTAGCACATTATTTATGCAAGTGGCTGCACTTTGGTAACCTTTCAGCTAATTCTTATCAATGGTTATGCAAGTATTATTTATGATATGTATAAGGTTGTAACTTAGCTCATATTTTTTGGCTCTGGTTAATGTAAATTGTATTCTGATTGTAGAATTGCTCACCCGTAACTGACACCTGCTGTTCGTATCGTCCACCACCAACCACCACAACAACTACTCCTTTACCGTTTGCGTCCTGTGGCATCGAATCGGACTGTGTAGTTCCAGAAAACTGTCGCAATGGCGAAATCATTGATATCAACTACGTTAAAAAACAAGGGGTAAGTGGGTACCTAAGGCCCATGGCCATAAAAATATATTTCACATAGCCGTCAATTTGGCGCCGTTGATTAGGCAATTTAAAGAGGAGGAAATCGCTTCATAGCACAGCATCATTAGAACGCAGGTTTCCTCCACGAAATCGGTGATGGTAGCACAATACAATTAACAAAGTATGTAGCTGCATAAAGTCAGCTTGATGTTTTACAAATGACGAGACAATCGCCTGAAGAAACCGACCTCAGTCGTGCCGGGTCGGTTCGCCAAATTCAGACTATTGAGATAGCTACGGATTTCTTCAGCTCCGCTCATGGAGAAGCGTTGTTGAAAAAGAAATACATACATAGACAACTCAACCAACAATGCTCCAATAGCTTATTAGCACACAATTAGATGCAAACATCCAAATTATTCTTCTGTATTCGTAAATAACGGTTTTTGGTGGATTGTATGGGGAAAATAGCCGCATGTTGCATCCACGTATCCATAGATTAACACTAGAAACAATATCTTCTCTGAGCAATTCAAGCAATACCAACTGCCGGTGTCCCTTTTCTTTTAACTTATGATATATATGGTATGTATAGTTTGTTCAAATTTATGTAACAGGCAAAACCAAATTATTCGGACCGCACTAATTATACATGTACATACAGTAAGAGCATGGTACCTAAAATGGTATGTACATACATATGTATGTACATGGCTTATAATAAGCATATTGCAAAATAACATTCCCGTGGCAAGCCGAAAATTTCCGTGGCAATAATAAAACCGGGTATAATAAATAAATAATAATAATAACAACAGTTATAGTCCCATGTACAAATTAAATCGGGCAGCAGTTGAGAGACATCATTGATTGTTATCAGGTATGTGTAATTGCATAATGTGTTTACATGCAACATCCAGCCGGACGAGTTGCGTATTGTGCTGTTGCCACTGCAGGCAACGCCCAAAAAAAGTATACTCGTAAAATATGTTGCACTGCAACATTTGCCGGTCCAATTAAAGCGGTCATCTGCGCCATACCCGTTACTTAAAGATCATATGTATGTACATATATACATATATACATACATGTTATGCAAGTGGAAGAGCGTGCTGAGCTACATACATATGTGTGTATGTACATACATATGCATGAAGCTGGCTACCTCAAGTCTAAAAATTTTAACCCTTTGAAGGGTTCTTTAGGCCCTGACAAGGGTAGGGTTATTAAAACTAATAGTATACAATTTACATAAAAAATACATATATGCACACATAGAAGGTATTTTTATTGTTTAATTTTATTATTATATTTTATATTGTATTAAACGCAGACCAATCATGAGAAAATATATTTTTTGTAAAATCATCATTATGTATTGAAGTTGGCTAGTTATGCAGATACTCGACCACTTCCGAGGAATGCTACACACCGAAGACCAGCACATTTAATGCCCAAAAATAGGAACAGCTGTGTTATCACCCAGTTAACCGACGCATCTTCAGTCGTGGCCGAAAGAGTGCGTTGAGAGAAATCACTCAAATTATTTAAAAGTAAAAAATATAAGGAATGCGAATACGCCAAGGTCGGATTCGCAGTTCTCTAGTTATACACGAATATATTGTGCTGTTGCTATATTGTGCTGTAAATACACCTACTCATACATATAATTAGACGAACCAAAGTGGACCATTCTTAATATTCGCCCGGGGAATTGCTGTATGTTTGTGGATCGAATTTCTAAGTTCGAAAATTCACTTTACTTACATAATAATGTACATATAGTATATGCATGTGTACCTTTCAATTTTAGAGGTGCCACAGATACAAGCATAAACAGGATTTCATGTCACAGAAAAAGGTATAAACAGCATTTTATGTTATTTTCTCCGACCTTAGTTTATATGTATGCATAAAGTGTCACCTCGTTTAAGGGATATAGATATATTCTAGAATTGATATACTCTTTAATCGATAATTAATTTTTCTATTGCTATAATGAACTGCTTAGAGTCCACATAATATAATACATAGGGTAACACCAGTATAATCATTTGAACTAATTTATTTGTATGTCTATTACAATCACATCTCAGGAAAAACAGATATTAATCGTCCCAATGGTAACCGAGCTAAACTCAAGAGGTGAACCCAAGGTCTAGGTTAAGCTCATGGTCAAAACGAAAGGGAGATGTGCGCAGCGCGCTTCGGAGAGTCGTTGACTGCGATTAACTCTGCTTCGCTCCATGGCCGCTTGTGCAGATTCATTTTTTTTGTAGACAGGCTCCCCTTGGCTTAATGGGTATTTTATGATCTTTATAATTTGTATTGTTTCATTGTCTTTGACTGCTGTAAAGCTATTGTTACAAATAGCTGCCAGAGGGGTTTTAAATTGGTTATCAATTAAATGCGTCTTATCCGTCACTGATAAATTTGATTGCTTTATAATGAATTGAATATTGTGTAAGCTAATGTTCATGTATTACATTCACATAGTTTTTTGTGTCAATAAAAGGTTATTAAAACTGACCCCTGTCAGTGAATATTTACAAGCAGCATAAACAAAAGACTTACATAGATAGAAACTTTTGTCATAGATGTGCCGGCTGACGAACTGCTGCATTTCAGAGCCGAAATTTTAGCTAGGCCTAGCCAGCACTTCGCCAAATAATAAAATGCCCAATTGACAGGTTTGTACGTATGTACATTTATACACATGTGCATATATATGTATGTACATATATATGTATGTATATTATATTTTTGCATGTACATACATACTTAAATTGTCTTTAATGCCCACAAGTAAGAAGACTGGAGAATTTTGCATTATACCAATAGTTCATTTATATTGTAAATTTAATTTCATGTTTGGCGTACAAAATGTTGTATGTCGTAAATTCGAATGTTACATCAGCGCCTAATCTCTTTCTCCAACCCAATACATACATATATATATATTATATATATATGTTTATATATTTACATAAACGTATTATATACTTATATTTGTATTTTTGACAAATCGTGGATGGCGCTGTCTCATCGGCTTCCTTTACTGAACTGGGTAATGGCTCGAAAATACAATTTATAAAAAGTGGTGTGTGTGTGCCTACAGTAATTTCAACATTATTAACAAATTGCACTAGGCAATCTATAAGACATTACAAAAACAACAACGGGAAAGTTATCTTGTATGGTGAGACACAACATTTATTAAAAGTATTTTTGAGTATCTCTGTTGGTTGTTGATGATGATGATTACATACTTTAGCTGGCGCTGATACGATACACAAGTAGCTGGTGGGTTTTGTTGTCGATATTATTGGCGTAAGATGATTGATCATGGGCTATGCGATGACTACCGGCATCCAATAAGGTGGCCAAAGTGCAGATTCAGGTTACGATGGAATTTTGAATTGTTTGTTTTCATATAGTAAGTAGTTCATTTCGAAACTCGCTCGGATAAATTCGATGGATGGATTAAATAATACATATGCACATATTTGCATATAAATATATGCTCTTTACCATATATAAACATTACAGAATATAAAGAATTATTTAAAAAAAATTCACTAAATGGCAGACGAAACATAAAGATAAAAAGTTATTTATCGTTACGCTTTTGTTACCATGTGTTAAATTTGTGGGTGTCGTTACCTTGGGTGCAGTAAAACCAATAATGCTTATATGGTGAATGAACAAATTACACGGCAGACAATCTTGACATAACTGCAAATTCATTTGCATTTGACTTTGCTTTTTTATCTATATTTACTTTTTGCGCGGATGGAGAGGCATATCGGTTTATTGAATGAAAATGCATATTTCTTGTTTACCAATATTACCAAGCTCAAAACCATCACAACCAGCATTAGTATCAATAATGATCAGATAGAAGCGTATTGTCTTTACCTTATATAAACATTATATACTTGCTTAGTTGTCCGCCATGTAGCAAAGTCTTTTATATGAAGCTACAAGGGCATTGAATCCTACCAATCTTCTACAACATTGTAACCTATTCTAATGACCTCCAAATTGTCTTTATTATTTTCTTAAAGCAAAACCGTTGCTACAATCCAAACATTTGCTGTCGCATGCCTTCAACAACACTTACCGAGGATGGCTACATTTTTAATTTACCTGACAAGACCTTCCCGTTACCGACCAATCCAACTGTTCCTGCTGTCCGCGTTACCCAGCCTGAGGAACGTCATCAGTCAAACACTGTGGTACCAGCTCCCCAGCCGACAAAAGAGTACTTGCCGCCTCAGACTACACATCGTCCCATCAACCAGCCTCTGAAAACTACACGTCGTCCTATTTACCAGTCAGCACCTACAACCGTCCGCACCGTGACCCTACCACCTCGTCCCCATCCGACCCTTAAAGCCAGTCGTCGCCCCACCAATGAGTACCTTCCACCGGTATCAACCAACGAAATTCCACACCGGGAAAAGCCGGACTATGAACCAGACCGCATTCCCCAATCATCAAATGAGAAACCCGTATATCGTGGCGAGGACCAGCTATCGCCACAGATTTTCCCAAATACTCAGACCGCCGACACTTTGAAACACTACGCCAAATGTGCCTCTGCACTTGTCTGTACTTCCGAGAATTATTGTAACGCCATTGGAGTGATCTCCGATACGCCCGTTGAGTTGACACCAATGGAAGCGGCATTCCGCGTCCCACTTACAGACTGCCTTCAGCTTGAGAATGGAACACCTGGTAAATGTTGTCGCGACCCAAATTACGTTGACCCTTGGCCCGTTAACCTGGCCGGGGTCTGCGCTACTCGAAACAAACGGTAAAGTCCTCATCTCGCAGATTTTACGTTTCGGGTTGTAATCCCATTATTGTTCTGTTTTTAAAATGTAGCACTAAGCCAACCGGAATTAAAGACCTAGACGCAAATTTTGCTGAGATTCCATGGCAGGCAATGATCCTGCGCGAATCAAGCAAGTCTTTGCTTTGCGGAGGCGCTATTATTGGGGATGAATTTGTACTGACTTCTGCTAGCTGCGTTAATGGGTTAGTAAATGAAAATTTATATTTATTTCACACAGAATCTAACAGAATTGTTCCTAGCCTACCAGTTAACGACCTTCGCATCAAAGCAGGCGAGTGGGAGCTGGGCAGTATCAATGAGCCTTTGCCATTTCAACTGACCGGCGCCAAAAGCATTGACGTTCATCCCTCTTACGATGCTTCTACTAATGCGAATGACCTGGCCATTATCCGACTTGAAAAACGTCTTGAATTCGCAACACACATCCAACCAATCTGCATCAGCGACGAGGATCCTCAGCCATCAGAACAGTGTGTCACATCCGGGTGGGGCAAGCAGGCCTTGTCAAGTACGTTTAAATAACTTAAGTTATTTACCAATGAGTATTGTGCTTATTTAATTTTTCATGTGACAGTTCATGAGGAAGGTGCCATTATGCATGTGACCGACACTACGGCGGTGGGTCGTAGCGACTGTGGAGCTGACGCTAGCAGTGTGTGTAGCACCACCAAGTTTGATGCTTGCCAGTTTGACGTTGGTAGCGCTCTCGCTTGCGGCAGTGGCTCCAATGTTCGACTCAAAGCTATATTCGCTGGTGAAAATTCGTGCGGAGATGGGCAGACAGTTCGTTTCGCTAAGCCCGACATTAAGTGGATCAACACGGCATTCGCAGACCGGAACAAACCGCTCCTGCTAAAGCGTTTCTAGGCTCCCCTTAATATAGAGCTTAATACGGCATACGAATAACAAAAAAAGGCAAGTGCGTGGAACGGATGTATGCAAAATCGCTGATTAGAGTATTTCCGTTAAGCCTTGTGAAATTGTCACAATGCTATTCTTTTTCCCACAGTCTGCCATGCCCACACTATAAATATTTATTCACACAACCCAAATAGCCTGAGCAGATAAACCAGCTGTTTTAATGAAATATAAAGGTATAGTTTAAATTCAGTTGTTACATTGCACTACAACAAAAATACGACGGAATTTAAATTAGCTAATATACAATATATATTCTTTTTTTAATCTGCCAAAATTGAGATTATTTTGATAATGAATTTGTCCTTGATCCTTCCACGGGTGAACCTCACGATCATCTTTTAACTGCAGCATCTACACAAATTTTTACATATATTTAAATATTTTCCTATATCGTAAATTGTAGTAATTTGATTGTGTTAAATATGTTGTCTAAATTTAGTTTATAAACTAATGTTTAAATAAATAAATATTTACCTAGCTTTATGAATAAAGGGACTTTAAAATATTTAAAAGGCGTCAAATGAATCCGAGAACGGACTACTTGATGTGTGCCGGATTGATTATGTTTCTGTGAATGCCCGGTTTTTGCGGAGAACTGGATATATATATATATATATATGGGAGCTGGGCATATATATATATGTTATATATATGTTATACATGTTAATGTATATATATATATATTATAACAGGGATAAGACCGTTTTTTTCTGGCCTCGTACTTCGGTAGTAACAAATCAAAACAAGTTTATTTAATACATCGGCTATTCTCCCTGCTCCAGCGTAAACTTCAAAATTTTAAGGCGTGTACAATTTTAACGATAGAGTTTTCAAACACTGATTTTTTCAGCACGGAAAGATATGACCTCTGGGCCAGATCTACGTAAAGGCTTTTTGGTCTGCAGTCTAGGGTCCCGTAAATATGGACGAAGGGTCCCCATTTTCCAAATAATTCAATGAAATTGAAAATAAGAAGTATTATCTACGTTTAAAAAAATCCTATCGTAAGTTTGGTGAACCCAATTAACTCATATGCTATTATAGTCGATTGTCTCTGATCGGCGTATATATATTCTTTGGCACCATCAACAGACGAGTCGATATGTTCATGTCCGTCTGTCCGTATGACAGCCTAGATCTTAGAGATTATAATAGATAGACCCTATATGCATTTCGAAAAAGTTGCCGAAAGAAAAAGAGCGCATGCAAATAATTGACATGCGTGGGAGTCAAACCCACGAACTTCGCGATGTAGCTAGTAGTCTGCTAATAGCGAGCGAATGTTTTTCTCAAACCATCGATAGTGTGATGCTTTTTAATAGTTAAATGTAAAAAAAGCTATAAAATGAAATTGAAACAAAACTTTATTAAAATAAAAAATACAAATATACAAATTTATAAACTATTTGATTTAAAATAATAAAAACTTTTCATTCAATTAATAAATTCAATTAAGATTAAATAGTTTCTTCGTAGAGCCATGAGTTCTTATTTAGAAAAAATAATATGTTAATGTTTTCCTCCTTCAGTCGAGTTCGGCGATCGGAGACTATTTGTCCGGCCTTGCTAAACATGGGACTCCACTGATGTGGCGGGTACGCACAAAAATTTAAAAATTACGCTTCTTATAAGTTCCAGATCCGTTTCGTTCATTTGAAATTATAAACAAAAAACTGAATTTAGTTGATTAAGTCACTTAATATACATGTATGCTTACTTGTATCCTGATCAGAGGATCTGTATCCTGGGATGCTACACCTCTTTCCAGGTAATGCTGTTTTACGATTATGGCATCACTTCGGCTGGTGGTTGTTTTTTCATTTGCTTTCATTTCAACAAAATCAATTTTATACCATGTACCTTAAGGTACAAATGGTATATTAACTTTGTGCAAATGTATGTAACGGCCAGAAGGAGACATCTCCGACCCCATAAAGTATATATATTCTTGATCTGCATCAACAGCCGAGTCCATATAGCCATGTCCGTCTGTACACTTCGAACACCTCGTTCTCGGAGATGGTAAGAGCTAGAGGTCTAATTCTTTTTGCTTTTGGTGTGTTATTTTTGCAGGCATAGCTTGTATTTTCTTCGATAACTTGGACAAACTAAGAGCTAGAGACCTATTTTTTTTTTGCAAGATGTTCGTTTAAGATTCCTGTGTGAACTGTCGCCTGACATTGACACGTGCTTGGAAAATAACAATTTTCGTAAACGTAAAAAATCAAAACATATCCAATTCGGCGTCAGCTGCGCTATTGCGGAGCATCACTAATACATTGCACTTATCAACTGTGTTGTGGTCTGATCTTTGACGGCGCTCCCTGGAGCGGACGAGCTCCAACAGTGATTCAGTAAGTCTAAGCTCGGAGCCTTGCGAGGTCCAACCTAAGATCAAGCGTAATGTGGCGCGCAAGACTGCCAATCATGATGATGAACCAAGTACCAGTGCAGTGGCCAGAGCTAAACTGGCCAATAACATGTTTGCAGCTCCCCTAGCGACTCGGATACGGAGGATGAAATGGATGATGATGAAAAAGTTCAAGACTCTGCAGCTACAAACCCGGCCCCCAAGGTGATTAGGCCACCTCCAATCTTTATCCCCGATGTCAAGTGTATCAAAGGACTCACTAACATGATAGTTCAGCTGGTTGGCAGTGATTCGGACTTCACTTGCAAAGCTACTCGTGATTACAATGTGCGTGTCATGATGCCGGATAAGGAGAGCTACTCGGTGGTAAAAAAAACATCTCGACGCTCACAACACTAGATATCACACTTTCCAGCCACGTGATGAACGTGCCTACCGAATCGTCATTAAGGGACTACACCACTTGATGAACCATAATGACATTAAGGAGGCACTTCTTGCTCTAGGACATAGAGCCAGAGACATTCACAATCCAGTGAGTCGTAACTCTAAGTTACCTTTGTCAATCTATTTTGTCAACCTCGAGCCAGCCAGCAACAACAAGGAGGCCTTTAATATATCCAGGCTATGCAGATCAGTCGTCACTGTGGAACCCCCACAGAAATTTAATGACGTGGTACAATGCTACCGCTGCCAAGGCTTTGAGCACTCCGAGCGCTACTGCCGCTTGGAGCACAGGTATGTCAAGTGCGGCAAAGCACACAGCACAAGTAGCTGTACCAGACAGGATGGAGAACCGGCCCGCTTCCTTCACTGTATGGATAATCATCCGGCTTTATACGGAGGGTGCCCTGTCCTGCCTGGTCAACTCGAGTTCGAGAACTATAGCTTCTGAGCTGATGCAGGACGCAGTTGGACGCCCTAGGCTTCTGGCTAAAGAGGTGGAACATCGCCGTCAACCCAGATAAGTCCACACTGAGTACGTTTTAGCCATCCCTTATGTTGCCACACCGAAATACCTTGGCCTGACATTGGACCGCAGGCTGACTTGGAAAGCCCACCTAAAACTAAAGCGCTGCCACTCCGAAAGCAGACAGTTCAAAAACAAGGTGCTACGCTTGGTCTCCAACCCCCACTGTTTTTTTTTTTTTGTTTTTGTTATGTCTTTGTAAGTTAGATGCAAACTGCAAGATCCAACCACGAAGGAATTTACACACAATTTAATGATTGTCCCATAGGAGGATAGATTTTAAATACATGTTATGAGAGAGAAAAAAAAATGTTCGTTTAACTATTGCGCTGATAATGTCATTCTTGGATTTTTGCCACGCCCCTTTCCGCTCTCGTATTTGCAAAAAAATCGATATTTTCGAAATGGTAAAAGCTAGAGGCATCACTTTCAGTCCAATTAGTCCACTGATCGCCAAACACGTACGTGCAAAATTACGTACGGATCGGACAATAATTATAGAAGATATGGCCAATTAAATTTTACCCACCCCTTCCCTAGGCAACGGCATGCCGCACATGCTGAGGTGACGATTCTTTGACTTCAATTCGTTCGCACGTGCATACATACAGAAGTGTGTGTATGTATGCACAATACATACAGAAGTGCATATATGTGAAGTATTTGACAAAAATAAAAATAAATACAAAGAAATGGTTAATAAAGAAAAGAGGTACATGGTATCTCGTTGTCGAGAAGATCAGGGCTGATCCCATAGACTGCAATCCTCTTTCTTCTCGAAATATGGTTTATAATGGATTTTCGTTATGCTCAGCAGTGCTTTGTAAGATTCCATTTGTTCCTTTTGGTTTCGCGTTCCACATAACTCACTGTTCAATTGAACAACCCGGTAGAAAACGAAAAAGTCAAAATTTATTTCATTTGAATGTTCTCGTTCTTTGTTTATGGCACAGAGTTCATATTCGATTGAATCCCGAGCACTTTCGTTCCGCTAGTTACTTGCGACTTGTATATCTACATATTTGATTTGTATATTCTCGGAAGACATCCTGGAAAAGGAGCGCTCTGCTTCAAAGATCTTGGAAAAGATAAGAAAATTTCAAGATGTAAATGTATCCAAAAGTAACAAATTATTTATTTATTTATTTAGTTAAAGGTAACAAATAGTATAAAACTAAGAGCTAACTTGACTAAGAGCCAGAGCAGCTAAGGCCTTCGGCTCACAGTACAATTAATATTATGTTACAAGTAAATTACATACAAGATATGTTACTATTCAAATTTTGTAATAGATACGGCTACTATTAAGGAATTTAATTATGTTTTCGGAGTTTATGTTTGTGGGGTTGGCTAATGTGTTAATAGGGTTGTGGAGAAATGTGGAACGATGTGTGTTAAGGGCGGGGCAGGAACAGATAATATGGTGTATGTTCACCTGAGCATTGTTGCACAATGGGCACAGGCTGCTTTTTGTTCTGTCAAGGTAGTGAGCGTTTGTTAAATATGTGTGTTCAAGTCCAAGTCGTGTGATGATGATTTGATTTCTTCTGCTTATGGGGGAGTTTGAAAAGGGTTGCATTGAAGTAGATGAATTCATGATACCTTTATACCAGACGGACGTACGTAGTTGTGTGTTTTTCATGTAGAATTGATTTTAGGAAATTAGATATATCCTCTGGGTTAAGGTTAGGTGTGTAGGTTAGGGGGGATTTGGCTGCCAGTTTAGCAGCGTTGTCAGCATATTCGTTCCAAATAATTCCCATGTGACTAGGTATCCATATAATTTTAATTTTTGAAAAGTGCCGGGTGATGATATTTCTAACGGCGGTTGTGTAGTAACTATGGTTATTGTGATTTGATATGTCGGATATCGAGGAAAGGGAGTCGGTGCAAATAACATAATAGCCTGGCGATTTGGCGCAGATTTGTGCGGCTTCATGTATTGCTATAAATTAGCTCGACATTTAGCTCGACATTTAGCGTGCATTTAGCGTGTTGCATTTTTTTGAGGAATTATGTTACTCTTATGTGGGAGGTAAGGGATTAAATGGGATTTGCATATTTTTATACCATGTACCTTAAGGTACAAATGGTATACTAACTTTGTGCAAATGTATGTAACAGGGAGAAGGAGACATCTCCGACCCCATAAAGTATATATATTCTTGATCAGCATCAACAGCCGAGTCCGTCCGTCCGTCCGTCCGTCCGTACGTCCGTCCGTCCGTCCGCCTGTATGTATGAACACCTCGTTCTCGGAGATGGTAAGAACTACAGGTCTAGTTCTTTTTGCTTTTGGTGTGTAATTATTGCAGGCAGATCAAGTTTATATCAAATTTTTGCCACGCCCCTTTACGCCTTCGTAATTTGCATAAAACTGAATGTTCTTCGACACATTAGCCCATAACTTGCACAAAATAAGAGGTAGATACCTATTTCTTTTTGCATTATGTTCGTTTAACTATTGCGCAGATAATGTCATTTTTGGATTTTTGCCACGCCCCTTTCCGCCCTCGTATATGCAAAAAAATCGATATCTTCGAAAAAAAAAGCTAGAGGCATAATTTTGAGTCCAATAAGTCTGCTGATCGTCAAACACGTGCATGCAAAATTACGTTCAGATCGGACGATAAATATAGAAGATATGGCCAATTAAAGTTTTACCCACCCCTTCCTTAGGCAACGGCATGCCGCACACAAACGAAAATTTGGTGAATTATTTGCAAAAAAAAAATAAAATCAAAGAAATGGTTCATAAAGAAAAGAGGTACATGGTATCTCGTTGTCGAGAAATCTCGACTACAGCGTTCCTACTTGTTATAATTTCATCAATAGTACTGGTGTATTTGTAGGACTTTTTTGTGGTTTTTATAAGGTTATTTAGAGGAGAGTTTTTTGCTTGGTGTAAGTATTTGGAGTGTTTTCCGGTAAGGAAGTCTCTTTTGTGCTCTATTGTGTTGATTCCGGCTTCCAATAGAAGGTTATTAATAGGTGTTGACCGAAATGCTCCCAGAGCTGATCTAATTGCTGAGTTAAGTGTGGTTTTTATTTGATTGAGTTGGGATTTGGGTGCATGACCATATATGGGAAGGCAGAAGTCTATTTTAGAGACTATAATTGATTTAACGATTTGGATAAGTGTAGTTGTGTCGGTGTTGTATTTGAGAGAGAACAGGTGTTTTATTATACCTAAGGGCTTGGCAAGCTCTGATTTAAGTTTATGTGAGAGCTCCAATTGTATCTATGGTTTATATTAAGTCCCAGAATTCCAAGTGTGTTTGTTGAAGGAATGTTTGTGTCACCGGTGATTATTGTAGCTTTGCAATTGTGTTTGCGGCAGATATGAAGGACCTTGCTTTTTTCCACTGAAATAACTGAGCCAGATATTAAGCACCATTCTGATATACGATTGATGATGGTTGATAGATTGGTTGTGGGATTTTTTAGTTTATTATGTTGGATGATGAGGTGGAAGTCGTCGGCGTATGCACAAAATTTGATTTCTCTTGAGATTGGAATGATGTTAGCTAATGAATTGTAGGCAATCAGGAAAATAATAACTGAAATGGGTGACCCTTGTGGTATGCCGTTGTTTAGGGGGAATGTATCGGAGAGACAATTTCCAGATTTAACTATGATTTTTTATACCATGTACCTTAAGGTACAAATGGTATATTAAGTTTGTGCAAAGTATGTAACAGGGAGAAGGAAGCGTTTCCGACCCTATAAAGTATATATATTCTTGATCAGCATCAACAGCCGAGTCGATCTAGCCATGCCCGTCTGTCCGTCTGTCTGTCTGTCTGTCTGTCTGTCTGTCTGTCTGTCTGTCTGTCCGTCTGTATGTATGAACACGTCGTTCTCGGAGATGGTAAGAGCTAGAGGTGTAACTCTTTTTGCTTTAGGTCCGTTATATGTGTACGCAGGTCGAGTTTATTTCAAATTTTTGCCACGCTCTTTCCGCCTTCGTAATTTGCATAAAACTGTATTTTCTTCGATAACTTTGACAAAATAAGAGCTAGAGACCTATTTATTTTTGCATTAGGACCGTTTTACTATTATGCAGATAATGTCATTTCCGGATTTTTGCCACGCCCCTTTCCGCCCTCGTATTCGCAAAAAAATGGATATCTCCAAAATGGTAAAAGCTAAAGACTTAATTTTAAGTCCGCTAAATTCACTGATCGTCAAACACGTGCATGCAAAATTACGTTCAGATCGGACAACAAATATAGAAGATATGACCAATTAAGGTTTTACCCACCCCTTACCACGGCAACGGCAAGAGAGGTACATGGTATCTCGTTGTCGAGGAATCTCGACTACAGCGTTTCTACTTGTTTTCTACTAGCCATCAAGTTTTTTACATGGTTAATGGTTTTATGACCCATTTTCGAGTTCAGTAGCTGATGGATTATTGTGTGGATGCCGATTCTATCAAATGCTTTCGAGAAGTCTAGCGATATGATTGAGAGGTGTTTTTTTAAGGCAATGGATCTAAGGGCAAGGTGATCTACGAAAAGGAGACAGTCTAGGACAGATTTGCCTCTTTTGAATACGAGTTGGTTAATGTGGATGAGATCATTGTTTTAAACGAACCACCACAATCTATTAGCCATAATTTTGCCTAACACTTTAGCTAGACATGGATTTAGGGAGATGGGCCTATACGATGCAATATCAGCTTTGTGTTTTTGCGGTTTGGCTATAGGTAAGACGAGGCTAAGTTTGAATGATTGCGGGATGTGGGCGGAGAGAATGTTATTGTAGTGGTTAATAATTCTATATTTGACAGCAATAGGTAGGTTTTTTATCATAGGGTAGGAAAATTTGGTCTAAACCTGGCGTGTTACATTTTAAGGAGTTCAGAGCTACTGAGAATTCAAAAAGGGAGATTTCTTTGTCAATTTCTAGGGCTGTGCTAGAGGTCTGATATGTAGCGTTTGTGTTAAGGCGGTGTTTGTAATGGCGGAACTGAGGGGAAAATTTAATATCATCTGCTTGTTCTGACCATGTTTGAGCGAATGCGTTTGCTATTTCTGTTTGATCGGTTGTTTCATTGGGATTGCAAATACAGTGAATGTGTTTTTGTGGATAAAGGCCGCAGAGTCTTTTTATATTTGCCCAAGTTTTCGAAGGGTCAGAGAATTGGTTTATGTTTGTAGTGAATATATGTATAGATGATTTTTTTGCATCCCTAACAGCTCTTTTTAGCTTAGCGTTGGATTTTTTGTACTTAATGTTGTTGTAGTTGTTTAATTGTCTTTTTAATATATTCCACTTAATGGATTTATCCTTTTTAAGGAGGGTTAGGTTATTGGGTGGAAAAATATGTGGGGGATTTATCATTTAGTAGAATGTAGTCAGATTTGTCTATGAAGTCAGCTTTTGTTTTTCCTCTACTGTTTTGTATTGGTGAACCCCATAAGGGGTGCCAACTGTTAAAGTCGCCCAGAACTAGTGTGTGGGTGTTTTGTGGATCGAGGGTGAAGGGTTTGGAAGGCGAAATGTAAGCGGATATAATGTTGAATTTTATTTTGGAGTGAATGTTTACTCCGACTGCGTCGAAATCTGCATTTAGGGATATTTTGTTTTGGGTGATGCCATTGTCTATTAGGAGGGCAGTGCCGCCGAAGTTATTGTTGTTGTTGTCGCTGGTGTAAAGTGAGTAGTTAATTGGGATGGGAAGTGAGAAGAGGTTGGATAAGTGGATTTCTTGTAGGGCTAAAATGTGTGGGCAATGTGAATTAAATAACATTTGAAGTTCAGTATAATTGTTTCTGTAGCCGTGAATATTCCATTGGATGATTTTTTGCATTAGATTTAGTTAAAGATTTAAATTAGAAGCTAGATTAGTGTTGTCTGTTAAGTTGTTGACTTCTGTGTACTTTAAAGCCTTAATCTTATGTCTAGATATAATTGAGCTTTCGTTATTAGTTTTAAGTAATCTTTTTTCTCTTTTCGATCTCTTATTTGGGTATATAGTGATTTTTGGAACTTTAGACTTAAACGTAGTGATGTGATCCGAGCTGAGGAAGCTAGTAGACATCGCGTCGTCATCATATTGTAAGGGTGTTCGCTTGCTTGTTGTTGGGTGTTCGCTTGCTTGTTGACCTTGCTTGTCCAGGGTCGATGTTGCAGTGATGTTGGAGCGAATTTGGACATTTTCATTTTGAGTTGGTTGGTTATGGCTTAGTTTGGCCACCGACGAGTACAGTGAGCCATCGTGTCGATGTCTGGAGTTGTAAATGGACCAGGCTTGGCGGTTGTCAACTTTTTGCAGTGTTTTTATGGCTTGAATTTCTTGATGTGTGATGAAAACGGGGCATTTTTTATTCCTTGGATGGTGATCAGTGTTGGAGTATTTTTTTTCTCGGCAGTTTAAAGTTTAAGTACATTTTCTTATTTTTATACCCGGTTCTTTTAAAAAAGAATAGGAATATATTGAATTCGTGCGAATGTCAAATATGTAACAGGGACAAGGAAGCTTTTCCGACCCTATAAAGTATATATATTCTTGATCAGCATTAGCAGCCGAGTCGATCTAGCCATATACGGCTGTCCGTCCGTCCGTATGAGCGCCTTGATTTTGGAGACTATAATAGATAGAGAAAAACTAATTGCATATTCAGAATTCTGTGATACCAGTTCAGAACTAGTTTATTTTAAAAATCGGATACCTCCCCCTGCAACCCCGCAAACCGCGAAATTCTGTGACATCCACAATTTAAGCTCTATAGGCACTAATTTAATAGTAATAAATACGGCAATTCTCTATCTGTGTTGCGAAAATCAGCCGGTTACGCCAACTTTTGTTCTCGAAAATGACAAAAATGAGTTGCGTTGAATGAAAAAATGACAAGTTTCTCCATTGAAACACTTCTCATAAAAACATACACCTACAAAGTAAATTATGACAATTTTTTGTTCCCAAAAGTAGGTACGTATTATATTGTGTCAAAAACGAGACATTCGACTATAATCATTCTGACTTGTTTTTAATTGTTTGTATTCGTTTTTAATAAATTAGAAAATGAAAAATAATTTGTGTTTTTTAAATTTATATCATCGCATCCCCCCTGCTCAAATACGGCAGATGCGAAAAAAACGAAGTCCTTTTACGCACTCAGTGCGCCCTGCGTAGCCGATAAACACCGCGGCACTAGATCATACTTCCACTCAAAACGAAAAGTACGAGTAAGTCCCGCACTTCTAAAAAGCAGTGAAAGTGTTACTCCTACTCGTTTTTTCGGTCTCTCTTCGTACATAGTAAAAAAAAAAATTTTGGAGTAAAAATATGATTCGCACGCCAAGAGAGATCTTAGTCGCCAGTTCGGCTCTCATAGTATATTTTTCTTGCAGTACCTTTGGTATCCGAGTAGCTGGGACACAGAGTGGACCCCGGGTAACTTTCTACGGCGAATACACTCGTGCAGTTCTCTGTTGAGTATGCGTGTCGTGAGTCACGTGTCGCGCGTCGTGTATGAAATCGCAACGACAGCTTAGCTCGTCAACTTATTTCACCTGGTCGAGTGCGCGCGCCTAAGTACGAAATGACTGCCTGACAAAAGTTAGGCGTTGATTAACGAATGGCAATGGGTCTGGCGACACAGATTGACTGGAATGTGGTCGGCGGCTGACAATGGGCATTCCGACCAGTGCTGCCATTTTTCCCTGAGCAAAAAAAGCTGGATCAACCAAAAAAAAATCTAAAAAAAAGCGGAATCCTAGAAAAAAAAAGTTAAAAAAAAAGCTAGTTATACTTACATGAATTATTTAAAGTATACTTAATAGATCAATATTTTCCGCATCATCCGGATAATATTCCCTTTGTTCTATGGTTAACAAAAAAAATAAAAAATCGCATCGGGCGGGGCGCTTTGCTCCCGCGATTTGTGTGTCAGTGGGCCGTTAAGATCTTTCTACATATAATACATACATAAATATATGCATCTCAAACGCAACAAGTTTATGGACACACGTATGTGGATGGGATGCATATAGCTGCACAGGCGGCTGCGATTAGTGCGGTTATAGCGTCAGCAAATAATAAATTACGGAAAACAAGACGATTCAACAACACAAACAGCAAAAGTGTCCCTGCCGATTATAGATCCGATATAAATAGTGAGATATAAATCTGTAATCCCCACAACTTCTAGACAACTGACAGCAAACAATGTGACAAAAGGGATCCACAAAGGCGGCTCTCTGGAGGGTTTTCGCTTATTATTAATCAGATTAATTACTACTGATAGAAATACATTTTAACCGTCAACCCACAATTAAAACAACTACAAAGTTGAGTAAAGGTCAAAATAAAAACAAGCTGCTCAAATTTGAAAAAAAATCCCGAATTCCCGTTGCCCGCTGTTTTCAAATTTTTCCCGCAATTAGAATTAAAAAAAAATCCAGATCTGACGGACTTAATTCCGACCTGATTCCGACCGGTGCACAAGAGATGATAGATAAGAAAATAAGATATGTAGTACATACATATTATGTACGTATCAAATTTTCAATACACGCGATTGTTTACATTTAGCAAACCTCTGCACCGCCAGCGGCCTATCGAAAATACGGTATCATGGAAGACATCGAAACTGTCACCGATAGTTTCTATTGAAGGTGTTCTGTTGATTGGTGAAGATATCCGCAAGAATCGGAGCCTGCACATCCTTATATACATACATACTTAATTTGTGTTGTGCCACACAGCTCCCTAAATTTTGGGATTTTGTGAGGATCTCAACATCTGGAAATGGACACTCTCACTTTTCCCAGGAAGAGAGTAAATAAGAGCTGTTGGACAACTCGACATTTAGCTCTCTACACACACGTGTGCTGCATTCAGCAAAGCTCCGAACCAGTACAGGGGCATTGCAACTAGGGATACGGTGAAGCGGTCGATAGTGTCCATTGCCGGTAGCGGGATCCGATATTTAGCGGAGTTCTCATCCAGTATCAAATCGACTCTGTCGACTCTGTAGATACGATAGTGTCGCCTCTAGCTCGACGTTTTCCATCGTTAGTGTTCATTCGTGGTTGCTGTTTCTGCTGCTAAACTCGCGAACAGAGTGTTTCCGGTTTGCTCATCAACTGGAGGACGCGATTGGGATCCTTGCGCCAGGAGCACTTCCGGCGTTCACCTCGTAAGCCTCACTATCTTTCTCAACCAACACCAGGGACTGTGTGGAGTCCGCAGTCTCGAAAAAGCAGGCACTATCGACGCCTTCTCGGTTTTCACTTCATCCGCAGGCACCACTCCCAGCCTAACCGCTGGGCTACAACGAATTATAAATAGTTGCGTGTCGTGGCCCTGCCTGCACCTACCGCTCCGGGCTCCGTCTGATTGTGTTTCTTCCAACTTCTTCCCCTTCACTATATTCGGTGTCGTGCCTGCCACCCAGCCCCATACACATGCATGTATATACTCACATGTATGTACGTATGTACAGATGTACGTGTCTGCCTTCGCACCGAAAGAACTGGGCGCACAAACGAAACGAAACAACGGCGAAACGCCAGCAAAGCGGAACATATACTGGAAGTGCGGATGACAATGCCGTTAGAGCCGCTCTCATTTCATGACCGTAGAAGCAGTGCTCTCGGCTAACGCAGACGGGTGGGCCCGGACCACGCCATCTGTTTTGCCAGATGGATGGATGGCTTGGACCCTTTGACCTCTCGGCCTTCAACCCGACGCTCCGTCGATCCGTCCACCTTCCAGCTCCCAAGGTCGGCTCAAATCTGCCCAAATACAGTGATCGCTGAATCAGTCTGCTTTGCATAACTGGCTAATGAAAGTCACCGCCCACACAAGCCTTCGTGGAAAGGTCTGAGTATACGGTGGTTAAGGCTGTTGCATTTTGTCCCAACATATGAAATAATGTTCGTTTGCGATGGCAGCACATGCTGGTCAGAGCTTCCGGATTTAACAATCACTTTATTCTCGTCCCCCTGTTTGTTTGGAAGAAAAATCTAAAATTAGTCGTTGAGTTAATAACACTGAGATAATTTTTACCTACAGACAAAATACACATGGATCGCAGCTTGGACTCAATTGGCAGCTGTTCCCTTGATGTAGATGCCGACTCTTCTGATATATCAGGTACATGGGGAGCTTACTGTGTGGATTCCCAAATGAGGTGTTCTTATGTTATTTGTTCTTCTTGTCGCTAGTTTATCTTTGCTCGATTTCGTTTGACAATTATGCTGCCTCCCACGATATTTCTTAACTTTAAATCAGCCTTATGTTTTCATTACAGACACTAGTGGTAGTCTTAATTTTCCTACGCCGGTTTCCGTAAAAGACATCACCCGAGATTTTACCAACAACCTGCGAGAGCGCTGTACTCTTCGGTCAACCCAGCAGCCGCAGTATACATCCTCCGCTTTTGGGGATCCCCAAACGGGCCTTGTGCGCATGGTGCTCACTCCTGCAGTAACAGTGGTGGAGGCTCTAAGCTCGAATACGGCAAGCGTCGAGGTCGATGTCGATGTCGTCGGCGCTGTGTGTGTCAAAAGCACTCCGCCTGAAGCTATTACAGCCTCTTGTGAGAAAAAACCCAGCTACCTTAATTTGGCCTGCTGCGTTAACGGATATTCCAATCTGAACACCTATGACTCTAAGATCCGACAGGATATAAACAAGTCACGAGAGGTCTCACCGATCCGCCCATCCACCAGTGGGTTGCAATATTGCAAACGCAATCACACTCTGGCGGCTCCAGTCTTGCACAGCATGCCACTCGTCAACCAACCCTCTCCAAACAGCCAATATAGTTCCGTCGAATCCCATAATCAGAATGGCCTTGAGAATGGATCCAGCTCTAGTTCTGGGTACTCTAGCTCCGGATACTCCAATGGCAAGAGCTTCATCAAACAGCGAGTTGAACGCCTTTATGGACCGGGAGCATTAGCTCAGGGCTTCTTTAGTCCAAAGAAATCGGGACAGTATGCCATAGGTACGTCGCAGTCGTCTAAAATATTGCCAGAACGGGAGTCCTTCCAGGAATCTGAATTAGCCCGTAAATTTAAAGAGCTTTCTCCAAGCAAAGACTACGGAAAGTTCCGAAAGCAGCTCCTTAACAACTGTTCCCATACAGGCACGACGTCAGTAATTGAGCCATCGTCATCTTTTGAGCAACATGACAACATTGAATTGCCTGTATTCAGACATCTGAGTCACGAATTTAGATCTCAGTTGCCTACAGTCTCGCCGAAGAGAACAGTTCCGCGCTCCACCTCCGCCATTAAGGTGGATGCAGTGAGTTGGGAGAGTCAGCCGCCCCCTGGGCCTGCCCCATTGGATGTGGTCGACCACGAGCCTTTAAAGTTACAACCTGTGCTTGCAGAGCAGTACAATAGCACATCCAAAATCATTGTTCCGCCTTCCGACAAGGACGGAAATTATTTTCTTAAAATACTCAAAGTGGAGCAAACTCGTCTGTTGGCGCTGGCCGCCCTCGCCGACAAATACTCGGACGCTCTATGTGTGAGTAATCGTAATGTAGGGATATTACATTTTTTGCCTTTTTAATTTTGTTTTTTATTTTTAAATGCATAGAATAATCCAGACATAACTGAAGACATTTTTGGGCTGCTTCGATCAGCCTCCGGTAAGGCCCGACTTTTGGTGTCGCAGAAGATGAAACAGTTTGAGGGTAATGTCAAGTTTATAATAAAAGGTGCCAATCATCTAATTTGATTTCTTTTACAGGTTTATGCCACAACAATCTTAATCGGTCACCGGAAGACGCGTTTCCCACGACAGTGGACGACTTACAGGGCTTTTGGGATATGGTTTTTTTGCAAGTAATCCATGTGGATAACATATTCGCTGATATAGAACAGCTTAAAAGAAACGAATGGAAGGTTGGTTTCAAAATTTTGCACTGAAACATATAATATTAATTCCCTTACAGCGTAGCAATCAACACCAAAGCGAAGAAGTAGTAAACAAATCAAATAAATCTGCCAAAGGTTTAAAAGGGAAAACTCCTGGAAATAGTAATGTTGCACGAGAATTGAAAAGTCCCTCTGCGAACTCGGCAGCAGCTTTGAAGCGAGAAGCTCAAAGGAAACAATTGCTGGAACTAAAACGACAACGACGAGAGGCAATGGCTGCGGCAACCAAACCGAATCAAACTGTTTCTGATAACGGTATGGAGCGTTCGGATAGAGTTGGTGATAGTTCTGTGTGCATTAAGAACAACACCTAATTTGTGCTTAGCGGTAATAGCAAGTGCTCCCTAGGTTTAAATTTATGTTTTATTAACTAAATTAACACCCATATTTCGATATCCAAACACAATCAACAAAATCCAGAAAAAAGCTTGAATATTTCTAGTTAAATTCATTTTAATAAGAATCTACTAAAATTCAGTTGATTGAGCTTATTAAAGGAACTATATTTTGAAATTCGAATTTGTCACAAATTCTAGGTTCATTCGCGAGCCGAGTCACAAATCTTGATGACAGTTAAAAGTATCCCAGTTTTACTATAGAAACGCGAAAATTTAAAAAATGTCCTGGGTAAAAATATTACAGATAAACCCACTGTGAACTATGGATTTATTGGAACCCGTGCAAAATTATGTGATTACATTTATAAAAGACATTTATCATTGTTTTATAAAGCATATTTAGTACAGGAAAAATTTTACAATGCACACATTTTTAAATGAATATTATTTTTTTAAGTAAAGAATCTACATTTACTAAAATCGTAGCCGTAACTTAATTTCTAAATTGAAACAAACATGGCAAAATAATGATATACCATTATTTAGTTATATTTTCGCCCTTTTTTACGTACATGACTGCATGATTATTATTTCCCTTGATTCGAATGGATGTTTGGATTTTTTGCATTAAAAGTTATAGCTTTTACCATAATTTATAATGCAGGGAAAAAACTTCCGCATGAAATTGTATTACTACACCATATCTATATAATGCGATATGATGATTACTGTTGATATAAGCATTTGTATAAGTATTCTAGTGACCGTGTCTATAGTATGAACTGTTTGGGTTTTTCATATTTATGATCGGCTGAATGTACGAATACTTGTAAAAATATTCAAGCGTTGTTGTTATGTGTGTTCCGCGATCGTTCTATACTCGCTCCTTGACCAGTCTTAAACGCCCCATTATAGAGGCAGCTGTTGGGCTTGCCGACTTGTTTTCATAGTTTCCTTATTTCTATGGGTTTGTTTTTTTTTTCGTTTGCAAGGCTCAGGTTGCAGTTTGTATATCAGGTGTTGTATATCGCCCC
This sequence comes from Drosophila ironensis, assembly GCA_021223825.1. NCBI lineage: Eukaryota > Metazoa > Arthropoda > Insecta > Diptera > Drosophilidae > Drosophila > Drosophila ironensis. Next base: position 184,478 of record JAJJHQ010010749.1, read on the forward strand.
GCGCAAGTGGCGCCGACGCCTACATATCAGAGCTTGCAAATAACTGTCAACCGTTTTTACTCTTGCGCTCTCTTTGCGAGCACAACCGAAAAAAACATACTCTCTCGGTCTTGCTCTGAACAAGACCCTTTTGCTGTCTTCGTTTAGGTTTTCGGTTGACCGATTTCCGAAGACCTTTGTATGGATCGGTCTTTCAAGAGCAGTTCGTAAAGACCCGAACGAGAAACGGTCTCACACTGAGAGTCAGGAAAAGATTGACTGAAAAACTCAATGCAAACAGTCTTTTACTCTTACAGTGGTTCGAAGCTTATTTCGTGCAAACGCTTAAAACTATTATAAAATATAAAATTCTTAAATTTAATATTTAATTGGGCCTCCCTTTTGTTTTTAAACGGTTTCCCATTGATTCCACTAATTTTTTGTGGTTTCAACCGGAATTTTCCTCCACTCCTTCAGTAAGGCAATCTTCAGCTCATTTTTGTTGCTTATTTTCTTTTCATGATCGCCTGGTCCAAAATCTCCCACATATTCTCTATTACGCTCAGGTCTGGGGACCTGGTAAAATCTGAATCGGTCCAGTATTCCCAATTTTTCAGAATTTTAGTTAATAAAGAGTTTATTTTGTTCTTGCACGAAATAAGCTTCGAACCACTGTAAGTGTAAAAGACCGTTTCCCAAATGGAACACGACGAAAGGGTCTTGAAACAACCGGACTGAAACAGAATAGAAAAAATCGGTTTCGGTCTGAGACACTTTATTTACAGATATAGAGAAACGGTCGACCGTTTTTTGCAAGCTCTGCTACATATTTAAAGTTACAACTACCAAATTTAGATATTTTGTTAGTATAGCATTGCTATTTATGCAAAAAATGATGTAGTCAATCCGATCCGCACCCCCGCAAACAGCAACATTTTATTACGTGCAAAATTTGCATTTTAGAAACAGAATTTGGATATATTGGCAGAATATTCTTAAAAAGACTACTTTTTTAAAAAAATTTAAATTGAACCCATAACTATTCAAGAATGTTTCTTTAAAATTTGAAGTGGAAATTTAAAAAACTTTTGAAGATATAGCCAATTTATGGTGGAAGCGTCAGGCTTCGGCGAGAGCTTCTCACAACTTTAAGGGGCCTTACCAGTGTGACACTTTCAAAAAAATCGATTGTTTTTCATACTATTCAAACCTATTACTATTCAAGAATGTTCTTTAAAATTTCAAGTGAAAATTTGGGAGCGTCAGGCGACGGCGAGAGCTTCTTGAAAATTTAGTGTTTTTCTCGAAAGGACATTTTTCAAATTTGCTCCCATCATAACTCAAAGAGCAACAGTCCGAATGACTTTAAATTTAAACTGACTATTTATATTTACCGTACAACGAACTATAATAAATATGATTGGTTGACATATGACGATTTGGCGTTGAAAAAGATACATTTTTTTGTTTTTAAACAATGCCTCTTTTTAAATTTTGATATTTTTCAATAATTCTAGTTCATTGAATAGGAAATACTTTCAACGAAAAATTATTACCCTTTGATTATAGCTACTGATTCTATCGGAATCGTGGCAGCAGTGGAAGAACTTTTTTATATGGAGCTTCTGAAGATTGCGCTTCATTTTAAATATTTAATTATCAAAAAAGTATCTTGTATTGTAAAAAAATGAAAAAATATGCCTTGAGTTTTTTTTTAAATATTCTACCGAGTACTTTTTCTTTATAAATTCACGAAAATTGACAAATTTCCAGCAGTCACACCGGTAAGGCTCCTTTAACCATGGATCGTATATATTGGCCTTGGAGAATAATTCCCGGATAGCGTTTTGTACCTCAGTGTACACATACATGTATACACATTTTAAAGTCGTCACGGAGTCTGATTAACAATTTAAGAATGCAGACTTTTATAAATTTATAGTTTTTAATATACATTTTAAAGCTGGGATATAGTGTCAAAGAAAAATGCATTAATTTCCAAATCCAAGGCTTTTTAAATTGCTACTAAATGCTACTGTATGCTAACAATTCAACATAAGTAGTATAGAGACAGACACCTTGCTTTGAGTTGACTGCGCTGCGTCAAAATGATGTACCATATTTACCTGTGAAATGGTCACAATGAAGATTTATGTACATGACAAATAAGAAAAAATTTATTTTATGTTTCACTCCTGCGTCTGCCTCATTCTTTCCTGCTATCAATCATTTATTGTTCTCCTTGTGGTTTTTAGGGTAAGAAAAACTACCATCTACCACAAATGATATATGTGATATATATCACATATATATACACTGCCATGCACTTGAATAGGGACAGGAATTGGTTTGTTTCGTTTCATTTGTCTCTTAATCTACTAAAGCTATTGGCATGTGCTTTGCTGTTTTCTGAAGAAGGGAATATAGGCAAACTATGGAAATGAGTCAGAGGTCGCGACAATTTACCGTTATTATTTTTTTTCGGTTTTGCTTTGACCAATCCTAGAATGCTGTAATTTTTTGCATGCACTTGAATAGGGACAGACGTGATTTCTTCACTCTGAGCAAAATTCCATGCGATAAAGTTTATTATTTGCCAACTAAAACACATTTTAAATATAAATAAAACGTAATGGGTCGCGCCAAAGCTCTAACTCCTGCTGAAAAAGGCAAAATAATTGCGTATAAGGAATGTAATCTAACATATAGACAAATTGCTGAAAAAATTGGGAAAAGCAAAAATGTTATTTGCAATTTCCTTAAAAACCCTACAAATTACGGGAATAACATGAAAGGACGCACCAAAAAAGTCCTTTCAGATACGGCAGAGCGCCGAAATGTTCGAGAACCGTCAAACTCACATTGTGCGGCTTCGAAAATTCATTCAAAATTACATTTAAATGCAAGTGTGGATACTCTATACGACGAGCTGATCACCTGAAGAGATTAAAACTAAAAAAAAAAACCTCCATTAAATAATCAACGAAAGGATTCTCGCCTCGTCTTTGCACGTTATCATATGGCTTGGCAGAAGGAACGGCATACTGTTGTGTTTTCGGACAAAAAGCGCTTTAACTTGGATGGACCCGATGGTTTTTCATATTACTTTCATGATATGCGAAAAGAAGAACACTTTTTGTCTCGTCACCATAGCCGTGAGAAAGGTGTAATGGTATGAGGTGCTATAACATTCTATGGGACATGCGAGCTGCAGATTGTGTCTTCCAAAATGAACGCAATGCATTACAAAGGCTTGCTCGAGAAAGCTTTTCCTGAAGCAATTAATATCTTTGGACCATTATCGTGGACTTTCCAACAGGATAATGCCCCAATCCACACAGCACGAGTGGTCAAAGCTTGGATTCGGCAGCAAAACGTGGATCTTATGAAATGGCCCCCATATTCTCCGGATCTCAATATAATTGAGAATGTGTGGGGATGGATGACAAAAAAAGTATATAAATCTGGGAGACAATACGAGGACATATAGGCATTAACAGATGCCATCAACACAGCCTGGAGTCAAATATCCTTAGATTACATAAAGGCACTATATGACTCTATTCCTAATAGGATTTACGAAGTTATATCCAACAATGGTGGCCACACACATTATTAAAATAGTTTAATTTGACACATTTTTAAAAAATAAGCCTTATAGTTAATAAAATGTTATATATAATTCCCTAAACACCAATTTTTTGTTCCTGTCCCTATTCAAGTGCATGCAAAAAAGTACAGCATTCTAGGAATGGTCAAGCAAAACCGAAAAAAAATAACGGTAAATTGTCGCGATCTCTGACTCATTTCCATAGTTTGCCTATATTCTCTTCTTCAGAAAACAGCAAAGCACATGCCAATAGCTTTAGTAGATTAAGAGAAAAATGAACAAACAAACAAATTCTTGTCCCTATTCAAGTGCAGTGTATATCAGTGTATATCAAATATATATATATCATATATATCAAATGATATATGTATTAGCTTTGTGCAGATGTATGTAACAGGCAGAAGGAGACGTCTCCGACTCCACAAAATATATCTCGTATATTATTGATCAGCAAATGTTTTTGATGCTCGTTGAAGAAGCAGCCATTACGATGTGCAGGATGCCTAGATAGATGTGCCAACTGTAACGAAATATATACCGCGTATTACAAGGGATGTCGCATCTATCAATAAATATTATCTGTGAGACGGTCCAACCAAAAAATTTAAACACATTATTTAAAAGAAAGGCACAATCCAACATTATTTCATTAGCAATTCATTTCCAAAGCAAATTTTGAATTGCAAAAACAGCCAGCCATCATATGCCCAAGCAGTGAGCAATAATGTAACATCACCACTACATAAAATTGACAAGCTTTTCCCGAAACAATTTGAATAGACTTAAGACTCTTTATAGCGTAAGGCGCCTTTTATGCATAACATCCTTGGTGGGGCTCCACGCTGGAAACCCCTAAATAAGCGGAACTGTACAATCGATAAACTGTGCAATCGGCACAATCGAAAATCGGGACCCCGACATATTGGCAAACAGACATTATTGCTTTCTCACAAAATTCCGGATCTCAACAAAAACTTGTAATAGAAGAATACTTTGATTCAAGCTCAGATTACTCTCCTGTAATAATGACATATGGTGCTCCTGAAAAGTGCCAGGTGCATCCATATAAAATCATTACAATAAATACCTACATAAATGATTTTAAAAGATGGCTAAACAGCTTTTAAATAAACCTATTACTGAAACAGAAGAAGACATCGATTCTGCATTTGACTTATCAGTAAAATCCACGAAACAGGTCACTTTTAAACTCCCCAATCCAGGAACAAGCAAACCAAAAATCCATCTCTCTCTATACTTGTAGAACTTAGAGAACTGATTAAACAAAAAATAATGCAAAAAATACTGTAGTCGAGATTTCTTGACAACGATATACCATGTATAGTACCTACCAAGTTCTATCTCAAAAGAAACAGGACTAAGGTCATTTTACTTCGCCCCTTGGTTAGCTGAAATATGCTCAAACAAGTGTTCTTTCATGGGCAAATGAAGTTTTCCAAATAGGTAAAAATCATAGAGTGCAAGATCAGGTAAGTAGGGTGAGTAATTAATGGTTTGAAGTTTTTTGTCAAAAAATCAATGACAAACGTCCACCGATGAGACGGCGCATTATTGTGCATCAGACGCCAGGACCCTGCCTTACGGTACACAACTTCCGTAGACTCTATTTATCGAAATCCGATGAATGGTGATATTTAACTCTATTTCCATATAACTCAAAGAAGATTTCGGCTCATTCTTAATAAATTCCTGCACTTCTTTAATATTGTTTTGGGTAATCACTGATTTTTGCCGGCCCGACTTCTGATAGTCACAGAGGTCCTCACGATCTCCTTGGAATCGCTTAAACCACTCAAGTTACTACGGGAAAGGCATTGATCACAACAAATTTTTTGATCATGTACCGGTATATTAACTTTGTGCAAATGTATGTAACAGCCAGAAGGAGACATCTCCGACCCCATAAAGTATATATATTCTTGATCAGCGTCAACAGCCAAGTCGATATAGCCATGTCCGTCTGTCCGTCTGTCTGTCACCTCGTTCTCGGAGATGGTGTGCTATTGGTGTGTTATTATTACTGGAATAGCAAGTTCATTTAAAATTTTTGCCACGCCCCTTTCCGCCTTCGTAATTTGCATAAAACTGTATTTTCTTCCACATATTTGCCAACAGCAACAATTTTTGCTGTTTAAAACAATCGTGGTGCCATCAATTACATACTGTATTCAGCTATGGGGCACGGCCTTAGACACTAACGTTATGAGAGTTCAGAGGATACAAAACCGGGCGCTGCGCATGATGGCAAATGCGCCTTGGTACGTTAGAAACAACGCCCTAGCAGAAGATCTTCACATTCCCTCTGTCAGAGATCAGATTAACCGGCACTCGAGTTGTTACAACGAACGGCTCACAGCTCACCCAAACCACCTAGCAGCGTCTCCAGCCGACCAAACTACTAGAAGAAGACTGCAGCGTAGACACCCCGCCGATCTCTGGACAAGAGGACGCAATGGTTTTTGAGTCCTGAAACAATAACTTTAAATCACGGTTGCCACATCAAAAATTTTTAATGAGCCAAAAAAATATTAAAAATGAGCCAATTTGAATATAAAGGAACCAAATTTTTGTTTATTATTTATTTTGAAATGGTTTAAATGGTCCTGAAAGATTCCGGCGACACTAATAAAAATTTTATTATAAAAAAAAATAAAAAAAAAAAATTTGCCAACGCTAGTCGCATGGCTAGCCGGCGCGCCCATCTGGGCTGAAAAATCATAAACAAAGGACATAAAGGGGTAAAATGACTACCCCGTATTTTCCTTATTAAATAATATTAAAAAAAATAATAATAATAATCTAGGGCACCACGATTGTTTTGAATAGCGCAACACTTTGTTGCCAAGGCTGAGCTTTCTCGTTGGCTTAAGCTTCCTGAGTCTGTTCCGATGTGTAACTGCTATTTTCTGTGTGTGCTGTGAGCTTCTTGTTTAGGATCACACCCAGGTACTACGCCTGAGGAGATTGTGTGATGGTGACGTCGCACAGTGGACGGTCTTGTATGGAGAAGGCGGCCAAAAATACCTCCAATAGAGATAGCAGTTTACAGCAAAATAATTCAATATTAATGCTATATTTATAATATTAGCACTTATATAAGCTTTATTTTTGCGCCAATTTAAGAAATCAAATTAAAGCAGACCCCTTAGCTTATGCAACATTATTTTTGTAGTTATTTTCTTTTTTTTAATAGTAATTAAATTTTTATTATTGTCGCCGGAATCGTTGAGGACCATTTGAACATAACCGAGCGCTTAGAAGATGGGCTGAGTATGGTACGTATTTATTTTTAACGTAAATTTATTAATGCTTAACTTTTAATACAAAATTAATAATGCAATACAAAAAAGTAAAAATATTTATTCAAAATATAATATATATATTAATATAATATATACAGTGGCTAGCAAAATTGAGTGCATGTTCACGATTTCAACTTTCGTTACCCACAAAATCGTAATCACACCAGAAAATCCAAAAAATTGTTTTGCTTTATTTTGTTTTTAATAAATAAATAACCCACATAAACTCAATTTTGCACGTTTCAAAAAAAAAACAACAAAAAAATAGTTTTAATTATTAAAATAATATAAATATTTTGTCCAAGGATATTTATTTGAGATTTACGATTTACGATTGGCCAAAGATTTTCAATCGGATTGAGGTCGGGACTTTGTGCTGGCCACTCCATTAATTAAAAAGGTTGCTTTCCAATCCATTCCTTAAAAATTTTCGCAGCCTGCTTCGGATCCCCATCTTGTTAAAAAAACAATTATTTTTTCGGGATAGCCACATTTAAAAAAAAAAAATTGGGAAAATTGGTCTTCAAAATTTGTAGGTAATCCTCCTTCCGCATAATACCGTCTATTAAGTGTAGTGGGCCAACATGCCACCATGTGAAGCATCCACACACCATAATTTCAGCACCATGTTTAGCAGTTTCTTTAACATGGTGTCTCTGTATTCGTTCTCCGGGTCTACGCCAGCAATATTGCTCTTCGTCAGATTGAGAAGGTTAATTTTGGATTCGTCAGACCAGACAACACGTTTCCAATCGTCAACATTCAATTTTTTGTGTGCCCTTGCAAATTTAAGTCGCGCTTTAACATTTTTATCAGATAATGCAGGTTTGTTTTTTTTCACACTTGAAATTTATCAGATATCTCGCAGCGCTCTTCTAGCAGTCCATTCGCTAACATTCGTGTTGATAGCCAAAGAAGCAGCCTTTGGTGTTAAAAGCTTGTTCCTTCTCATCTCAGATATCATTACTCGAGCATCTGACTCCTTTAATCATTTTTTTCGACCTGCGACTTGCGCTTTGGGAGTTGCATTCCGTATTTTCTGGACAGCGATTACCGCCGATTGGCTTATATCAAGCCTCTTGGATATTGCCCGTGAAGTACAACCATTCTCGGTCAGACTTAAAATATTACATTATTTTAAATATCTTCAGATAATTTTCTAATTTTTTTACTCTCAAATTTTTAACAAATTAATTATAAATACAAGCTAATTCAATAACACTTTGCTTAGTATACAAATATAAAAATGAATCTTGCTGATTTGTGCTGAGAAGAGAGCTAAGAAAGCTGAAAAATATGAAAAAGTGCCAACGTGCAAAATTGAGTTTATGTGGCTTTTTTCTTTAAATCTCCTCGAATACCTCTTTATCATTATTGTTTTTGCTTAGAATTTATAAAAAAAAAAAATAACCAAAAAAAAAAAAAAACAAAACAATTTTTTGGATTTTCTGGTGTGATTATGATTTTGTGGGTAACGAAAGTTGAAACCGTGAACATGCACTCAATTTTGCTCGTCACTGTATATATATTAATATAATATAATAATTTGAATTTAAAAAAAAATGTTAATTTAAACATAAAACCATGACTCAAGCAAATCGTAAACGGATTCGTCTAAACTGGATTTTTTGCTTTTAAATATTTTTTGTCCAGATAAATAGGTAACAATAAGCAACGTACGAAACAAAGAGATGAAAAATCAGTCAGAAACGCACGAAAAAACGACACAAAAACATAGAAATTTGTGGCGAGATGGAGTGTTGAATGCTTGATTACGTTAAGTGCAAATTTTAGCAGGTGATTTTCATAACTTAGAATAACTAAATATTGAACATTTTTTTAAAAAAAGTTTCGTTGAAAGGCGTCATTGGCAAAACAACTTGTACTCCATCTGAAAATTGATTTTTTTTGTAGGTTATACAAGAACAATTAGGGTTTACGCACATGTTTTGTTGAAAACACACAATGATAATTCAAATAAAAATTACAAAAACGCCATGTAAATACCTTCAACATATATGTTCATTTTATTTATTTATTTATTATACCATGTACCTTAAGGTACAAATGGTATATTAACTTTGTGCAAATGTATGTAACAGGCAGAGGAGACGCCTCCGACCCCATAATGTATATATATTCTTGATCAGCATCAACAGCCGAGTTGATGTAGCCATGTCCGTCTGTCTGTCTGTATGTATGAACACCTCGTTCTCGGAGAGGGTCAGAGCTAGAGGTGTAATTCTTTTTGCTTTTGGTGTGTTATTATTGCAGGCAGATCAAGTCTATTTCAAATTTTTGCCACGCCCCTTTCCGCCTTCATAATTTGCATAACACTGTATTTCTTCAATTTATTTGCCGATAACTTGCACAAAATAAGAGATAGAGACCTATTTTTATACCATGTACCTTAAGGACCAATGGTATATTAAATGTATGTAACAGCCAGAAGGAGACATCTCCGACCTCATAAAGTATATATATTCTTCATCAGCATCAACAGCCGAGTCGATATAACCATGTCCGTTTGTCCGTCTGTCTGTCTGTCCGTCTGTCTGTCACCTCGTTCTCGGAGATGGTGTGCTATTGGTCTGTTATTATTGCATGCATAGCAAGTTTATTTCAAATTTTTGACACGCCCCTTTCAGCCTTCGTAATTTGCATAAAACTGTATTTTCTTCGACACATTTGCCCATAAATTGCACAAAATAAGAGCTACAGACCTATTTCTTTTAACTATTACGCAGATAATGGTATTCTCGGATTTTTGACACGCTCCTTTTCGCCCTCGTATTGCAAAAAAATCTATATCTTCGAAATGGTAAACCCTAGAGATATAATAACTGATCATTAAACACGTACATGCAAAATAACGTCCAGATCGGACAATATATAAAGAAGATATAACCAATTAAAGTTTTACCAACCCCTTCCCAAGGGAACGGCATGATGCTACACAATCGGTTGACGTCAACCGCCTCTTCTTTGACTTCAGTTCGTTTGCACGTGTATACATACAGAATTGTGTGTATGTATGCATAATCCATACAGAAGTGCTTGTATGTGTGCACGTGATGACAAAATTGGTGAATTATTTGAAAAAATAAAAAATAAAATAAAAACAAAGAAATGGTTGATAAAGAAAAGAGGTACATGGTATCTCGTTGTCGAGAAATCTCGACTACAGCGTTCCTACTTGTTTATTAACATATTAGTCATAAGTGAAACTTATACCTAATAGAAGTTAGCACTGGCTGCTGAGGCCTTTAATTTATTTTTTGTATAGTTTTTTTTTTAATGATTTCTTTTGGGCTTGCAACTACGATGCACACGCCTAATGTTGGCCGCACGGTTTGGGCGGAAGAGTTGGAGCTGTTTGCATGCTACTTAAAGCTGCCCTTAATACCGGCGCATATTTAGCCAGTGAAAACGTTCTAGGCGAGATTTATCAACAACGAGATATCATGTACCTCTCTTCTTTATCAAAAATTTTTTTTTAATTTTTAAAACAATTTAACAAATTTTATGTGTTGACATCCAAACAATACGTGCTAATTGTGAACACAATGTACATATGTATACACGTGCTGATTGTTTGACGCCATTTGTAACGGCATGCCGTTTGCCTTGGCAAGGGGTGGGTAAAACTTTAATCGGAAACGCTTTTTTGTTTCTGTTACATACATTGCACAAAGTTAATATAACAATCCCACCTTTAGGTACATACATGGTATAAAATATATTCGTACATTAAAGATTTTAGGAATATTAAATAGGATAGGTTAGGTTAATCCGGATGACCTTACTCGTATTGTTTTTAGAAGGAATTAATTTATTCCACCTTGTTTTAAATAAAACGCGATTTTTGTGGGCTTTACATTTATTGGCGATCGAGCGCCAAAATCTATACAAGTGTAAAAATGCAACTCGATAGCCTAGGGATGAGTCCGTGCGAACCCATTGTGCGATATGTTGGCGGCAATTTTAGTTTAGGCTTTGGGAGAGCTGCCTTCTTGCTCCCAACACGTATCTTAAAAGGAGAGTGTCGCGCATAGACCATTGTGGTCCTGAGCGATAGCGGTTTTTGGAGGCGTTGATTGCTACCTTTAGTAAAAAAGGCCTTCGGTGCTTTTTCGAGAATGCCGGAAGCCAGCACGGGTCTAGTTTTCCTATTTTTTGCAGGGATGTGAAGATAGGTGCATCAGATAATTACATAAAGAAGAATGTTATATTTTAAATTCATTTTTATTTGGCTTCTATGGTACGACTTATAATTACATTATTTTTAAGTACAAATGTTTTTTACTGTTCGCTTGCGTTCCAATGTAGATGAAGAAAATAATATACCAAATTTCTACAATCTGATTTATCATTTATAAATCTCTTTTGATAAACTAAATATAACTAGCTATAAAAATTGGGCAATAAATATTAAATATGTATTAATGGGTATATTCATATTATTGAATGTACATATAAATTTGTTATATACATAATAATGAGTACCCCTTAAATAGTATTAATATTTTAACAATAACCTGTACGACTATTTACAAATGAACGATATGGTCATAGAAACAGCATGGGAGGTACGAACCGGCAGAGTCGCTAATAGGCCTCAAGGATATTGGGATTTATCCAAAACCAAGTCAATTAATGAACCTTGAGACGACTAAAAAAATTTTTGGCAGCTTGTCTAACAATGTTTTCAAGACATACTATGTGTTATTGTTCGCAAAATCAGATAAGTTAAGAGGTCGCTCCCTCTATGGCTTTGTTCAAAGACAAAGATAAAAGTCTATGGATCAAAACAAGAGTTGGCATACATAATGGATCGAGACTTCAAAATATAGGTTACAATTACATATATGTTTCATCTCTTTGTGGTAAAAGCTGTTAGTCTAGGTTGTGTGGAGGGCTACTATTGGGTCCGCCCAGTATAAAAGAAGTGGGACTGTTTACCGAAATGCTATCTAGGTCTAGCACACCATCGCCCTTTTCTAAAATTCCACTGCCATCCTGCTTCATCATCATGCGCCGCCATTTGGCCCGGGCATTTTGAAACCAGACCTAGAAAAAATTAAAAATTAAATTAATTAAGGTAATTTTTTTTTATTGAAAGGTTATTTGAAATGCTAAGGAATATTCACCTGAAGAACTCTCTTTGGTAATCCCGTTTTTTGCGATAATTGTTTCAAATCCTTGGCGTCAGGGTTGTGATTGATGGCAAAGTAGGACTTCATCGTTCGGAGTTGGTGATGCTTAAAGGAGGTTCGCATTCGCTTTGTGCGGGATGAAGAGCTCATGTGCGATCCCCGGCCAAAGTCAACGTACTCCGTGTTAAGATCTGCAATCAATCCCTAAAGTCTTCAACCGTCTTCCTTGTTTTACGATGCACGCCATAAAAGTTGCATTTGCTGCCGTCGATTCTTCAATGGCGCCAAATTCCAGCCTTAGCTCATCTCAGCTGTGTTGCGGTCATAAAAAGTTTGACAGCATGCTGCCACTTTTATGGCCGGCATCGCAAAGAATTTACAACCTACCTATGTTCGCGGAGAACGGCTCAATATCCTTGGGCTTGCGTTTACGCGGCCTTCCTTTCTGTCGCGCCGGTTGCGGCAGTCCGGTAATAACATGGGACGCGGGTACAAATATGCCCGTAGGAACAATGCTCCGGTTTGGATCTGAGTGGGGGCTCGAGGAGTCGTTATGGGGCGATCCAAACTGTGAGCTATACGGGTACGAAGCGCTCATACTGGACGAGGCGGCGTCGCCCTCCCGGGCTATGCTGTAGTGGGTCCTATAGAATTATTTGTTTTAAAAATCCAAGTATGAGAATCGGACAGTGCGAATACGGCTTACCTGCAGTATATAAGCGCATCGATGATACCGTACTGATCACCCTTTGTTAAGGATGTGTGGCACACAGTGCAGCAAAAGCAGTTTACATGAAAGACCAGGTTCCGGGCGCGCATAACTAATTCGTTGGAGCTGATCGAGGCCAGGCAGCGGGAGCAGCGGCGAGTACCAAAAAAGCTGAAAAATCCACAATAATATGTTGAAACTATCCAAAAATTTAGAAGCCACCAAAACTGGTTTCCTTAATGCATGGCTTGCGAGCGCAAATCGTTTTAGAGCTCTCCATAAGATGTAATAACCATTAAATCATTATGCATATGCCAAAACACACAAAACGGTAGCCACAAAAAGAGACGAACACCAAACTATCATAATCTTTATAGTCACTTTGTTTCGCACTTCCAGGTTCATTTGCTATTAAACTAGACTTCGTATTTTCTCCTTCGATAATGACAGATCGAAATGACAAAATCCAGGACCATTTTAATATCATACAAATATATTTAGTATCATACAATAATAATATATTATGCAAACGTGGAGAAACTTTTTATCCCCATCTCTACGCATCACAGGCCCTTTCCTGCATATGTAGAATATTATGCAAAATTATTTGGGATGTGACGAGATTTTGAAACATCTCTATGTCACACATCTTGTCGACCTCTACACCTCTCGCCAAATTCTTTCTCAGGTTACGTCCCAGTCTTCATTCTTCAGACAGCCCCACCTTATACAAATGTGGTCGTCGTACTAGTTTATATGTGCGTTAACTGCGGCGCGTAGGTCGCAGGCCTCATAAATAATACCATACATAAATGCTGAGGAAGCGAGGCGGCCACAGCTACCAACTCATAAAACTACACCAGACCGCAGTTTTAGCGGATTCATTCCGAGCCGCTTCCAGTGCCCTTATCCGCCCCTCCAAAGTCCTACGACTGCGGGAGGGGAAGCAAGAAAAATGAATTATGATTATTGCCATGTAAAAGAGCAGGCGAAATGTCAAAGTGACAACGCCTAATATATGATTATGTTTTCGAGCTCTCGAAATCTGATACTCTTGCAAACAGAGAGAAGGGGCGTCTCTTCTTGTTCCCGACTTATTCATCTGTGGTGTGACGCTCGAAAGCCGCATTTGGGCTCTCAATACTTTTAGCAGCGGGTCTAATCTCTATTCTTAGATTTTTTTATACCTATAGCGCCCAATGAAATTCAAAAAAATCACAATCGGTTTGAAATGCTTGTAAGTAAAATAGTCGATTTGATATTATAAATAACTAATCTAGAAAAATAGGCACAAGGATTTAAATTTAAAAAAATGTCAACAAAAAAGTAGAAAGATTTCTCGACAACGAGATACCATGTATCTATTTTCACTAGGCATTGACACTGGCAAAAACAATTTCGGAGATATTGACAAATATGCACAAGAAAACACAGTTTTTGGAAATTACAAAGGCGAAAAGGGGCGTTAGCAAAAAAAACGACATATTCTGTGTATATGTGTATGTATATAAACCGTACTTAAAGCAAAAATAATTTTGTCTCTTAACATCTCGGAGAACGACCTTATACGTCAGATTTGTCCCTATATTTCAAGCTATTTGAACTAAATATGGAATTAAAGAGCAAAAAGTACTTTTTTTATACTATGTACCTTAAAGTAAAAATGGTATATTAACTTGTGCAAATGTATGTAACAGCCAAAAGGAGACATAAAGTATATAGACCCCATAAAGCATATATATTTTGATCAGCTTCAACAGCCGAGTTGATCTAGCCATGCCCGCCAGTCCGTCCGTCTGTTTGAACAAGTCGTTCTCCGAGATGGCAAGAGCTAGAGTAATTCTTTTTTATTTAAGTTCATGTGTACGCAGGTGGAGCTTTTTTTTTTTATTTTTGCCACGCCCCTTACCGCCTTGGCGATGTGCATAAAACTTTATTTTGAAAACCTATATTTTTGTTTTTTTTTTTTGTTTAATTAAATTAAGGTGTTTTGGATTGTAAAGAAGTTAGTCCAAATTAATACAAATATTCAATTTAACAATATAATGCGAACTATAGCGGAATTAATACTCTTTCTTGAGTTTCTTTAGGATTTGATAGCTGTGATTCTCACAACATAGTTACTACTTATAAATACAAGGTAAGGAGGTGCAGATCGGTCAATGTAGATAGTAAAAAAGATGCATAAACCTTCTCCCTGATAACCACGTTTGGATATATGTATACGAGTATAATGTGGTCTCGCAGGCTAACAAAGCAGGTGAAGATAGTGCATAGAATCGTGGCCAAGTGGCGCACCGCTCTGCCCGGGCCACTCACCTGCACTCCCGACAATCGGACATAGGCAGAAGCATCAGTATTAAATCAAAACAGTATCACTGCTGTAAAGGCAAAGCTGAATGGCTGGGCATCTCCTTTTAGGGGGGTGACTTACAGGGATGATGGCAGGGTACACTGAAGTATAAAACCACGTTTGGCCCGTGTGAGCGCAGCAGGAAGATATGGGAATAGGGGTTCAGTCGGAATCAAGAAACAGGACGCGTTTTGTAACGTGAGAGTGTTTGTAAACGACGAGGAAGTTTCGAGTGCCACCCGCTGAGCTCTGCTCTTCCGATTACACAGGTATAAGCACATCAGCAGCGGGTTTCCAAGTCGGCACGCCACAGCCAGCTGGAAAAGAAGTACCTTCCGCCGTAGTTGCGAAGTGTTTTTCCATTTCCCTCTCTCACGTTCCTCACTTCCTAATTCCGTTGGCCAACAAAATTTGTTCCCCATGTTTCGTGAGAGCGCTTCAAGCTTCCTGGGCCCTCGAGCCATGCCCTTTTGTACACTCGGATACCGACGACGTCCTGTGGCGATAATTCGATAGGAGGCCGCAGCCTCCTGCTTAGACTTCTACAAAAATTATTCTTCACGGTTATGTTTTGGTTTGGTTATGACTATACATAAGTTTTGTAGGGAAGATTTTAGTTTTTAATGAGTTAAATGCACTGGAAAATTAGTTTCTGACATTGTCTTATGTATATAGTCCGTAAGCTAATGGCGTCAAGTTCGCAACCCTTAAAACAAAAGCATGTATTGTTTACCGCAAACCTTATGCCCTTTTGTTTATAACACTATTAACATACGCATTTGCATTTAAAATCGTTCTTTAATAGGACCCTTCCGGCTTCCAAGAACCAAAATCACATATTAAATGGCATCGTGTTTATAATTTAATAGTTTAGATGATTTGATAAGCACGCACCTTTTTTTTAGATGAGATCTGGTAAACTGTATTTCGCTTTCTTAATGTGACTGTCATCTCTTTCGGAAACAATGGCTACGTGCATTAATTCACAGTAAAATTATTTCCTAAAATGCCCATTTAACATTTTAATTATTTTGCCGCCCAGAGTTAATTTCGACCCAATGCTAAGTCGGTTGTGGAGTTGACCCTGGGTAGGTCAAGCGGGCAACTTGCGGTAGCAGCGTGCATTGACCGGAGCGTCGCCAGAGGATTGACCTGAACGTGGGTCTTATAAAATATTGTTTCCAGGAAACGCAATAAAATCGGACCAGAAGTCTTTTATTAAAATAAAACTTTTTACGTATTTTTTCCTCTTTTTATTAGTAGTGCCTACTTATGTCGATCAGACCCGTTGGATTGCGGCATTACCTTTAAGCAAGAATTAAATAATACATTTTGTATAGTTTGATCGTAAAGTTAAAATCTCTTAATTAAAATTAAAATGATTTGCATTTTTCGTTCACTGGTTAGAAATCGGAATAAAAACCCAAGTTTATTACTCCTTTTACAAGCAATCCATTTTATTCATTGTACTTTCGCCCAGAAAACGCCTTTGCCCAACGTGAGGGCTTTATGCTATTATAGCGGCATAAATAATATATTATCAATTTTTTAAAATAATATATTCTTTATTAACAACAGTGTAGGGTGACACATTTTGATAAAAAAAAAACTTTCAGTATTGACATGAAAACACGTGAGCACACGAGTCTAAAAAAATGTTATGTTTTTTACCCATATAGTCTAATAGTTCTTGCGGTTGGATTCAAAAAGGTAAAAAAGTTACCAACAGACATACACTGCTTACTATACGATTCGAGACATTATAATTCGATATATTTTCACCCTTTGAAAGGATTGTGTATATTAAATACACACACACACGCAATTTGAATACTTGTTATTTAAGGCATCTAATTAATGCTTTTGAAATTCGACAGAACCTTAAAGATGAAAATACAATTCATAATTGGACAACTTGTATTCTTTTTACAGAATGGTAACATCATTTGAATAAATTTGGTCAATGAATGTAATTGCTTTATATTGTACTTGCAAAGATGAAATTGTTGTTGTCAGGGGATGGTTCAGGTAATTAAAATGAATTATGACACATCGGATATTTTGACACAAGAAAGCGCCACTTGTTGTTTTTGTCGATTTGTTGTAACTTAAATATAGGCCTATCTTCTCTTTGACAAAATAAAATTTATTTCCTCAAATATGAAATCGGAACGCTACTGAAAACTCCCACACGATTTACATCGAGTTAACAGAGTATAGGGCATAAATTTAAGGCCACGCAGACCTCCGCCCATCCACCTATAACATTTGACATCTCTGGTATAAATCAGTGGGAAATGTGGGAGCGCTTTTTTGAAACGAGCGGTCGCGGGATCCGTTGTGATTAATAATGCTCAGTAGCAATAGCAAAAGCCGCCGGAATGAAACGAAATGGAACATTACGGCGGGATGAATTGTGTATAACTTGACATGGTGACCGCAAAGCGCATCCCTCACTCCCATTCCCCGAGTAGGATTGTGAATGTCTGGCAGTCTGGGTGAGTGCCAGTGGAGCGAGGCGATAGCGCCTATAGAGACGGAATAAGACTCACTCAGCAGAGGGCGCAGATAGTGCGACCCGGTTTCAGATCAAGGCAGCAGCGGAATGGGCATCGGCTGAGGCACTCAAAGACTCCCGATCCGACTGTCATGTTGGGTATTTTGAAATATGAAGCAGTAATAAATGTCACAAGAATCATTTGAAAGGAAATGCGAATGACGGGCGTGACTTTTGTTGGATTTATGGCGCCCTGAACGCCAAAGTACATGCGATGCTTACTCGGCAGGTTAACAATTCAACTGAATTCATATTGAAATGCTCTATTCTTTCACAATCGTAAAATATTTAACGGTTCTTCAAATATTCTTTTCATTTTCATGGCTAAATTTCGTGCTGGCAATGGCAGGTTCCCGTGTGTTGGTTTCAGCGCGTGAAATCGCTTGCCTCCATCCGGAGGCGGACAGGGGGATACAACGGAAACCACCCAGGCGAAGAGTGTCAGCGAAGCTCCACATCTTAAGCCAAAACTTAGCTGACGTGCCGCGTTCTAAGACGAGCGGGAGTTCCTGAGAATGCGGCGAAAAGCAAAGAGCAGAACACACGCAGGGCCACTCAGTCGGCGAATGCAGCGATGGGTGTGCGGGTAAATTTACGGACAGAGTACTACCGTCTCCGTTGCGGTCTGCTTCTCCATGCCATTCTAAATTGCGATCGTGTTCACATTCGCACGAGCTTAACACAGTGGCGCAAAACAATGACCGTCCGTCCGCACTTCATGAATACCTCACTCGCGTGCTTAGAAATCATTTTCTAGTCAATGTCGTAGCATGCAATCGGCGTCTTATCTGAATCATCAGCCCAATATACTCGGAAGAAGAAACATATCTGTATTTTACTCCTCGTACTCTCTGAAAAGCAATTTTCTCAATGGCACAGACTTTGCTCGACTCTTACTTACCTATAATAATCGTTCTTGCAATAAATGTTGCCATCACGTGAATAGCAAGAAGATTCTCGTTCCAGAGGTTGTCGACAGGCATAGCACTGTAAGCAACTAGCGTGCCATCGTTTTTCCACGGCGGAGAGGTAGAAGCGATCCTATGGAGTGATCATGTTAAAATTCATATCTATACATAAATATTTTAATATTGAAAACATGATTAAGAAAAACGTGTAGAAACGCTGTAGCTGAGATTTATCGACTAGATACCATTTACCCGTCACCATTATCACGCCATTTTTTTTTTTTTTCATTTAAAAAATTCAATTGAAAATAATAAGAATCGAAAAAACAATCGGATAATTTTTTACCTCACTTCGGCAACATACATACATAAACTAGGCCACTTGAATAGTACACTCTTTCACCTTGGACAAAATCAATCATAACTTTTAATCCTTCTTTTCTATTACCTTGAGCTATTGAAACAATAATGTTAAGTCATTTTGATGTTAATTGTAAAGGTCTAAAATGTTAACTCTAAAGATACTTGAATATACTGCCCTTAAGAAATGTCCTATTCGTGAAACGCGCAGTGTATGTACGAGCCCCTTGAAACGCGTGGATAAAACTACTTTATATATTGTTCGATCCTCATTCACATATACAAGTATGTATGTTAAAGAATTATGGATAAGCCGGATAAACAAAATATTAAGTTTTATGTAAAATTTAGAGGCGGAAAGGTTTGCACAAAAGCAGTTTTATCTTAGGTATAAATATATGGTATAAATATGCATGTATTCTTTGTCCATTACGAACCCTTTTTGGATTGTATTTTTGGCAAATACTTCGAACTAATAATTATTATTATATCTTGACACGTCCTACGTCAAGCGTCCTACGTCGTGGACGAATTGGTTTATTGTTTAAATTTCCGATAATTGAAAAAAGTTTCGCCCGACTCATAAATACTATCACTTAAAAACTTAATTGAACACTCCATATAATTTTATGTTTTAATGATATAATTTTACATTCCCACTGAGCCCATTTTAGACCTTCTTTCGGCAACGGACAAAATTCGTCAAAGATGTCATAAATATATAATTTGGTTTTCTGTCGACTAAAACTAAAAAAAAAATTGTATTAATTTAAATACCTGTATTTGCCGGCTACATCCTGCACATTCGTCAAGGTTGCGTGTTCCTTTGCTATCGTTTGTGGAGTCTGGGCTACTAGGCGGTCCAAATGGTTCCGTTTTAAATGATATGCCCGATGTTGTTTCGTCACTGACCTCAGTGCAGTCAGTGCGGCTGCGGCTGATAGAAAACTTCGCAGGGGAGTCTTCAAAAGCTGCGCGCTCTGCTGTTTCATAACTGTGCAAAAAGCCACTTTGTGAATGTGATTTTATGAAGCGGGATGTGCTGCTTACCTTCTAAATGACTCGGTGCTATATGAATTGCCAAATGGCTTTGTACTCTGATCACAAATATCTGTACACGAGGAAGATAAGCATGTACGGAACAAAGGATGATTGGTATTTGCACCTGCAGCACCGCCACAGTGGCTGCTCCCTTGATGTGCTACAGGTGGAGTTGGACTTTTCTCCCTTGCGCCGGGCCCAAGAAATCTTGCGCTCTGCTGCTGCAAATCATAAATGTACAAAATTTACATTTGTGGATTTATTCACAGACATATATGTATGTCTGACTCCTTTTGCAAGGGATGCACTGCGTTATAAATGATGCAATTTATTCGCTATGGCTGCTGCGGCAATCACAAAGATGGAACCAAAGTTTGTATCAATTTAGCACAATTTTTTTGTGGCGTTTCAAGAAAATATTATTTGCTGTTTTGAAATTTGGTCAACACATGAAAAACATTTTTTGAGACAGACATCAAGAGATTTCCATACCAAAAAAATCTGTATTGCTAGTTTGACATTCTCCTTGCTGTTTAATCGCTTTATCTCACAAACACTACGTTCCTACACTCCAATGTATAATATGTATATAATAAACACACAAAATTTAGTTTTCGCCCCATATTGTATTATACACTATGTTACAATCTTTATTAGCATCAATAGATGAGTTGATAAATCTAGCCAAGGCTCTCTGTATGACCGCCTAGACACTACAATAGATTAAATATTTTAATTACATAAACAAACATTTTTCATTAATATTCTTTAGCTTTTCAGACAATAGATTAAAAAGCTTAATTACATAAACAAAGATTTTTCATTAATATTCTTTAGCGTTTCAGACTCCGATTGATGCTCGCAAGCAGGAGTGCGCTTGCATTGAGGTGCAAAAAAGCATTGTACGCCTCCATAGTAATCGCCACTTGGGGATACAGCATTGGGCTATTGGGCATGGTTGCACCCACCAACTCGAGGAAATTGAAAACGTTGAAAAATAGAACTGCTCAGAATAAGGACTGTGTGCCCCTGCTACGTCAGTAATAAAACACTGCACTGGGACATCGATGGGCTGGTGGCAAGGGCCACGAGCGGGAATAACCTCAAGTTTCATGCTCGTAAGAACCGAATGGCTAGGATCCTTGCCAACCAGATTCCAAATTGAAGTCTACGCAGAAGGCATCACTTCATGGTTCTACATAACGTTGAATATAACATTTTTAGCGTTAAAACATAAAAATCAGCTATTGTTAGGAGATAAGACAATTTAAGAAACGTGTCTACTTATAGTTTGATCCGATGCCGGCAAAATGAAACAAGAAACAATGAAGAAAAAAATTTTAATGGAAAGTGAGAATTTAACAAGTTAGAACGATTATAGTCGACTCTCTCGACTATAAATACCCGGTTCTCAGTTTCACCTGGTTTTTGACGCGGACAGACGGACATGGCTAGATGGACTCGGCTGTTGATGCTGATCAAGAATATATATACTCATAGGGTCCGAAAAGCTTCCTTGTCCTTGTTACATATTTGACATTCGCACGAATTCAATATACCCTTATTCTTTTTTACTTGTAAAAGAACCGGGTATAAAAAGATTGAAAGAAAATGTCATATATATTCTAATTTGTGTAATAGTAGTTCAGCACTGCTTTTTTTTTTTAATGGACAAACTCCCCCGCACCCCCGAAAACACTGAAATTCTATGGCGTTCACAGTCTTTACCCTATCACAGAGGTGCCCACCAGAAGTCTGGGCCAATACTTCGGCTTTTAATACAGACAGCACTCGAACTTTGCCAAACTAGTGTTGAAAATTGACAAACGAATGACGTAAGAGATCAAATAAAGCTGTCGAATTTTGTCGAATTTTTTAGCGCATACACAGCATATAAAATTTTACTCCGAATATCCTTAGAATCTACAACTACCAAATTTTGATATGTTATTAGTATAGCCAATATCTATTTGCACGACGCAACTCAAGAAATTTTGTGGCGTGAACATTTTTTATTTTAGAACAGAATTTAGATATAATATTGGTAGAATACATATGTATCTATTCGTGTTTCCAAAATCAGTCAGTTACGAAGGTCCATGCCCGCGCAATGGGAAAAAATGTGTTTCGGACACTTCTTGACATCCACAGACCTAAAGCAAAACAAGTAGGAACGCTGTAGTCGAGATTTCTCGGCAACGAGATACCATGTACCTCTTTTCTTTATGAACCATTTCTATGATTTTATTTTTTTTTTTCAAATATTTCACCAAATTTTCGTTTGTTGACATCCAAAAAATCAGCAGGTGCACACATACAAGCACTTCTGTATGGATTATGCATACATACACACAATTCTGTATGTATACACGTGCGAACGAATTGAAGTCAAAGAAGAGACGGATGACGTCACACCAGCGTGTGCGGCATGCCGTTGCCTAGGGAAGGGGTGGGTAAAATTTAATTGGCCATATCTTCTATAATTATTGTCCGATCCGTACGTAATTTTGCACGTACGTGTTTGGCGATCAGTGGACTAATTGGACTGAAAGTGATGCCTCTAGCTTTTACCATTTCGTAGATATCGATTTTTTTGCAAATACGAGAGCGGAAAGGGGCGTGGCAAAAATCCAAGAATGGCATTATCTGCGAAATAGTTAAACGGACAAATTTCAAAAAGAAATAGGTCTCTAGCTCTTATTTTGTCCAAGTTACCGAAGAAAATTCAAATACAGTTTTATGAAAATTACGAAGGCGGAAAGGGGCGTGGCAAAAATTTTAAATAAACTTGATGTGCCTGCAACAATAACACACCAAAAGCAAAAAGAATTAGACCTCTATCTCTTACCATCTCCGACAACGAGGTGTTCATACATACAGACAGACGGACGGACGGACAGACGGACATGGCTATATCGACTCGGCTGTTGACGCTGATCAAGAATATATACACTTTATGGGGTCGAAGATGTCTCCTTCTGCCTGTTACATACATTTGCACAAAGTTAATATACCATTTGTACCTTAAGGTACATGGTATAAATAGTTACGGCAATTTCCAACTTGGAGAACATACAGACGGGCAGACAGACGGACATGGCTAGATCGACTCGGCTATTGATACGGATAATAAAAATATATACTTTGTGGGGTCGGAAAAGCTTCCTTCTGATTGTTACATACGTGTGCACAAACGTAATATAAAATTTTTACTTTAAGGTAATTGGTGTAAAAGGAAGCAAACTAAATACATATATTTTTATACCATGTACCTTAAGGTACAAATGGTATATTAAGTTTGTGCAAAGTATGTAACAGGGAGAAGGAAACGTTTCCGACCCTATAAAGTATATATATTCTTGATCAGCATCAACAGCCGAGTCGATCTAGCCATGTCCGTCTGTCCGTCCGTTTTTTTTTTGCATTAGGACCGTTTAACTATTATGCAGATAATGCCATTTCCAGATTTTTGCCACGCCCCTTTCCGCCTTCGTATTCGCAAAAAATTCGATATCTTCAAAATGATAAAAGCTAGAGACTTTTAATTTTAAGTCTGTTAAATCTGCTGATCGTTTAAGACGTGCATGCAAAATTACGTTCAGATCGGACAATAAATATAGAAGATATGACCAATTAAAGTTTTACCCACCCCTTCCCACGGCAACGGCAAGAGAGGTACATGGTATCTCGTTGTCGAGGAATCTCGACTACAGCGTTTCTACTTGTTTTTTTGTACAGTTAAATTATACATGAAACAACATCAGTAAGTATAACAATGTAAAATCTTTAAATTTTTAGAATTATAGGATTTAAATAATTTTTTGATTTATTAACTTTAGGCTTTAACTGTTAAACAGTTGTTCCGTCACAAATGGTTTCAGCTTTGTCCACGGCTCCTGAAAATAAAAAACACCTCTTTCACCTAGTTTCAGCTGTTTTTTTATGTGTGCATATAAATGTAATGTCTGTCTATAAATTTAATTTAGTTTGAATCATTGAAACAATAATACTCGTTGCTAATAAAAAACAGGTACATTGTATGTAGTTATCGAGAAATTATGACTACAGCGTTCCTACTTTTCATTTATAAATCTGGGGCCTATCACATAAAATGCATTCCATGATGCAAAAATATCAACTAAGAACGATTATTGTCGAGTGTCTAGATGTTGGAAACAAAAATAGATATGTATTCTATATCATTCCGAATATAGTGTTTCTAAAATGAAAATCTCACACGCCATAGATCTACGCGGTTTGCATGGAAGTGGAGGTAGCCAATTTAAAAAAATGTTAATTCCCATGTGCTGGGTAATAACAAATACTAAGCATACAGCAAACCATTTAAAGATGAACCGCTAAAGATTGTGGTGGCCACGTAAGGGTATAGACCTGCATGTCATTTTCTGGAGTTGGAAACCTAAATTTCAATGATTCCGCTATTAATAGAGTCTAGTACCTCCTGAATTTCAAGGAAAATTTGGTCCGGAATTTTTCCCTATCCATGTTATTGAGATTCTATAGGCATTATTGGAAAAAAAAAATCACCTGGGTCCCAGATCTGAAACGGGCATTTAGGAGGTGTGGCAGAAAATCTTCTTAAATGTGACCCAAAAACTTGAGGAATCTATGCCAAATCGCCCTAAATCTATTCTTAAACAATGGAGCAGGCATACTAAATTTTATACATTTTTATGCGAATGTACAATATGTAACAGGGAAAAGGAAGCTTTTCCGACCCCATAAAGTATATATATTCACCCCCGCAAACCGCGAAATTCTGTGGCATCCACAATTTTAGCTCTATAGGCACTTATTACATTGGTAGGGCCATCATCTATCTGTGTTGCCAAAATCAGCCGTTTACGCCCACTTTTGTTCGCGAAAATTACAAAAACGAGTTTCGCCCACAAGCTTCTCCATGGAAATATGGCGCGCACTTCTCTACACACACACCTCGTTTTTTTAACATTTTATTTTTTTTGTTTTCGAATAATTCAACAGATTTTTTGTTGACATCCAAACAATCAGCACGTGCACACATACACTTCTGTATGTACACACGTGAAAATTGTGAATGCATACATACACTTCTGTATGTATACATGGGCTGACGAAGTCAAAGAAGAGACGGATGACGTCACCGGGAATTTGCAGAGGCTTACCGTTATTTTTCTTTTTAATGTCCAATCTGGACATGCACGTGTTTATCAGCGATCAGCGGACCTAAAATTATGTCTCAAGCTTTTACTATTTCGGAGGTATAGATTTTTTCGCAAATACGAGACCGGAAAGGGGAGTGGTGAAAATCCGCGAATGACATTATCTGATAAACGGACCTCTCTTATTTTGTCCAAGTTGTGGTCAAATATGTCAAAGCAAATGCAGAAAATATGTCGAGGCAAATTACGAATTATACTTTTCGTAATTTGTGTGTGTGTGTGTGTGTGTGTAAGAAGTGCGTGGAGAAGCTTGTGGGCACATTTTTGTCATTTGCGCGGACGGAAGTGGACGTAACCGGCTAATTTTTGCAACACAGGTCGATATGGGCCCTACATAAATATTATCAAAATGTAGTGCCTCTAGAGTAAAAATTGTGGACGCCAGAATTTCAGAATTTCGTGGCTTACGGTGGTGCGGGGATGGTAGTCAATTTTTAAAACAAACTTGTACGGAACTGGTGTCACCAAATTTTGAATATGCAATTCCTTTTTCTCTATCTATTATAGTGTCCAAAATCTAGGCGTTCATACGGACGGAAATGGCTAGATCTACTCGAGATTTGATGTTGATCAGGTATATATGTATGGACTTTATAGGTGTATGAACATGTATGAACTTTATAGGTGAGTGACTTGTTAATAAATAACCGATTTTGTGTGTCCGATTTTGGGTGGCTTTTAAATAATGGGTACATTTTGAAATTTTTAATATAATATGCTTTCCCGTTTTCTTTGGAGAAGCATGTTTTTTGCAATTTTTTTGGGTTGTAGCTTTAAATTTTTAGGCTTAAGAGATTTTCACGCTTTCTTCTCCTTTGAGTATATTCGCCGTATGGCTAGCGGCGAAGAATTCTACCACAGTTGTCGTAAGAGGCGACTAACATGGTAGGGCCCACAACTCGAGCTTGTCGGAGCTAAAGGAGTGGGTATCGAGACCACAAACTTCGGTGCCAGGCACTACCATTGAGGAAGGCCCCTAGTGGGAGTATCGTAGTGGCAGTGGTTGTTACCCAAATCGCGAGATCAGTTGATCAGTTGAAGGGACAGATAAACTTCGTTTCATATCCAGAGGGAGTATGCTGCCCGGCAAGCGAATATTTTAAAGGTACTAGGCTGGTCACTATGTAGCTATGTAGCTATACTGGGGCACTGGCAGGCATCGCATCCTTGCCAATCCACTATATGCCTATTGTAGGTATATTCGAGTGCCGTGGTTGTAATCCCTTCAGTGTGGAACACGTCATGTTAAAAAAGTTCGGAGAGATCAGAGACACGCCTGTTGCAACACATTTTCGATACTTTCGCGGGCGTCTGATAGTATTGGCTCTGCCAATATAATATCCTAATTTAGAGTCTCTAATATTAGAAGGATAGACGCCCCCGAAATTTGCGATTTGCGGAGTTGCAGGATTAGGTAGCTAATCAAAAAAATAAAGTTGTGCTGAAATAATCTGCCCATAATCAGAATATGTAACTATTTTTTGTCTATCTACTATAATCTCCAATATCTAGGTGTTTATGCAGACTGGCACGTAGTTGCGGGGTTGACTTCCATTTTTTTTTACATACATGTAGAAATAGGCTATGATAATAAATCCAAATTTGGTAGTTCCAGGGAAAGAGATATTCGGATTGGGCGGGTGAGAGTGTGGAGCCACAACACATTTTCGCTATTTGCGTTTTCGTAACCGACGGATTTGGCACGAATAGATATATACCATATTATACTATATTATACAATATTATTATACTATATTAAAAAAAAAAAATTGTACACGTCAGAAAAATTCGCGGTTTATAGACGCGCAAAGAAGGGTATCCGATTTTAAAAGCAAACTTGTACTGATCCGGTATCCCCAGAATCAGAATATGCAATTATTTTTGTCTATCTATTTTAATCTCCAAGATCAAGGCGTTCATACGGACTGACGGACATGGCTATATCAACCCGGCTGTTGATAGTGATCAAGAATATATACACTAGACTTCTGCATGAATGCATCCACAACGGCAAACGAAGTTGGTACACTTTTTTTCTGGGTATGAGTGAGTGAGGTAGTATTCCATAGTTGCACAGAAAAATTGGTGTGGAGTAGTCAACACTCTACAGTGTTTTGGTGTGGAGTAGTCAACGGTGTACAGTGTTTTGGTGTGCAGTTGACTTACTGTACAGTGAGTGAAATTTCATGGCTGGTACATTTTATACATACTTCTAACTGGCACTAAATAATGTCAAACATACAAAGGACAAACACAAACCTATACAACACATAAACTTTGTTACAAAAAAAGAAAGTAAAACCATATACTGCACTCACTCACGAAGTGTGCAACCAACCATATACTGTACTCACTCGAAGTGAGTACCCTGAAAATGTTGTGCCATCTTCTTCTGGCCTATAGAATACTGTAAAAAAGTAAAGAATGAATGCAGTATTTTAAGAACTCATACTACTGTACATAACTGTCATGCTTCAAATGAATACATCAATGCAGAAGTTTAATATATACTTTGTGGTGTCATAGACATTCCTTCTCCCTGTTACATAAATTCTTTCTTTCGTACAAATTCAGTATACCCTGTTTGTTTAAGAACCGGGTATAAAAACGCAAATCATTCTTTATAAACGTTAACTCTTAAAGTTATAAAAAAAAACACTAAAAAACATACTGCGGGAAAAGTAAAGATTCGATTTGTTTGGTTACGTTTATTACTATTGTAATAATATTATTTGTAACAATGTGAATATTTTGTTTGGCCTCCACGGGCATTAATAGCTGCTTTTAAACGTCTGCTTATTGCATCGACAAAATGTTGCAGCTCTTTTTACGTTATTTTCTGGCTAAGAATTGGATCACTACTATTTGTGTTTCCGTTATAACAATTTCTGCATAACTTTGTACTCTTATAGAACTATGTATATTCTGTATTCCATTTTTTAAGTAACGACCGTTTTTCTGTTTATACAAGACTTAATCTCGGAGACTCTAATATATAAACGAGTAGGGACAAATACTTGGTTGTCGGTTTTCAACAGTTGACGGGGTGCTGAGGGGAGTGTCTTGGTTTTTTGTATATATTGGCTATATTAAAAACATATCTAAATTTTGTAGTTTTAGCTTTAAAGTAGTAGTCGTAACCGATATTCGGAGTTGACTTCTCCATGGAATAAATTCCGTGTGTAACCCATTTTCGCCAATAGCGCGGGCAGTGGTGGTCGTAACAGGCCCATTTTCGCAGCATAGTTAGATATCGGCTTTACTAATATGTATAATGTGAATAAAAAACTTCAAACGCACAAAAAATAAAGAAATAAGGTATATAATATATATATACAGCTGTGTTCATTGAAATAAAAATGAAATATACTATTTTCAAGTATTCCTAATAGTTTAAGTTGAAAAAATGCTTCTCCTGTAAAATTAGATTTTTCTACATACAATACATTCGCGGAAATGCGTCGATATGTTGTATCTATCATAATCTGCAAAATTTAGTTTTTCATGAGGACAGGTACGCGGTTGGCTGCGAAGGATTATTTTGGTATATAGAACGTATGTATGCTATAACGTAAACCAACTTGGGGCCTAGCTTAAGAGATATATTTTGAGGATGTGTATAAGGATCCTCATGACTGACTGATTTTGGCAACATGAGTAGATGGGTTATATATTCTACCAATATCGTATTCGAATATATAATGAAAATTGACACGCCGCAGCATTTCGCGTTTTGCTGATGTTCAGAAGGTAGTCGATTTAAAAAAAAAACTTGTGCTGGTATCCTTATAATCTCTAAGAACAGGCTTTCATACGGGCAGACGGCCATGGCTATATCGACTAAACTGTTGATAGTGACAAATATACTTTATGTACAAATATATTTATGGAGCACGGACGTTGACGTAGAAGTTACTCCTTTTCCCTGTTGCATCCTTCCGTACGAATTCAATATAGCAAGTTCTTCTTAAGAATCGGGTACAAAAATATGTATCATACATACATGTGTACATATATGGGTATATTCACGAAATCGAAATTGGAATTTAACTATACTGGTACAAATGTTAATACGAGTAACATAGACAAAGGCGTCCCAAGGGAGTTTTGCCCCGATAAAATAATCCTTGCAAACTTAAGGATGGTGTTTTAATAAAAAAATAACGTTTTTATCTTATGTAAGTAATATCAGTTTTTTTCATTCTTTACGTTAAACGTCAAAAGAGGCTGACCTTTTTTGATTCTCTTAGCGCAAGGCAAATTGGACATACCTAAACAAATTGAATCAATAGATCACATCTGTCCGAACTAAGATAAAATTAAATACAATTCAGCCATTTTTTTGGGATACCTAAACATTTTAGTTGCGTCAAAAGGTTTTTTCATTTCCACAGACTATGATCTGAAAAACTTACCCAATGCATCACAGGGCGCTCCTCGGTGCAAACGCCCATGTGCGTCTTTTGGAATGACACAAGGTCAATTTGCAAGGATGATGTCTATCGAGTGTGGTACGTTGATTGGTTAGGCTTTGTGTTCAGTCGGCGAAGCTATGTAGTTCCTCAGTAATCCTTTAAGCACGGACGTTGGCGTAGAAGTTATAAATATCACTAAAAACAATAGTTGTTTTCAATTTACCACCCAGCATCTACACAAAATCACTTCAGCGATTGTTGCCACGCTCTTTTACGTTCAAACTACATATGTATAAGAGCTTAATTATATTATTGAATTTATTTTATAACAAAGTATTTTATCTTTTTTTATTTAGCTTTGTTTCAGATTGAAGGTAATTTAAGGAACATTAAAATCACACGCGGCCTCCAAGAGAAATTCACTGAAACACTTGACCCTGAGGCAGGTAGAATGATAGGGACTATTTGACGGCACTGGCTTCTAAATGTTATCCGATATGAGCCGATGTTGGGACGGTGATAATGTGCGGATAGTCAGCCAGCAGCAGACAGGGTGCCACTAAGCGGTCGATCGGGGATGACACCGGTTGCAACGCCAGGCACCGCACCGCAAAGTTCCCATTTAATTTATGTCATTAATTTATGAGACAGCGGTAGAGTCGCACTCGGATCCAAATTGAGTGGTAGTATACGCTTTTGTCGGGGTCGGCTAAATGGATCAGCAGGTCTAAGTTTATAGCGGACCTTTCCACTTCTCCGGCAATACAAGATTCGGGCTAGTGATAAGGCATTAGAGAGGCAGCTGCGGCAAGCGATCTTTGGTCTGAGGCGATCGAAGTCGTCGACTGGTGGCGATAGCTCAATCGGAGTCCGTCGTCCGTCAGTCTGGCCCAGAGGTTGCGGATGATTTTTAACCGGCACGAGAGGTCACACTTGAAACACAAACTCCCAAACTGAATATGGACTTGCAGTTTCGCTGATGTCAGTCTATAACCAGCAGTCGGCCCAGCAGCTTTCGCATTCAAATTCGACATCAGCTTATAATTCCATTTCACTTCACCAGCGATCATCCGTTGAGACGCGCGATGACAACCAGTCGGTGCAGCTGCGTAACTGGGAATGTTTTCCGAAGCCGAGTCAAGCGCCAGCGCCTGATACCTAAACCCTCCCCGTGAGCCTTGCCTGTGCGGCGTATGTGTGTGCACGCAGCGCGCGCCGCGCGCCTATTGCCGGCTCGCTCTCACTCGCTCTTGGGGCGGGTGCCTCTTTAGCCGGCAAATGGCGGCACTCTCAGCTGATTACAGCAATATACCGGGCCTGCTCTGGCAAACTGCGTCTTGTCCGGAAGGGCGTGGTATCCGAACCACTTGCCCTAAGTCGTTGCACACACCACACACCGCTCGCCTACCCAATCTGGGCACACGAAGGGGATTGGGTGCGAGGGCTGGCTGGCAAAGATGAATAATGCAACGGCAGCACTCAGCAAAGCAAAATCAGAAACAGAAGCGGCAAATATGGAAAAGGCCGAAAAGTAGTGGAGGTGGTGCTCGATGATTTCTTGGGTGGAAATGGATCTGGACTTGGTCCCGGTCCCGGCCCCGGCCCTGGTCCCATTCCCGGATCTGGAGCTCATGACAGGAACTTTGCACCGGCAGCAATGGTTCGTACATTTGCTATGTGAGTATGTACATTATTCAGCACCACAAACACATAGACAGTCAATGTGGGTACCCTATTGGGTTTGTTAATATTGTTGCTGCTCCCGTTGACATTTTTCCCGGCTGGATCTGCTTCTTTGTCTTCTTCGTCGGCTTACACCCCGAAACGGTCTCCCGACCCTTCGCAGTGTAGGGCGGAAACTTTTAAGAAAATCGAGCAGGTCTTATAGTAGTCTTAGTTTTATAGCCCCTTGCTTTTCCTCATTTATTTTTGTTTATTCGTTTCTTGCCTTAAAGTATGTAGATTTAAGTCGACTGCCGATTTTTTCTATTCTTGCAAAATACCACCAAATTTATTTTGCATACATTTGTTTTTTTTTATTATTTCCCATTTTATTTATCTCTTTTCAAGATTTTGTTTAAAACGAGTCAAACGGGGTAAACATATACATATGTGTCTATGAGTTTTCTTTATTCATATGTATATACACGCGTAACAGATAAAGGATCGAATTAATATGTATACTATATGAATATCCCTAATAACGGATATCCCTAATATATAAAAAATACTTGTGAATAAATAAACTAAATTTGTGTTCACTACCTTGACTTTTGTCAAGCCGAAAAATTATTTCTAATATGTGTATATAATCGCGTACCTTGATCGATCCTTCAGGTACAGCGCTAAATATAAAGGTTCTTATGTTTCGATTAGTCGGGTTTCCCAAAAATCTTAGGGAAGATTTTTCTCAAATATTTGTATTAGGAACATGTACATATATTTATACATAGTAAATATATATTATTATGTTATATGTACATATATAAAAATAATTATAACTGAGCTCACATTTTGAAAACTTCATACTTTAACTAAGAAAGTGGTCTAAAAGTGAGACCGTCAGTTTCTGTCTAAGAATTTCACTGACTTGGAGGTTTGCAGACTTTTTACTTTGTCTACTGCTTGATATCCTGCAAGAACCAATTTTTTTCCGTGCGGCCCTGTGCAACTTCTCACCTTCTGATCGACAGTGTGCCGCTGTCGTGGGACGTACGAGTCAACTCGTTGGCGTAGACCCAAGCGCGAATATGTAAAGAAACGAGAAACTAGTTAGGCTGATGTGATAATACCATGTAACGTATTTTAAAGGAAAAACCAGCACATTAGCCAATTTAAAGAAAAATTTTTTCCCGACCATCAAATAGCCAATTTTATTGGTTTGGAAAATTTATAGACTCTTCGCTCTTTAATGACCTTCGTTGTTGGTACGGATACAAGGCACACATATGTATGCGCACATATGTATGTATGAAAAAAACATAACAGCTATTCAAGTGAAATGTTAACTTTGGCAAGCAATCCTAGGCAAAGATGAAATTTTACCAAGCTACTGTCTACGGGAAAAGCACAAAGACATAAAGATACAGCAGAGGTTACGTAATGGTTCTGGGAAGCTTCAACGCGAAAATATTTTTGTTTCTTTTTAGAGCCACTGGAAAAAGGATTTCCAACGTACAACAACGCAGCCAACAGTAACCCTCCAAATCAACGGAAAAAGCTAAATAGACAGCAATTTAAACACAATATTCCCAGCTTGCATTTTTTAATTCGTTGCCTAGCTGATATATATATGCCTCCCAATGCTTCTGACTCTTTGCCACCATAAAGGAAAAGGGCCAAAATCTGTACTTGGCCTTTGTCTTGTGGCGTGATAAGGTATGGTCTGATTGGGCGGCAAGAAACTACATTGTACAAATAAACACAATTTTATCCGACGGAACCCTAAAATTTTGTAGGACATAAAAATATCTAATTAAACAGATTTTAAGTAACACCAACCAGAATATGAACGCAATGGTCCGGAAAAATAAAAATATAGTCAATATAATTATACAAATTTGCAAACTGAATGTAAATTTGTTTGACCATAAAAATATAATAAACTCCTAATAATAAAATGGCTTACAAACATATAGTAATGATTTTACAACATATTTTTATTTGATCTTTAAGATTATTTTTAAGCCATGTACCGGTTTTACATTTATTTGCAGATTTTGCGTGTTCAATCTTACCAAACTTTGGCATTTGCAAGCACTCGGGGTCTATTTTATTAACGATCAATTACCGGCTTGAATAACCGACAAAGCTGCGGACCACATTAGTCTATGCGCAACACTCATGCAAAGGGAGGTTGACCGGTCTAACCTAACCTACCCTCATCACACGGATATAAATTTAAATATTTATATGGAAGTTTTATGAAGATGCGACATTTATTAATCAAGATACGGTCAATTAAAGTTTTACTCGCCAGTTCTATTTTTGGATGACCTCCTGGTTTCTAAGTTATATTATATACATATATAATACATATATAATATATACATATATATTTAAAAAAAAGTAAAAACGCTGAAGTGATTTTTCGACAACGAGATACCATGTACCTGTTTCATTATCCATTTGTTTTTTCGTCCAAATTACATGTACAGAAACATAAATATGTGGTACTAACATCATAGGATTTGTATATACTACACATTATTGATTTTAATAGAAAATTTTAAAGGTTTCAGAATTTAAATTGGACGTTTGTTGTGCACTTTCCTCGTCGTCTTTACGTCTCAGTGAAAAATGTATTTGTTTTTAGTATCTTCATTATTTATTGTCCGAACTTTATGAAATTTTCCAAATATATATGTGTATATATATAATTATATATGTCTACCTTTTATAATTTAGAAGATATAGACAAATATACATTTTTTTTTTAATTTTAAAGGCGGAAAAGGGAGTTCAAAAATCTATCTGTGTATGTGCTTTACGGACCTAAAGAAAAAAGAATCACTCACGTGAGAGACCGCCATATCCAAAAATAAAGACAGCTTGGATAGATCGACATTGCTGTTGATGCTGATCAAGAATATATATGGAAGTATGTATATGCATATATATTGTAATGTACAGCGTTCATATACTACTATTTTTTAACCGATTTCCGTAGGAAACAATGTTATTTTCGATTATTATTTTAAATTATATTTATCCTTTTATAGCTTTAGATTCATTTCAGCACGACTTTCAATTACATCTTTTAAGCCACTTTGTGGCTCAACACTTTGTTTTAACTAAATTTGGTAATTGTAACTTCATTTAGTAGTAGGGGTAAGAGATATTCATTTGCTTCTTTACACAGTAAATTGTATATGCAAAATATTTTCAACACTAGCGCAGACGGGGGTGGTCTTAACCTGCTGATTTCAGCAACATACACATATATTTACCAATATAATATCCGAATTTAGAGCCTCTAGTATTAAAATTGTAAGCGCCACAAAATCAGACTATTGAATAATATGTTGTTTATCTATTATAATCTCCAAAATTTATTTATATCTTTGATTTATAGAGGTCTCTGTTTAGGAATCATCCGCTTGAAACATTTCCTAATATTTATATTGCCCTACGATATAATTTTGAGATTATAAGATAAATTGCATATTAATTATCTTGAACCTGTAGTTCATATCAAGATTGCTTTAGAGAAGAGCCATGCGTTTTTACACTACTTATTCTTTTTTTTTTTTTTGTTCAACAGCTCAGTCTTAATATTTAGCCACATGGTCTGTCCATGTAAACATTTTCATTTCGGAAATTTGGATCGCTAATGTGGGATTTAATTGCAAGCGTATGTACCATTATATTAGTCTTTAATTAACATATACCTAATGTAGAAAATGCATTTGTTTTGAGTTTTTTCACTCAAGCTCATTGTCCTCATTACGCTTAAATTCATAAACATTCTCGGTCCTAGGCATGAGGCGCGACTGAATTAAATCCACAAGTGGTAGCAGACTAAGATTGTGATCTGACGAAACTTAACTCGCAACCCCCACCAATGGCAACGGGTCACTGATTACGTAACTGATAATTGCAACGCGCTTATGAACGTTAAATGCAAATGATGTAAAGGCCCGCATCTCGGCCCCGTAAAGCTCGTTACGCGCAGTTCTTGTAGTAAGTATTGGCAAAGGCGCACACGCATCTTACTGTGACCATTGGTTATACCACAGAGGATTAACGAGGTTGACACGTGCAGGTCTTTAATTTGTTTACAAATCACTTCAGATGTTTTACACGCACGAGTACACGGACAGAGCGCCGAGAGCCGAGGTAATACCTAATTCGTATAACCGTTAAAAGAATAAATTGATGAAAAAAACTTGCCGCATCCTGGGAATCTCTATGGCCTTTTACGGTTACTTATCAACAACAAGGTTTTAAAATAACCAAATAATGTTTAAAAAAAAACTCTCACTTCATTGCAAACAAATGTGGAGATGCTTCCTGTTCTCGCGTTTATACTTCAAAAGATACAATGAGGCGAATGTGAACCACTCCTGACTATCCGAACAACTCCTAAAACTTTTATTTCAACTTGGATGAGGGTATGAAGAAGAAACCATATATCACCTCCTTCGCTCAAAGATACGCTGTTAATTGTAAAACGCAACTTAACATAAAGCCAAGAGGGGTTCACATGATTTGGGTATTACGATGTATTCCCTAAGGGACCTGTGCACTAACAAACTCGTATAAAAAGCACCCATACCATAGAATCTTTTATCAAAAAAGGTTTTGGCAATATTTTAGACGACAAGTAAAAATGCAGTTGTAAAATGTAAAGAACATGTTTCCGACATCTCGAAACGGACTTAAATTTCTTATTACCTTTAGTCTTTCTAAGCGAGTTCGTCGTGTCCATAGAAACTCCAAAATTATAAAGTGTATCGATTAAACTAAAAAATGATCAGACTTATGTTATATCAGTTCAGTTCAACCCTAGAAAAACAGGCGACACTGTGGTGAAAATTACTATTTTAACAAAAGAAAAATGGGAGTAATAATGCAAATCCATGCTCAGAAAATCACTTTATTTTACAATTCTAATCGATTTCTTTATGCAAATGGGATAAAAAAAAGGGTTTTTAATTTATAATAGAAACAGATACTGATTGGAATTTATGAAAAATTTGGTAATGCAAGATGCAAACGTGGATTAGGTTACATTATGCCCGGTCTGTTGAATGAATTACTTCACAACTGTGGTTCCTTTTATACTATACACAAACAACATGTTTAGAGACCTTAAAAAAAGAAAGCAACTTACTGGGAGGAAGTTTATCACCTTTTTAAGAACCTCCCACTCTTTGGTATTCGTGAATTTACACAAAGAAAAAATTACCTGAAAACTATAATAAAATAAATAATGGAGAGAATATTTTCAAGTCGAACTTCACACATTTTCGACCAAGTGAAGTGAAACCGTTTTTGCCGTATACAATTCGTCTTGTAAAATTGTATAATAAAATTTCGGCTTATTAAAACACAATACAGATAAAATCTAGATATGATCCTAAATTTCTTTTCATATTTTTTCATGTGTATTGGGTAATTTATAAAAGCAAACAAATGGTATTTCATTTATGTATTGGGATAATTAGCGACTTACTCTTAAACGATTTTTATGAACTTAACATCAAATGGATCTTAGAGGCGGCTCCGCCTTTTCGACATACCATATTTATTGATAGCCTCCACAGTTAAAAAAGAAATTTTTACGCGGAACAATGTCAACATCTCGCTTCCGCCTTTCAAAAATAAAATATTTAGCTGCGAGACCACAGAACTTAGAAAATTACCACTTAATTGGACTACCCAAAATTCAAAATCAAGCAAGGGTCTGAGACGGCGCGCAAAATATTCCCGCGGATGAGATAACATCTAATTTATAGCTGCACCTATTTTTTGTGATCTCTGGTCCGACGAATTTACAGGTAGCGGACCGCATCAGTCCCGATGAAGGAGAATATTTTCGTATGTATGAAACAGGCTACCGAATTTCGCATTTCCTGCCTTCAAAAAAATAACTGTTGCGCCTATAATTTGGCCAGCAATTTGACTAACGCATCAATGTCATTAATACAAAAATTGGTCCAGTCATAATTTGTGGACTGCAAACGTGACGGCATCTCCCGGTAAGGTCCATTAAAAAATCGAGAAGTTTGAGAATAGGAAATGATCGAAGCCAAACCGGCAATGATCGTGCAGAATTGTGGTTCGAGCAATCATTGAATTGACGGTTTAATTTAACGCTGACGCATGCAAAGTTCAAAATACAATACGATGATACACAAAGACCCAGAAACTAAAGCTTAACTACTACCCAAAGGTAGACTTTGAACTGTTTTCGGAGCCCAACACCAGTAGCTTCAAGTCCCAACTGGCAACATAGTAATTTCATATCTACCGTCTGGGATGGGGGCGAGAAAAGTGTCATGCAATTGTGTCTTTCCAGAGTCTGACATGCCCATGACGTGTGCACAATTGTTATTTCCTTTGCTTTGAGTCTTTACATATGAGTCTTTGCTTACATATGGATAGACAAATATCTTTGTTGGTTTCCGAACCCCCGTTGATTATTGTGTCTCATTTTATTCACACTTTCCATCGGACGGTGGGTTTATTGTGATTTACTTTTATCTAAATAATCAAAATATTTTATGTCAAATATAATTAGAAAAGCCTACCAACATTGAGATATGAGTGCAGCTGCACGGCTCCCAGAAAGTGCGTGATCTAATCACAATACTGAAAAATGCTCGGCAATTTCCCATGTTTTGGACAAGAACCATGTAGAACTCTTAGGAATAGCTAGTTTCTCCCATTATAACTGCACAAAAAAGTCGGTAAACAAATTTTATCGGTCATACTATACACATACCTATGTACGTATGTAAGTTACCAACCCCGCTAATGTTTCCAAGCAAAATATATTTATAAATATATTTAAACAATGTAAAACTCGTTTATACTTCTTTAAAGAGCGGGGAGAACTAGATTTGACACCTGATATTAAACGACTTACCTAACATTTACACCTTTAAAACTACACCTTCGTTTTGGTCCGAATAACCTCAAATCAAATTTTATTCACTAGTCGCATGGCCTAAGAAATTGATTTTACATAAAAAAGATTGTTTTTTTTTTTAATTGAAAAAAGTTAAATATATGAATAGGTATCTCTTTTTCTTGAACGATTTTTTCAGATTCCAAGCATGCTTTCGAACAACCAGAGGAAGTTGCATAGAGTGGCAATTAAACTAAATTTATAACTTAGCTTTCAAATAAATGTAGTTTAAGTTATTAAGGATCAACCTTCAATAAGCAGGGTGTCTTAACCAAAATGAACGCACTATACTCTACAATGTGGAAGATAAGAATTCGCAGTTCATTTTGCATACGGCGCCGTGTAGGTAGAAAATCACTGAATAAGCTATAATGAAATATAAATACCTACATATGTATGTAGGTATTTTAGAACATACATACATTTATATAATAAAGTAAAAATAATATAAAATAGTATAGCATATGGTATTATAATATATCGAGATCATTTTTGATGTGTCCTTTATTGTGTCATCAGACAAAACTTGACGAAAGGTGAATATGACTTTTATTTAATTTGGAGTAATGATTTCATCGCGCCGGGTAACCGATAAGCATCTACAGCAGGTCGCCACTATAAAACGAACCGGGACAGCACTTGAAATAATCGCTTTAGGGTTGTTTTGGCAGCGGGTGCTACCAGCTCTACCACCAGGCGGTTGTTCAGCCCACCATAAACGATCCCGTAATTTTCCATGGGCGCGCGCGCTCACGAGTGTCCTTTGTACAGGAGCAGAAGCAGGCACGGGACAAAGGCCATTGTTGTCCATGTCGATTATTATCGCGGCAATGAGCAAAACTATTGCCGACACATGTATCCGTTTATTTGTCATGACTTTTCCCCTTATCGACCGACCCTCAAGCATACAGTCCCAGTCCCAAATTGAAGTCTTAAGCTACGGTTTTCACCCCCTTAGTGAGGTTTGACATATTGTCTGCTAATCAGTTCCGCCGCAAAAGGTTCAGAGGTAACTTGGTGAACTCTCTTAGTGCTCCCTCTGGAATACTGTTTTCTAAACGAGCAGTCGTTGCAGAAAAATGCACATAATTCAAATTAGGGTTGTTTGGACTCTGAATCCAGAGCTATCAAATCTCCCCTCCCTTCATACACGTAAAACAATCCCTAGGTATGAGGTAAATATTTGTTTACTTGTTTAAATTGCATCTTTAACAATTATTATATAAACATTTGCATACAAAAACATGCGCTAGATATTTACGATCATATACTTGATAAATCAAAGTTAAGTAGGTTGTAAGAATGCAAAAAAATAGGTTTCATATAATCACCTTTTTGAGTGTAGCTATCACA
Organism: Drosophila ironensis; assembly: GCA_021223825.1. Classification (NCBI taxonomy): domain Eukaryota; kingdom Metazoa; phylum Arthropoda; class Insecta; order Diptera; family Drosophilidae; genus Drosophila; species Drosophila ironensis. The sequence goes on from JAJJHQ010010749.1 coordinate 224,099, forward strand.
TTGCATGCGCGGTGTTCTTATGACTCTATTGCAATCATTATTGCGGAAGCTAGGAAGCTCAGGTAGCTGTGATTTCGTAATGAAGCGAACGAAGGTGATCATACAAACTTATAAGCGAAACAGTTTGCTAATTCCTTTTAAATTTAAGTTTTAAACTACCAACTGTATCGCATAAAAAGGTTGTACAGACACACGCCGATTCGCAAGGGGTTCGAAAACGTACAAGAAATTTGAGGCAAACCTTGGGGACATATAAAAGATTTTCTGCTATTCCGGTGTGGCATATACTTCCCATGACAAATAGTGAAGTCATCACAAATTAGGACTCATGGGATCAAATTAATTTTTCAAATTTCTGAAACGCTTTGATTAACATTAAGGAGCCTTACCAGTGTGACTGCTGGAAATTTGGTCAATTTTCGGAATTTATAAAAAACAAGTAGACACGCTGTAGTCGAGATTTCTCGACAACCAGATACCATATACCTCTCTTGCCACGGCATGTCGTTGCCGTGGTAAGGGGTGGGTCATATCTTCTATATTTATATTTCGATCTGGACGTAATTTTGTATGTACGTGTATGGCAATCAGCGGATTTAGCGGACCTAAAATTATGTCTCTAGCTTTTACCATTTTTGAGATATCGATTTTTTTCAAATACAAAGGCGGAAAGGGGCGTGCCAAAAATCTGAAATAAACTCGACCTGCGTACATATATAACGGACCTAAAGCAAAAAGAATTACACCTCAAGCTCTTCCCATCTCTGAGAACGACGTGTTCATACATAAATACGGACAGACGGACGGACGAAAGACGGACATGGCTAGATCGACTCGGCTATTGATGCTGATCAAGAATTTATATACTTTATGGGGTCGGAAACGCTTCCTTCTCCCTGTTACATACATTGCACAAACTTAATATACAATTTATACTTTAAGGTACATGGTATAAAATGTACTTGGTAGAATATTTAAAATTTTAGGGTATATTTTTCCATTTTTGGACGATACAAGAGATTTTTTTTTTATTTAAATATTTAAAATTAAGCGAAACTGCTGGCACGATTCCGATCGAAAAAATAGCTATAATCAAATGGCGTTGTTTTAAAAAAGAATTTGGTTTTTTAATCAAAAAGTTTACCTTTTTTTCAACGCCAAATCGCCAATTTTCAACCAATCATATTCATTCTAGTTCATTGTATGGTAAATATATTTAAGATAAGTCAGTTTAAATTTGAAGTCATTTGGACAATTGCTCTTTGAGTTATGATGGCAGCCACTTTGAAAAATGTAACTTTGAGAAAAATACTTTTCCAATTTTAAGAAGCTCTCACCGTCGCCTGACGCTTCCACCATAAATCGGCTATATCTTCAAAAGTTTTTGAAATTTTCACCGTACCTTAAGGTACAAATGGTATATTAACTTTGTGCAAAGGTACGTAACAAGCATAAGGAGACATCTCCCACCTCATAAAGTATATATATTCTTGATCAGCATCAACAGCCGAGTCGATATAGCCGTGTCCGTCTGTCTAAAGGTGTAGCTAGAGGTGTATTTCTCTTTGCTTTTGGTGTGTTATTATTTCAGGCATAGCAAGTTTATTTTATTTTTTCTTCGATAACTTGGAGAATATAAAAGATACGTATAAAAGCTATTTCTTTTTCCAATATGTCCGTGTAACTATTGCGCAGATAATGGGGGGGGGGGGAATATGTTTCGGATATACTCCTACATGTCATCATATAATATACATATTTTTTAAAACTATATAACATTTCTTAAGAAACAAGGGCATTTAATAAATATAGTAAATGTTTCAGTAAATGTTAAATTTCAACCTTAAATTTTTAACCTTTCATCTCAGTTTCACAATTGAAGGGGCAGTTCTATTACTGCTCTAATGACTGTCTAATAGAAAAATTTGCCCTGCTGGTGAAGGCAGAATTAGATTTACGGGAGTAAACGTAGGCATGGGAGGAGGTGAGTGTAAGGTTCTCTTTGACTTGACAAGCACACGTTTCTCCCAGCAGATTGTCGTAATATACTTGTGTAATAGAATAAACGCCACACGGCACGGCGAGCCACTCCCTGCAAAAGTCCCAGTGTGGGTTCGCTTAATGGTATAGTCAATGGGTGATAGGTGGGTGGGTGGTGGTGGAATGAAGAATGGTGCGGTGGCGTACGTAGTATAGAATACGTCGTCGAGGGCACACGTGCACCTTGTTCGCATTGGGAAAATCTTTGCTTTGAGCACGTGCTCGGGATTTTACATAATCAAGAACCAAGCACTGCTGCACAAACACGAGTGCAAAGCATCCGCCATAAGCCCTTGTCAGGCAGCGTGTACCAGTTGGGCTATCATGGTTGTTTTTTTAAGCTAGCAGCTAACACTCTCCCACTCACCCGTAGTGTTGCCCACTGAGCCACCGCCGTGCTACAGCGAGTCTGAACCACCTGAATCTAAACTCTCGGACAGAGCTTCTGTTTGCTCAAAAGATAGATTTTGACTTTTACAAATTTTCGCACAAGTCGAGCTGCGGCGCAGCCCTTAGGACACAGCATGGAACCGTATAATAACCTTGTCGGGGTTGCCAGCTTTGCCACAGGCATTTCCACGCATTAAAGAACGCAGGCCCTGTCATTTGACACCAGTTGGTAATCCGAAATGCCGCAGCAATCGACGGGGCTTCCCGTTTCATTAGTGGGGCCTATGTTCACAAGCACGACTTTTTTAATGACCAAAATAAAAACGGCATTATCGTAAGGCTTGAGATACAAAGGTTTAGATTGTCTATTTACCCCTTTACCTGTTAAGATTAGTTAATGTAAAACACCAATATCTTGAAGCAAATTACATATGTAGTTTTTAAAATTAAAGAAGGAAAATGAAATTTTGTGTTTGTTCATTTAAAAAATAATTTAATATAATCCTTGGAAATGATATAGCGTAAATTGCCCCATTAAGCATTTGTTGCGAAAAGTGCTGTAAACCCAACCAGACTTTTGGGGAAGCGATGCCCATGTCACGTTTAGGGAGAGGTTTAAACACACAAAATTGTGGATTCTATACAACTGAAAACCCTATACAACTGAAAACCTTCAAAAATTGAAATTTGTTGTGATCATCGAATAATCTCGCCTGTATAATGACCGACCCATGATACCCGATTGTGTAACCTTAATTATTCGTGAAACTGGTTCAGATATCTTCTCAAATTGAAAATAGGCGACTTCGACTAGACACCGAGGGCACCAGATTTGAAGCCAGATTTGTTTTCGTGGGGTTTTTAAAATCAAAAATATATACTTTAGCAAGGCTGGGACTCCAGATTAACTAAGAGCCAAAATACGCCACGATATCAGAGCCGTATTGGCCGATACCTTGGCAAAATGGATGGAAAATGCCAAAAAAATTGCACGTTTTGCCACGGTAATTTACGCGAAATCATTTTCAAAAACGTTCAAACATTTTTCCGAAGAATATATTAAATACATTTTTAAATAAACAAACAAAAACTTGTATTTCCATTCTTTTTTTTTGAAAAAACAAATGATAAAATCTAAATAATTGCCAACATTTCGACGAATTTCCGCGAAAGTATCGTATGTCGCTTTTTTTCGAAATTGAGATTTAAGTACCACATTGTTAGGTAACTAATGTCTCACTACCCTGTAAAATATTATAACTGAAAGTACTATAGTTCCGATAAAAAAAATTTACATTGAGGGATCAATAAAGATCCTTTTTCGTTCGAAAAATTTGTTTACACCCGGTTCTTAAAAAGAACCTCCCGCACGTGGCAAAAATATGTTGCACCCAAAAACGGAAAACTCCGAATATACATATCTTACGCATACAAATTTGGTTATTTTATTGGTGTACCACCTATAGAAAAGCATCTATAAACATACCATCTCTGAGAAACAGGTGTTCATACATACAGACAGACAGACGAACTTGGCTAGATCGACTCGGCTGTTGATGCTGATCAAGAATATATACGGCACAATTATTTTGACGAAAAACAAATGGGGAACATTTGTATGTAACTTTTCAATGGTTTAATATAACGCAATGCATTTTTTTGTCGTTTTACTTAGTGCTAATACAAACTTAACAAGCAAGAACGATTATAGTCGAGTGTCTCGACTTTAAATACCCGGTTCTCAGTTTCACCTGGTTTTTGATACATTATAATAGCATTGAAATTTTGGGCGCAACAAATTTTTGTTCATACCGACAGACGGACGGACGGACAGACGGACATGGCTAGATCGACTCGGCTATTGATGCTGATCAAGAATACTTTAAAGGGTCGGAAAAGCTTCCTTCTCCCTGTTACATACAATACATTCGTACAAATCCAATATACCCTTGTTCTTTTTAAGAACCGGGTATAAAAATATAGAATTAAACATTTTGTCATATGAACTTGAAAAAATATAAGCTAAAGAAATTTTCAAGGGGTGGCATAAGTATCTTGACAGCATTTTTATGGCAACATTTTCATTGCCAATGAGTTTAGTGTGTCGCAGCAAACTGTGAACCATAAAATTATTAATTTTAAAAAGCATAATAACATGCATAGGAAGAAAAGGTGCTAAGCGCAAAACAGATCTCAGTGAAAACCGACCTAGTACGGGAATTTAAAAACAAATGTTTTTCTGAAGCCTCAATCAGCAGCAGATCAATTAAATTTGACAGGGCTGTGCGCCCATTTTTTAAGTTTAAACTTTGTTATTCATGTTAAAAGGTGCTCGTCAAAATACTTATGCCACCCCATGAAAATTACTTTAGCTTATATTTTTCAAGTTCATATGACAATATTTTGAATTCTATATTTTTAAGTTTGTATTAGCACTACGTAAAACGAAATTTCAATGCGTTTTATTAAACCATTAAAAAGTTACATACAAATGTTCACCATTTGTTTTTTTTCAAATTAATTTTGCCGACTAGAGTACTTTATAGGGTCGGAAAAGCTTCCTTGTCCCTGTTAAATACATTTCACAAACTTTTTTTTTTAATTTTATTAGTAAGGCATACGGGGTAGCCAAGAACCCCTTTATTGCCTTTTCTCTAGTGGGCGCGCCGGCTAGTTAAACCAGCTTAAAATAGGTAACAAATCACATAAATCGGGTTATCAGGTCCCTCGGTTGGCGTCTGTTTAGCCTCGTTGGAGAGAGAACTCTAATGAGGCCCGTCGACAGTCGGTTTCGGTGGTATAATCGTAACTGTAATAAGGATCTCGATGTCTCCACACGGAACCTTGGAGTGAAATTTATATATCATGTATCTTTAGGTACAAATGGTATATTAAATTTTTGCAAATTAAGGTAACAGGGAAAAGCAGGCATTTCCGAGCCTACAGAGTATATATGTACATGTATTTATTATCAGCATCAATAGCTGTGTCGAACTAGCCATGTGTGTCTGTCTGTCTGTATGTACATATATATAAACACGTCGTTCTCGAAGATGGTAAGAGCTAAAGCTGTTTTTTTTTTTCCTTAGGCCCGTTATATGTTTACGCAGATCGAATTTGCTTAAAACGCCATTATCGCCTCAGCTATTTGCATAAAAGTGTATTATCTTCCACATATTTGACAATTTTTAGAGACATCATTATTTTTGTTTTAGGTGCGCCACACCCCCTTCTGCCTCAAGAACTATATTTTCTCCTGCATATTCGCCTGAATCTCCGAAATGGTTAGAGCAAGAGATATAAATCTTTCTGCTTACAGTAAATATCTAGCCATGTAGCAATTATTATAAAGATCGGACAGTAAATAATGATGATGGGGCCCTTGCCAGTGACAATGCCTAGTGTATGCCTGGTGAAAATGGTATCTCGTTGTCGGGAAATCACGACTACAGCGTTTCTATTTGCTTTAAATGAGTTTGATGAATGTTGTTTTTCCAAACCCTTTTTGGTTTTTTGGCTTATAGGAATTCAATATGCTTTAGCAAACATATTTGACTTATTTTACCCGCAACAGTTACCAAAACTCCCTCCTGTCGTGTTGTTGCGCAAATGCGTAACATAAACAGAAACATCACAGAGAGCACACTGCATAGTTACAGCAAAGTCTAGCGTAAGTAGGACTTGCCTGGCTGCTGTCGGCGAGTTACCACGCCCCTATTATGCGATTGGTCCTTGCGGCATGAACAAAAGAATCAGCATAAGAATTTTCGTGTGAAAAAATGATCGATATGAGAGTGAGCAGGCGACACATTTCGTATCTGGGCGATGGAACTTTTGTGCTCTTAATAAATACGAGGGTAAGGGCTGCCTGCAACTGTAAGTAGGTAGCTATTTGTAGGTGGTATGTTCGAATAGTAGCACTCTGCCGTGGGTCTCAAAAAAGGGTAGCACTCTGCCGTGGGTCCCAAAAAAAAATTCTTAGGAAATGGCAAAATTATACCGCCGCAGTGGGTCTACAACTAAAGACATAGTTCGTAGGAACTACACAAAAACACATAAGTTTGTTTTTTGAAGAACTCTTGGCTAAAATTCAAGGCTCAAAGAATTTAAAACACTTAAATTTTACCTTTTTTACATGCAAAATCCCTGTAATTACTTGTACCCCCAGTGCTATTGTTACCCGAAACCTATGGATGTAATATATATGTATATATTCAACATTGCAATTGAAAAAGCGGAAGCCACCCCGTTTGCCTCTTTAATGCGCTCCTCTTATTCGTGTATATACATTTATAAATAATTTAGGGTAAACATTGTTGTTTCATTTTGAAAGCTTTAGAAAAATGTTTTTTTTTAAACCTAAATCAAAAGATGATCACATTATTTACGCTAGAGTGTTTTCTCGAATAAAGTAGAATAAATATGTTATAAAAGATTTTGTAGCATACTTAAGAAAATATATTTTCTTTGTGGGAATTAAAATTTTGTGTAAGTTGGTATGAACTAGTGTAATAAAAGCCCAGTGTCAGATCCAAAATTACGTGTTGCTCTCTGGCGCTTTTAGTAATTGGAGTTGTGTAATAGATCACGACTGGGTTCTTGATGCAGGTTTGTGTGCTTTTTGTTGCATAGTTATAGCTCTAAAAGATAAAGATTGTTTTGAGGCGGCTAGATTTTATAAAATCCGTTAACGCCGATATCAATGTCTTCTTAAGTTCAATTTTGGCTGTTACCATCTCAGCTCGTCGATGTTATACATATCGAAAGTGAAACTTTGGCATACACCAATTTGCTGTCATAATTAGACGTTTTGCGGGTCCAGTTTTATTTTCTAGCCAGCTGGATGCTGGTTTTAATCAATTTTGAGTGCATTAAGCTAAGACATGCGCATGCCTATGACCTTGAGCCCTTCGGTTTTGTTCGCATTCATACATATATATATTCATATATATTTGTGTGCATGTACACAATATCACAAACTGTAAATGCATAAATGTTTCAAGAGCAAAATTATTAGACTACCTCTACTTCCCTATCCTAATCGCTGTGGTCGCGCTGGAAATGTAAAATAAATGAATAACACAACCATCCAAAAATTCCAAACACTTTCAGGTATGAATTTTTCTATTAGTTCCACTATGTACATACTCGTACATATGTACTTGCTGATGAAAATGTGCTCTTAATAAATACGAGGGTGCTCGTGTAAGTAAATAGAAAAAAAATTTCCACTTCGAATTCCAAGATAAACCATATTCAAATCATCGAGATAATATTCAATTCGAAGCCAAACAAAAAAAATAAAGCACTTACATATATTAAAAATCATAACTTCAACAGCACATGCAACGTATACTCTATCGTTTATCGAAAATGGGATGCGAAATCCTGAAAATACGGAGTGGGTTAAAATGTGGCTGTACGAATTTTGTATCTGTATCCATACCACTCCATCTCTACTCCTACCGCTGAAGTGGCGGGGCAAACAATGGTTGCTGAGGCTGTTGATGCTGTGTGACTCTGACAGTGGTTAGGCCAGCGGCAGTAACGACAACCAATACATGGTTAACTCCCGGGCTTCCATAGCGATGCCACCATCCTCCGGCCTCTTTATTGCCCCCTTTCTCTCGCACCATATACTCGCACCCGTTCACGATTTTGCGCACAGGCGCATTGCAAAAGAAATGGCGGACTCTGACCCAGGTCTTAGTTTTTGTTCGCGCTGTTTCCAGAATCCATGTTCGGAAGACGGCAGTGCTTGCTGCTGTCAAACGCATAATACGGTGAGCTGTTGTCAGAAGCTTGAAAAAATTTACACAGAAAAAAACAAAGTCTGCTTTGAAACTTTCTATACAACTATCGATAAAGATATCCGATTAAATAGATGACCCTAAACGACTCTAAATGGTCGGGATCGTTTTAAAATTGCCTATCCTCTCTGAAATTTTAAATGAAATCTGTTTCCAGGAATAAGCTTGTTAACCCCAAAGGAACGCTTAATTGCTGGCATTGGAGCTTTGAGAAAGGCTTTTTCGGCAAATACATCAATAAATTTATGCAATTTTAACTAAAAACAAGATGCTTAACACTTGTGCTATTACCGTGCCTGGTGCCATACACAATGGATTATGATTATGATTGAGGATGATACTCTTTTTTAGCTCATGGGAAAATTTTCCTTCGCGCTGTTTCCAGAATCCAAATGGAGACACGTTTTCCGATATTATGGTTTTATTTATATAATTTTTTATATCTAAACACAATTATGGGTATAATTGTTTTCTACAAAACTGTATGATTAATTCCATAATGCGTTAACATATTTTGTATCATTTAGAACGTGTTCCCATCTACATATTTTGTGTTTTATCTGTAAAATCAATATTCAAAAATCAAAAAGTTGATAATTAACAACTTCAAATCGTTCCGAAATCGAAGGGGAAAAATTCAAGTTTCTGGACATACAAAAGCATTGCAAAGAGTGGAATGTTAAATTTGCCTATTTTCTTTTGGCTTACTCCATTCGCATCAAAACAGCCACATGAATCGTACCAAAAGCAATGAATTTATAAACTCTGGTAAAATACCTAATCTTAGCTGTTCGATGCTGATATGTTGCGACTTCTGTAATACAAGTTTCGAAATACACTTGCTAATAAAAGGAAATGTAACGACAAGCTTCGCATAAACAAACTCTGATGATAGCAACTTTTTAAATAAAAATATACGAATTTTTTATTGAATTTAAAAATTCAATGACGGCTGTATGTAAACATTTAACTTTCTACCGTATAGACTCAAACGTAGCTTTTACAATATTTTAGGTTTTTTTGTCTGTGTAGAGTCCAGATACAGAAAAGGCATTGCCATCAGGTTAAAACCGGCAACAATTCCACAGAAAACTGAAAAAATGAGGTTGGCCGGGCTCCAGAGGTGCGGTGGCAGTTGCTTTGGCGTTCGGTGGCCATTATGTAGGGGCTCCTTGGGGATCCAAAAAAAAGCAACAGAAGCAGCAATGTCGATGGACGATTGACGATGGTTGGTGCTCAGGTAGATAAATTCATAAAACAAATCAAACATCTACAGTTCTAGTGCTGCAACAGAATCTAAAGAAGGAGTGGGTAACACAAGTCCATTGTCTGCCATCCTGCCTGTTGTAGTGCCGCGATTATCCTTGCCTTACCTCGCTTTGTTTTCAGAATTTTTATTGTCTGGAATAATGGCTTATCCAGCATTTTCAACGCCTTGCTATAAACCATACCTTCCATACCTTATACGTTGCGGACCTCTGCGGTTTTTGCGTCAATTAAAAACTCCTAAGGGTGTTCAGAAAATTGCAGAGATCTTTCGAAAATATACTCCCTTTTTGAGAATATTTAAAAATTTGTAACGGATTTTAAGACAGGACTTGATCGTCAAGGGCCACAATTTCTTGAACCGAAATAGTTTTCTTTTTTTCCAGTACATACATTTGCCTAAATACTATATACCCTTATAGTTTATGAGTAACGGGTATGAGTATAATCTGAATTAGCTTGCATCTTCGGCGCTTTCAATTTTATTCAATCTCATTTGGTCGAGTTAAAAAAAAAAACAGTGAGAGCCGGGTAAAAAACAGGACTTTTATGTCTGGAGGCCAGTCAGGTAAGCTTAACTGAAATCATTGATAGATTGGAATTTCAATCCAATTAGGACATTTTTCAATGAGCCAAGCCATATTGGCTATTGTACTGGCCATTCTGCTTAAAAATGTAAAGAGCCCTCAACCATCAGATTGTTTACTACTATAGTGGTCATCGAAATAATATTGTTATTTCTTCGAAGAGAAAACTAATTGATGATGACAACTTTCCGCGATTCTTTTAATAAACGAACAACATCATAACTATTTTTATAGTTTCAATGTATGCAGCTATTTCGTAAATGAGTTATTGAGTAGTAAACCAGCAACCACGTCTTATTAGAGTACTAATCTTTGCCAACACGTGTCAAAAATTTAAGTCGATAGGACCAAAAACAGCAGAGTTATTGAGGTTGGAGTGAAGTCGTTTTGTAGTTTGTTAACAAACCCGAATTCAGTTGTTTGATAAACCATTGTTTTTTAATGGGTAAAAAATACCGTTCAAACCAACCAATGGATTGAAAAATGTTACCCGGACTCTTGTCCATCAAAATCAACGATTTGTCGGTGGTTTGCCGTGTTTAAACGGGGTCGTACCGTCACAAATGACGCGGAACGGTCGGGTAGAACTGTGGAAACCTTTACACCAGAAAATGCCAGTAAAGTGACACAAATAATAATGAAAGATCGTAAAGTGAAGCTCCGTGAGATTGTTGAGATGACACAAATATCATATGGTAGTGTATTTCTTCATGAAAAATTTAGCATAAAAATAGGGTTTTTTCCAAGTGGGTGCCGTGATTGCTTTCGATGGAACGATACAGAACAGAAGTGATACAGAAGCACTTCTGCTTCTTATAGAAGTAGTGATACAGAACCATTGTATCACCCTAAAAGGTGATTTTGATGACTAAAAAAAAATTTAGCAAAAATATGTTATTTTCATTGTTAGTCCTGGGACTTATTGATCTATAACTTAAATTATTCATGTGTTTGGCGTGCATACGTTCTTTACAATGTTTTTTACTTTACAATCTTTACTCAGATCTATCTAAAGTACAAAATTTAAGCTTATACTTTAGAGAGATCTGAGTATAAGCTTATATTTTGTACTTTAGAGAGATCTGAGTATAGTTTTTATGGTACTTTTTACGCCGTTTTGTCTCCTTAGGTTTTTACGGCCATTCATAATTCCGCGTGACAGTCAGGAAAGAAATGCATGGCTTACATAATTTGCGTAGGGTATGACCTATATCAATGACAATACAGACCAAACGCGGTAACAAGTATACTTCAAAAAATTGCAATTTTGTAATAATGTCAATGCGTGAATTAGTGTATATATTTTTCCTTATTATTTTAAATATGTGTAGATTTTCTTTGTTCATTAGCTAAAAAAGTTTTGTATTATTTGGTACAATTTTAATTAAAAAGCCTATTTTGTGACCATTACGCTTAAGTCTGCTTTTGGCCTAAGGTAAAACTTTATCTCGCCGTATCATAAAATACCTTATCTAGTCGTAAAAAGAGATGTCCGTTGACTTCAATGATATATGATCCGCCATTTAACTATATACGCAAAGTAAGTAGCATTTTTTCCCAACAAAAGCATTCAAAAGAAACGCTCTCCCCACCCGGAACAACATGGAACCGCCCAAATCCACCACACAGCTTTTAATAAGTAGTGAGAAGGCAAACCTAATGGATCAAATAAAGAAGGAGGATGTACGGTACTTAATTTTTAAATAGAAGATTTTACAAGTATTCCACTGCTTCCAGGAAGAGAAGCCCCAGTGGAGCTGCTCTTTAAAATGGGCGGCCATAGGTTCTTCAATCGGAACTGCAGTTCCTGTAGGCTATTGTACGGGTATAATGAACAGCCCCGCGCAGGTAATTATTTAATCTATGTTGCGATCTACTTAGTGTAAACATAGTTTAAATACAAAAATTTGTTCGGGTGTATAAGGATTCTTGCGTTGTGATAAAGAACGAATTTTTTCATCAGCAGCAGTAGCCGAGTCGATATAGCCATGTCCGTATGCCTGTTTAAACGACTACTACATCAGCTTAAGCATGTTGGCCCCACAAAAACAAAAAGAATATATTATACATATATTTTATTAGATGGTAAAATAAACACTGTACAGTGTTTTGGTGTGCAGTTGACTTACTGTACAGTGTGAGAAATTTCATGACTGGTACATTTTATACTTCTAACCGGAACTTCTTACGCTGTGTCTCTGGCACTAAATAACATACAAGGGACAATCAAAAACATATGCAACAACACATAAACTGTGTTACAAAAAACGAGAGTGCAACTATATACTTTACTCACTCGAAGTGAATACCCGGAAAATGTTTTGTCATAGTTAATTGTATTAATTGTAATACATATTTTTACCAAAAAACTTTGAAGTGCGTTGTTTTTAACTACTGTACATATTTCAAGTACATGTATGTAAATACATATTTACATGGTATATCGTTGCCGATAACTCCTGACTTCAGCGATTCTATTTATCAGATATTATTAAGTCACCAGAAATACGATATCTTCTGCCTGTTAAAGATTTAACTTGTTACATATAGTACTTACTTTTAGGAAATGGTTCAAAGCGGACCATGTATTTACACGGTGGTTGGTTTTTTTAAGCGCATACTTCAGAGGCTTAGATGTAAGTCGTCTTACCAAAAAAATTTTAAAAAATTTTTTATCAAGTTTGATGTATTATATATTTAATGTATTATATTTCACTTCCCAGCTCATGCAATCGTGGTCTAAGGAAACGATAGCATATCGCTACGGCCTACATTTAGGAGATTTTGGCTTGGAGCTTCTTTGGTCAGCAACTGTATCAATATTCTTAGTAGGAGGTGCCGTTGGATCCGTGACCGGAGCTACTCTAGCTAACCGATTCGGACGGCGTGGCTCTTTTTACATATGCGGTGTCCTACTTGCACTTGGCGCCATCTGCTTCTATGCATGCCGACCCCTGGGTTCCGTGGAACTATTACTACTAGGACGTTTGTTGGTTGGACTAGCAGGCGGTCTCCTCACTGCTTTTATGCCTATGTGGCATAGTGAAATTGCGGCTCTTTCCCAACGAAGTACGTTGGCACCGCTATGTCCGATGGGGTTGACGCTGGGCGTTGTGGTGGCGCAGATATGCAGCCTCCAATCGCTTCTCGGTGGGGTTGCATATTGGCACGTGGCACTGGCGCTCTACGGCATTCTTGTTTTTGCTTGTTTTGCTCCGTATAAGTGGTACCCCGAAAGTCCCAAATGGCTATACATTGTAAAAGGTCGCAAAGAGGAGGCCGCACAAACGCTGATTAAACTTCGCGGCTTTAGCAAAAACAGCTCGGCTCTGCACGCAGAGATGCTCTCCATGGAGTTAGAAGCATCTTCTATGGTGGCGCCGACTGGGGTCATAAAAGTGCTCAGAGATCGAAAACTACGACTTCCACTTATTATCGTGTGCGCTTTTTTGGGTGGACAGCAACTCTCAGGCATTAACGCGGTGCGTCCGTAAACTACTTTAAAAAATTTGGTTTAACCTTTTCTTTACCATAGATCTTCTACTACTCTGTTTCCATCTTTCGAAAAGCGGGATTGTCAGCGCAGGCATCAGAGTGGGCAAATCTTGCGGCAGGATCCCTTAATCTGGCCACATCGATGTTGGGTCCGGTACTGCTGGAAAGGGTTAATAGAAGACCACTGATGTTACTTTCCACATTCTTTAGCAGCGTTTTCCTCTTCCTCTTCGCTGTTTTACTTTATTTTATCGTAAGTAAAGAAAGAATGAAAAGATAAAGGGTTTTTAAACTAATTTTTTATAGGAAAGCGTCAGTTGGTTTGCCATGGGCTGTATGGGCTGCATTTTCCTCTATATTTTCTTCTTTCAGTTCGGGCTTGGTCCCATACCTTTCTTTATCGGTGCAGGTTTGTTCCTTCTTACATGTACCTTTACACGTATTTTATCTTTTATTTTTAATATTATTTTATGCTCAACACTTTGCAGAATTGTTTGAACTTTCATCCCGTCCAGCAGCAATGGCTCTTGGAAGTGTGGTGTACTGGTTGTGTAACTTTATTATTGGAATGGCTTTTCCAATGTTGCAGAAATTCTGGGGAGCATTGGTTTTCTTACCGTTCTCAATCACTTGTGTCCTCCTATTTGGATTAACGAAACGCTACTTGCCAGAGACGCGCGGATTAAATCCATCAGACGTTGCTCCGCTCGTCACCAAAGGCTTTAAATCAAAGGTGCAGTGCACCTCTATTCTTGAAGGTCAGTCTTAGGATTGTTACATTATGGAACCGCAAATATGTTACCTCATAAAAGTGTAAATTAATATATACCTACTTGTGCATTTTATTTAAATACTGTGGTTCTCACTCGAACTTACAGTTGGATAAATATAGATTCGTATCAATATTGGGCTGCAAGTCTAAAGTTTAAAGTTGAGATTTCACCAAAATGAAGTGGTCAATGTCAATATTCTTCGAAATAGAAAAATTAATTTCCTGTTTTTATATTGCCATTAAAATGTATGTGTTTAACTTGTATTGTTATGGTTATTCTAAGGTTCTTAAAATATGAAATCAAATAAAAAATTTAGTCTCAGATTAAAATCATAATCATGGGGTTTATTTATTTATGGTTTAGTTAACCGATTTTATCCAAAAAAAACCCCTCAAATTGTATTGATATTACTTCTTGGCTAATTTTGTAAAATTGTCCAACAATGTCATGTGTATAAAATGTTTTTTTTTGTTTTTTGGTTTTTTTTTTGCTAAAGCGAAACACCTAATAAAATGCCAATTTGGGTAATAAATTTTTGGAGTTTATTGGGCACATTTGAGCACAGTTGCAAATAATTATACGCTGATGGTACGAAAGATATTAAAGCCACTGTGGGCGGTAGAAAAAATTACCCCTGGCAGTTGAGCGTGCCAGTGTAGTTCTTTGATCTCCTTTTGACCTTGGTGGATAAAGAGAAGCTGTGGCGGTAGCTTATTAAGTTCATCCTCGTTTCGTGCTTGGTCGTGGTCCTGGTCGAGATCTTTTTCGACGGCGAGGTCCCACAGCGCTATTTGATCATCTTCGCCTCCCGAAGCAAGTACGGTGGGCTCCCTGGGACTCCATTCCACGGTTGTAACGTGATTAGTGTGGTGCTTGAAGGTAGCGATGGGCTTTTGGCTTTTAAACTGACGCAAGTCCCATATGTGCAAAAAACCGTCATCGCCACCGCTTACAATGAATGGTTCCGAGCGATTCCAAGATATCACGTTGATGTCGCTCTCATGTGCATCCTGACATGTAAGCATGCAGGCCTTTTGCGGTGAAGCTCTACAGTCCCATATACGAACAGTCCTGTCGACAGAACAAGAGGCTAGCACGCTTCTTTCATTGGGACTCCACTGTAGATCTTCAACGGACTGCGAATGACCCACTAGCGGCCGCTGGTCGACTTTCCAGGAGCCGTCCTCCAGCGGACTCCATACGTGAATATCTCGACGACAATCGCCAGTGGCTAGCACTCCCTCAACACAGGGGCTCCAGTCCACAGCGAAACCCTCCTGCTGGTGGCCGCTAAAAGTGAAGACCGGCTTTATCTCGTTTTGATTCTGTTCGAACTGTTTTAGTAGTTGTGTGTCCTCAACGACCTGCAAAGGCTGCGACAAGTTCCAGATGCTAACGCGCCCCAATTCACTCCACGATGCTGCATACACAGTGTTGCCCAGCCGACGCGCTCGAACTCGGTTTACACACCCCTGATGGTTTAGAAGCGCGCAACTCATCTTGGGCACCTTCAGCGCCTGGCGATCAGCCACGTCATCCTGGTCGTCCTCCAACTCCTCCTCGTCCTCGTCGTCGTCATCCGATGTCCTGTGTAGATTGCTCATTTTCATTACGATAAGATTGTTTACGTGGGTGCGGGCTGCCTGGGTGCCCGCCACAATGTAGGCGGTCATAGGAAACGATTCCCGGTTGTCTCCCAGCTCATCGGCGATAATGTCGAAGCTCAGGCAGGGTGCCCCAGTTGAGGCCTGGTGCAGCATAATGTACGCACTCTCGTCGCAGACCAGTTCCTCGTCCTCGGCCAAGCGCTTTCCCGGAAGATACACTTCCGTGGGCTTCTTGGAAGTTGATGCGGATGCTTCTTTTCCGCTCACGTCGCTGTCGCTATCCGCTGTCGAGTCGCCATCGCTCTCAGCGTCTTCCGGCTCCACCACCTCCATAGCAAGCTCTTCATTTTCATTGTCCATTTAAGCTTCCCAGACAAGTCGCACCTTTTAAATCCACGTGCAGAGGTAAACAGCTGAGGGTTATCGATGCTATCGATATTTTTTGTTGCTGACCATGAGCTAGTTCGATATTATGTTTCAGCCTGACGTGATTGGTCATATATTGCTACAATATGAGCTAGCTAGGGGTGGCAATAATTAGTACGACTGCTCACTCGTTAGATATTTGCTTTCAGCTAAAATATTTTTTACAGACCGAACGAATACCTCTCCAAAAATTCATTTAAATAAATCTTGCCTCAATGCTTATATTTCATGAAGGGCTTAAACAAATTTGCGAGGGGAGCGTATAACGGACTGAGCAGTATGCGAAAACAATCGGTCCAGATTTAGCACCGCTAAATCTAAATAAGCCGGCAGCACTGGCATCAACTCGGAGCAGTGTGCGTGGAACAACATTTCACATAGAGTCGTGAAGAACGTGCAATCGCCCAAAAACACGATTCGGAAAAACTGGAACCGGAAACAGTTCCCCAGATCAAAATGGCAAAGTCGTCAAATCCCCTCAACATTCTGCGCAGCATTTACAACAATGACTTCCAATGGTAAGCTTGACATCTGCAGACCAGTTTACATAACCGACCGGTTACCACCTTCCCCGCAGGATGCTGGTCAAAAGCTACGGCCTCTTCTTCCTGGGCGTGCGTTTAGCGAAGGAGTTCGTGGGCGTGGAGCTAATGCCGACGCTGGGAACCGCCTAGTCATGCAACCAAAATTGATGTCGCCAGCCACTTACAAACAAGGCAGTTGAAGTTATGTACTAAGTATAATAAACACTTAAAACAGCTCATGCGTATCACTAGCTTTTGCTAATCATCAGATCTTTAATCTTGGATGCGCCCGAGTCGATCTCCTTGATCATGCTGTCGGCCAGCACCTGGGGCGTCATCTCCCGCTGCAGGAAGTTTGCCACCAACTGGCGACTGGGAACGGCGCCGCCGTGGGCCAGTATCTCGGCCCGGTACTTCTCGCCCGCCTGGCGGTTCAACGGGTTCGCCTCGAAGTATGTCTGCCAGATCCAAGATGCAATGGTCTTGGACACTAAGTACGAATAGTACTTGGCTCCATAGCCGACCAAGTGGGAGAAACGTAGCTGCCAGGCGGTATTCTCAACGTAGGGAAGCCCGTAGTAACACGCTTGTACTGAGCGCAGTATGTCCGTGGTGCTGGTTCGGGTACACTGTTCCACCGTCTCCGCCGTACTGTGGTACTCCTGGTCTAGTGCCGAATAGAATACCTGCAGCTGTGTTTCGCTGGCCGCAAATAGATGTTTGGAAGCACACAAGCGCCGCAACATGTTCTCCGAGATGGGTTCGTGAGTTTGAAAATGCCGGGCAAAGGTGCGAAGCACGCGTGGGTCGCCGGCAAAATATTCCATAAGAACGCTAGGCACTTCGGCAAAGTCGGTCGCGCATCGCGTGCCAGTCACGTGCTGGTACTCTGTACGCGCCAACATGGAGTGCATGGCATGGCCCATTTCGTGAAACAAATTGTCTACCCGTGACGGCGATAAAAGCGTGGGCCCACTCCACCGGGGCTGCGGCAGGCCCAACATGACCACAACGATCGGTAACTGGTAGGAGCCATCTGGCTGCCGCTTGCCACCTTGGATGGTGAAGTGACAGTCCTGGTTGGGTTTTCCCGCACGTTCGAAGAAATCGCAGTAGATATAGCCCAAGAGCCCTTCGACTTCGTGCACTACAGCCAGCTTGTATATGTCATCGTGCCAGGATTCGCCTGGCTTCGTTTCAGTATTCTCAAGGCGTACACCGTACAGTGCCTGCAGCAGATTATCTAAACCGTCCATGCAACCGCCCAGCGAGAAGTAGGGTAGGAACTCGTTGGCTTGCTCTTCGAGCGACTGGCGTCTGAGTTGTGTAGTAAAGTAGGGGGTGTCCCAGATTTCGGCCATGGCACTGGCTTGACCGCATTCTACTCGTTTCATTTGGGTCATTAGGGCAAAGTCGGCTTCGGCGCGAGGTCGCAGCTGCGCTGTTAGCTCGTCAAGAAAATCGCGCACCACTTCGGGTCGTTCCATTGTGCTGCCGTTAAGGGCTCGGTGCGCATATGTATCGAATCCGCAGCTGCGGGCAAGCTCATACCTGCACATCAACAGGTCCTGCAGCAGCTTTTCCTGAGTCTCTGACGGTTTCAAGTACAGCCGGTAGGCAGCTTCCCGCATCTGAACGTTTTCAGCATTGGTGCACAGACCCGTTATGATAACGTTGTCGCCGGATGTGGGAAAACTGATATGTAATGTATGCATTTCTCCAAGTTCAAAGGGAATAGCAAAAGCGACTTACTAGTTTCTTATGGCGTTAGGAACGAGGCTGCGATTAAGGACTCTGGGCTGAACTGCTCCATTCATGAACTTCTGTCCCAACTGGAGAATGGCGTCGTTTAGGCGAACCACACGCAACCGTTCTTGCTCGGGAAGATGGATGCCACATTGCTCGAAGTCGAAGAGAAAGAGTCGAGCCACATGTTGGTCTACCTCACTGGTGGGCTGCGTGTCTCCCTGTTCAACCACTTGACTCAACGCCTGGAAAAGTGGCTTGTGTGTGTTGAGGTTTTCCACCACCCCACAAATGCTGATGCAGGCCTCTTCCGCCGCCTGAGTATACTTGCTTCTGGGATGGGCTATTCTTACGAACTCTGCAAGATCGGCAACCTTGCAAAGAGAGTCCGATAACTCATCAAATATATCAACCATCTTGCGGTTCCGATGCTGGCAGATGGCTTCCGCTATAAGATCCTGCGTTTTTCTTTCCACTTTATCACGCAGCAAGTAAAATCCCTCAAAGCTACGCAGCTCGGGCATTTGAAATAGGCCCTGAACAAAAGGAATATTAGGACACAAATTATATATGTACATACTGCTAAGCTCATGGAACATACCACTTCATTGCAGGTGAAGTTAAGCCGCCTATTTGGCGGGGCATTGAAAGCAGTCGCTAGCGGCGTCCACGTGGAAACTGACCGGGACCACCATCGCCTTGTGCATAAATTGATTGCACTGTGGGCCAACCTAATCACCTTCCCATTTAGCATAGCTACCGCTTTGCTTCAAGTGAGAGAATTGCGCAGGCACTCAGCTGATGGGTCGCCAGAGTTGCCACGTTACTCAAGTGCAAAGCAGTCTTACATTATTGTATGTTTGGTTCAGTGAGACCGTTTTTTTAGGAATAATACCGATAAAAATAGCCATATGTTTGGTCTTATTATTGTAACTGATATTTAAGTGTGTTTTATATTTAGGCTTAGTAAAAATTAAAATCTGACCTGCGTTCAGCATAACAAACCAAAGGCAAATATAGTTACACCCCTATCTTACCATCTCGGATAACGACGTGTTCATACATCAAGACAAACAGACGAACATGGCTACATTGACTCTGCTGTCTGTGCTGGTCAAGAATATACAAATAGTGACATATCCACACCCACACCTTCCAATATATCAAACCTATACCTAAATACACATGATAATAATGACCGTAAACAAATCCTAATGGAAATTTCCACTATTCGAATAATCCATTATTTTCCATTATTAACTTATCTCATTCCCTTGGACATCAACTTTCGTTAAGTCCAAAATCCGAAATCACTATCTAAACAAGCTGAACCCCTCAGATACAAACGGCCAATCAGGCCACAGTCAAATTTGATGCCTAAACAATTCGACTCTTTGAGCTTAGCTACGACCGTAGGAACCACTACGCCGCACCAAATGTAAACAGAAACTTCGGCTGATACAATAGCTCCCGATATAACGCAATCATTTACTGAGCGCGGCTTTAAGAGTAACAAAGAGAGTTGCAACCCATCAAGGATCAACTTCGTTATAATCAACTAAGCCACTCTGGCAGAGTCAGTCTTATTCTTCACCCCCAATTCGCGTGATTAGTAAAATAGTCTTACTTTAAGTGATATTTAAATTAAATTATATATATTTTTTTTAAATCCTTACAGCATTAAAAGGAATGTGCAAACATTTTCATAATATAATTAATTATTTTTCTATAGTTTTGGATACAGCCGATTCTCATCAAGAAATATATCTGTAGCCAAATTGTGTATATTTTCCGGATAACAGGCGTACTGAGTGAATTTTGTTACACCAACGTCAGTTAAGACCTCATCATCTATGAAGAAATGTCCAGTATATTCCTTGGAATCTCGACATAGAATGATATAAGCTGCATCGGCCATTATATCGGGTTTGCGGGAGTACAAAGCCCCTTCAATACCACTTAACATCTCGACCGCTGCCGTGTGAATAGTGGTGCGAGGCCAGAGGGCGTTTACAGCTACGCCCTGGGTCCGGAATTCCTCCGCCATGCCTACCACGCACATGGACATGCCGTATTTGGCGATGGTGTAGGCTGTGTGGTTTCCAAACCATCGGCGGTTTAGATTTAATGGCGGTGAAAGGTTCAGAATGTGAGGGTTATCACTTTTAAGAAGATGGGGCAGACAGCTCTTAGATCTGCGTAGTTTAGTGAAATAAAATTACGATCTGTGATATGGCTGAAATTTCGGTTACTCACACTAGAAAGGTTCCTCTTGTATTAATGTTTTGCATGAGATCATAGCGCTTCATATCAGTATCGAGCGTACCCGTCAAAGAAATGGCACTGGCATTATTTACCACAATATCGATACCTCCGAACTTGGCCACCGCGGTTTCCACTGCCAAGGTCACTTGCCTTTCATCCCGGACGTCCACGATACAAGGCAACGCTCGGCCGCCAGCTCTTTCGACTACGTACATACATAAATTAGGCAGGTACAAAAGTCAAATTCCAACAGTTCGTTTTCCACATACTTTCCTCTGAAACAGTGTAGATAGTACCGGGCAACTTTGGATGGGGCTCTGCGGTTTTCGCTGCGACAATTATGTTGGCCCCATCCCGAGCAGCCTTTACCGCGATAGCTTTGCCAATACCTCGAGAAGCGCCCGTTATGAAAAGAGTTTTTCCCTTCAGTTTCCTGTTATGGTCAAAAACATATATATACGTATGTACATATAATCGTATAGTTCATTCGTCCGACTACACTTACCCGGAGTTATTCATTTCAATCGTGTTACGCCTTCGGACGTTCAGATGCGACTGAACGCTTTGAAAACCTGCCTCACACGTAATTGCACCGGCGACCCCACGAAAGATAAGATAACTACTCGTGGAGTAGTGCATTGCCCATGATAGTCCAATAGTCCAATAAGTAAAGTCGTTTTAAGCATTTGCTTCTTCGAATATTTTATTTAGGTGCTTATAATATTCGCTTTGTAAAATGTTTTTGAAAAAACATTAAAATATATTTACTTATGTTATAACATTTAAGAAACCTTTAAAACCAGCAGTTGTGCCGACTAAATTTTTATCTGCGACTAACTAAAGCAAGCCAAAATAAGTGCGCTGCATGTCTCTATAGAGAAACTTATAGCCGCAAAACATTTTCGATATTTCCGCGGGCGGAAGTGGGCGTAACCGGCTGATTTTAACTACACAGATATTTATTGGCTCTACCAAGGCAATATCCAAATTTAGTACCTCCAGAATTAACAAAATGTGTTCTGTATGTATGTATCTGGAAGGTATCCGGCCTTTGCAGGTTCTTGGGGTTTTATACATACGAGTATGTATTTTAATCAGTTAAAAACGCGCGCGAAAGATGTGCCCAAACTATGTTCATATGTAGTATACAAAATATCTACATATGTATGTACATTCAAGGGTAAAACTTCATGTATTTGAATATGCCATTTTCAATATTACCATTCAAGGGGAGTAAGTACACATATTCAGCAACATTAAAAATATCACTTTCCCGCCTGGGAAAACGGCTCTGGCAACATTTGAAAAGTGACCTTATTTTTTACCGCTCATTCTTGGTATCGAATGAAAAGTCCATCACTAACAGCTCTGCATGTTTTGTTATTCGGCAAAATGAAGTACGGCGTGGTAAGTTTGATATTTGTGATTTTGGCCAAAGATCTAGTGGTTAGTGCCGCTAAGTTAAACCATCCGCGAGTGCTTTTGCCAATATTCAATGAGAAGGCCATTAATTTTACCCTGGAGGTCGACGAGGCGAACTGCTACAAATGGTTGGTACTTTGTAACATTTGTAAATACATTTAAATCGCTCTTGTGGCCGGCCTTATATTGCAACATGTTGCAGCACCATGTGATACGCTGAGCATCGGAGAAGCGACGCAGTGTTTCTTGCATGCTTTAGTTTGAATTGGTCAATGCCTATTTTGGTCTGTGATTGGCTATAGAGGAATAAAATTGCATGCATCCCTCAGGACGGCTTCGCGTGAGGACCTAATATCCGTGACACCGGTGTTCCGCGGCTTCAGCGAGTGTGCCTACCATGCGGTGGTCACGGTGCGCACCCACGACCGACGACGCAACACCGCCATCGTCTTCGCGGAAGACGTGACCACAGGCGAGACTCTGCGCTCCGACGTGATTTTGGACGTCATAGCTAGCCTTAATGTTCGCACCGCCACGCGGAAGCTGTACCTGGAGGAAGCTCCAGCCATGTTCGAGTTGCATGCTTTCGATGAAGAGGGAAACGAATTTTTCACACTGGAAGGCATTGAGTTCGTCTGGGATATTTCGGAGCTCGGCGGCAGCAACAAGCCACCCGCTATGCGTTACCTGACGTTTACAGACAGTCCGTACCATACGGTGCCGCTCGCCCTTGAAACGTTTGAAGCAGAGGGCACCAAGGGGCATATGATCCTACTGGAGGGAATCAACACGGGCACCTCCAAGGTGACGATCAAAATGCCCCAGCCGGAATATGTCTTAGTTTCACCCATAGAGGTGTATATTAGTGTATTAGCCAACATCATCATCGAGCCATCTGAAGTCACTATTCTGTCGGGTGACACAATAACGTTCCGAATTCTGCAACTTAAAATGGACGGGTTACACGAAATTACAGATAATAAGCAATACTACTTGGAGGTAGAAGATCTAAGTGTGGCCTACCTTCACGGAAGCAGTGCTACAGGCGGTAGACTGGGGCGTACCCAGGTCATTCTAAAAGATCGTAACATGGTAGATAATAACAAGGCTGGTGACGCCAAAGGACCAAGTGCCCTGTTAACTGTTGCGGAGCCCCTTAAATTGGGCATAAGCCTGCTTCCACATCTTAACTGGATTACTGTGCAAGGACACCAACATACGGTCGCTATGGACTTGTTCACTGCCGACGGACAAAAGATTACATTAGGGAATCGCTACACCATCGCCTCAGAGTTGGATGAGTCTATTTTTGCTGTTAATCTTCGTACTCAAAACGGCAGCCACCTTTTCGGTGAAGCAATACAGGAGGGAATAACTCAAGTGTATGGCTCATACAAAGATGTAAGTTTAATAGTTAAATAAAAAATTATTCTAAATCAGTGGTGCATACCAAGAGCGCACGCTGCTAATGCGTGTGTATGTGTGCGATTCTGTGTTTTTAAAAATTCTATTGTTATCGGAATCTAAAGAAAACAAGTAAGAATGGCTTGTGCATCTCTGTTCTAAATACAAAATTAATTTACGCGAATACTTAATTGATTGCTTAGTTCAAAAGTATTACATTTTAATAAACAACAGTAAGATACATATCGTTCAACACAAGCATGCTGGCTATACGAATAAGTTATCTAAATTTGATAGTTTTAGCTTTAAATTAGTAGGCATAAGAAATATTCGGTGTATGCTTTTCTATAGAGTAAATAGTAAACACATGATCGACACTAGCGCGGCCAGAGGTGGCCGTAACCGTATTAAGTATAAAAACTGTGGCCGTCACAGAATTTCTCGGTTGTAAATAAGCGAAAGAAAGTAGCTGAGTAATTTTTTTGGTATAGACAGACATTGGATATTCTAATAGCATTTCCAAATTTGGCAGTTCTAGCGTATAAGATATTCGGAGTATATGTAAAAGAGCGTGTGATCCACTGTGCCCAACTGGTATCCCTAGAATCAGATTACATTTTTTATTAATTGCATATTTTTATATGCAATCAGTCATATTACAATAAAAACTTTTCTTAATATTAACAATAGCAGAATTAGTATCGTTACATTGAACTTAACTAATATAGAACAAACAAGTTTTATTATACAGTTATATAATTACTAACAATTATTTATCTTTTCAGTCTCCTAAAGAATTCGCTATTGTTTAGTAAGTTAAGCGCTAGTTGATTTTCCTAAGATTCTAGTCTTATTAAATATTTGCTTGAATTTTTAATTATTTCGGTTTTAACCATAGGAACATTTAGATTTTTGTGATTCTCTTGATTACCAAGGATCCCTTGCAATGTTTCTTAGAGCCATGTTTTGAAACGTTCTCGTACCTTTTGAGTTGCTGGCTGCTGACTCTTATAGTTCTTTAATGTCAGTATTGTGTCCAACTCCTAGATATTTTACAGTATCTTTTGCTGGTATTATACAACCTTTTAGGGATACCGGAGGACAATTTCCATAACGAAGTGCAAAAGTTGTCAAAAATTTAAAAGAAACTTGCTATGACTGCAATAATTACACACCAAACCAACAAGAATTACACCTCTAGCTTTTACTATCTCCGAGAACGACGTGTTCATACATACAGACAGACAGACGGACATGGCTATATCGACTCGACTGTTGATGCTGATTTATGAGGTCGGAGACGTCTCCTTCTGCCTGTTACTTACATTTGCACAAAGTTCATAAGGTACATGGTATAAAACATTCACTTAGCATTTTTAACCAGACGTATAGGGACAATGCTGAGCCCGGATTTAAATTCAAGGCGTTAAAAATTTTGGGAAAAGTATCTTTAAGTTCTTTGTTTTTAATTAGCTAGTTAGGGGAAGCATGAGAATTAGTAACCAAGTTTAAAATATATTAAGTAACAAATCTTAAGAAAATGTCAATGGTTGTATAGGTACTAAAAAATTTAAAACTATACTAGCTGACTTGATTTATTTATCACTTATAAATTCGATCCTATAAAGTTTATTTGTTGAGGGGTTCATATCATCTTGGTTTTTATTCAACTCTATTTATGATGATTTTTTTCTTTAACAGCTTTCTGTACAGGCGGAACTGCAGATTTTTGAGGACCTTAAGTTAACACCACTCAAGGTTCTAATTCCTTACGATCCGAGCAGCACTAAACCTCTAAAGGTTCAATTTTATGCATCTGGAGGTGACAATAACTACGCCTGGTTTTCTGGAAATTCTCAGGTACTTCAGATTGATTCACAGGGTTTGGCCACTGCCGAGATCAGAGACGTTCATTCCTCTATTGCATCCCAGGAAGCATTCGAACAAAGAAATTCTTTAATTACCCATACTACAGTAAAAGTTGCACTGGCGAAAAACTATAAAATTTCGCGCCTAGCGTACATATATTTTCTTACGCCCAAACGGCTTGAAATTAAACAGTATAATTTTGAGACCGCAGTTGAAGATTATGTACATCTGCATTTGGCTGTGTATGCTTGGGACGGCAATTCGGAGCATCCTTTTACATCCTGTGAAAACTTGAATTTCCAATTGACTTTTAGTCATTCTATTCTACAACAAGAAAGTACCGGAAATGGGGAGAAGATTGTCCCTGGGGCTTGCCACGTACTCCGTCTCCGAGCCATTGCTGATGGTAGCACATCTCTACGTATATCATATGTTTTCAAGGATCAGGAGCTTTACGACACCGTGGAGCTTCATGTTTTTGAACCACTAAGCGTTTTGAATCCCGTGGAGAATGAAATTGTACTTCCCGTCGGATCATCACGAAATTTGATGTATAAAAACGGGCCGCAGCACATTTTTACATTGGAAGCTAAGCTCACCAAGACGACCGTGTTTGATAACCAAGTAATTAAGGTGTCCGAACTAAACGACACCCAGACATCCATTGCTGCATTTACTGTGCTCTGTCATTCGCTGGGGGAGACAGAATTGACCTATCACGTTCACAACATTCTAATAAAGCCAAACATTACTGCATATAAATCTGAGATCACCACCAAAGTTTATTGTGTTCGGCCGCGCTTTCTGCAGCTTTTTGCCCGCCAACAACTACGGGAATCATGTCCACTGGAACACAGCCTGTCTCTACTATTTTTAAAGGATAAGGAAAATAAATTTGAAATTGAAATCTCGATTCAGGACGCAAGAAATAGAAGACTTATGAATATTAGTTCCCTTTGGTTAGATTGGGAGTTTGCTGCGGGCGATAAGAGATATAACAAGGATGGTCTTATGCATACGCAAATTTCAGAGTTAAATTCCATCTATGGTGTTATGATACCAAGTCGGGATATTCTCGTGCTAACACTACCAGACGTTTCACCAAATTTTAGCGTAAAGGGCACTGTGGCTCGGTATAATGACAAGCTACTGGCGCATTTGAATGTCGTTGCTGAGAAACCTCCATTCAGAGTCAAGGACGTAAGTGATTCTGGGTAAATCTAAATCTCATTAATCTAAAAATAATTTTTTTTTAGCCAAAAAACGGATTGATAAGTACGCCCCTTATTGAGAATGAAGTTCGCTTCCAAACAGTGAACAGAAGCCCGATGTCTAAGGAATTTATACACATATTTCTGGCCACTAACCACAGTAAGCGGATATCCCTTTCCCAAGGCAGTGGCTACTTTGAGCTGGCACTTTCCGAACAGGGCATCGTAAGTGCAAATTACAATACAAAGGCTCGCGTTTTGGTGCTGACGCCGATTCATCTTGGTCACGTGGATCTGGAACTAACCGACCTATGCCTAACAAACGATCCAAGTCGCTTGTCTATTTCCGTTGTCGGCATTGGGGCCATTAAGATTTCTTGTATGGACCGAGTAGAACGCTCTTCGCGTATCGAAGCGATAGTACGGCTGTTTGACACAAATGGCAACCTTCTGGAAATTGATCACAAAAAACTGAATATGTACAATGTCTCCGAATTAGTATTTGACCCAACTATACTGAGCATACGTTTAGGCGAGCAGGACAATTTAGGGACTGGAGAAATCCGATACTTTATAAGTGGCAATAACCTCGGCGAAACCAAAATTATTTTCCAATCTGGAAAAGACGATCATGTAGTGCTCAGCGAGCCGCTCAATATTCATGTTTTCACACCGATCCGCCTTCATCCACGCAACATAACAATGGTGGTGGGCAGCAGTTTTCAAATAAGTTATCATGGTGGCCCAAAGACGAACACAAACGTGATGTACACTGTGGAAAGAGATAACATTGCAAGTAAGTATACTGTTTCAATTAAATCCATAGAATATATACCAGCCTCCTTTTCAGACATAAATTCAGCCACGGTTACGGCGTACAAATTGGGAGACACTCACATCACTGGAATGTGCATTATAAAGAACCCTGTAACCAACAGAGATGAGGTTATCTCCCAGGATACGGTGTGGTTGCATGTTGTTTCTCTGAAGGCTGTAAAAATTCATGTACCCCTTCTTCATATTCAAATTGGTGCAGTTATGCCTGCCACAATTTGGGGACAGCCTTTTTTGTCGCCTATTGTGCTTGGAACTTTGCAGAACATGAAGGTCTCTTGGACCGTCAACCAACCTGATGTAATGGAGATATATAATATCTTTACAGAAGCGGGTAAGCTTTTATTAACATTATGAAATCCATATTGTCATGATTATTTTTTTTCTTGCACGGATACTGTATCAGAGGACAAAGATTTTACTCTATGCTCACAAAGTGCAAGCAAAATAACATCGTTCTCTGATGAGCTTGCTTAGTTCAGTAACTACGCAGGAACAGATACGGAACGTACAAATAATAAATTATTACTAAATCTTATGAATTTAGGAGTTCATGCATAAGTTTATATATTGTTCATATGGGGAATATAATTTGTATTAATACAAGGTGCGTTCCAAAGTAAACTTTTTGAATCTAGCGCCCCCGGTGGCGCCATGTAAAGGTCGACTAAATGAGAATATGCTATCTACGAGGCGCGTTCGTAAAGTAAGTTCCGCAAGCCTTTTTCGCATACAAAATCATGTTTAGTATCAATAAGTTATACATTTTTGAAAAGCTTAGACTTTTTTATATTTTTTTACATAATTTCGTTTCGATCCATCCACTTTTGCATCCAGGGCATTCGTTTTTGTATCCCACTGTCATGGAGCTCTCCCGCTCCATTGTATCCCACTTTTGATAAGCAAAAGTTTTCCAAGGACATTCACTCCGAACATTGTGCAATGTACGGAGAAGACTGCTTAAGATCAGGAATGGTGCAAAGATGGGTCAGGGACTTTAAAAACAGTCGAACCGGCGTCCACGATGAGCAGCGCGCTAGGCGGCCGTCAGCGCGGCGGCTGCCGTTCTGACGAAACCATTGCCACAGTCGAAACAATAATGCGTGAAGATCGACGGGTGACGCTTGAAGAACTATCCGAATTGAATCCCTATGTCAACAGAACAGAACAGAACAATTCACAAAATTTTAACTGAACATTTGCAACCCATTTCGAAAACGATAAGGAGGTACAAAAAGCGGTCCTAAACACTTCATTCGAAGGTGGCGGTGGGCTCTATGACAGTGGGATACAAAAAGGTATGCCCCGGATGCAAAAGTGTATGGATCGAAAATAAATTATGTAGAAAAAAAGAAAAAAGTCGAAGCTTTCCCAAAATGTATAACTTATTGATATTCAACCTTTTTTCGTATGCGAAAAAAGATAGCGGAACTTACTTTGCGAACGCGCCTCGTATATCGATTGTCCAGTGAGAATTTGATGACATTTCATCGATTGGAAGTGAAGTTATGGCGTTTTAAGTGTCAGTATGTGTGTGTTATCGGTGCCCAAATTAGCTTCAAGTGCCAACATTAAATTATGTTTTAAAATTTGTACTAATTTTACCGAAATGTTTCAATCGATGAAACAAGTTTATGGCGAATATTGCCGCCTATCCCGTAGCAGAGAGCGCGAGTGGTTTTAACATTTTTAAAGTGGTCGTGAGGACATAAATGACGTTCAATGGGCCCATAAACATTTTTGAACAGCGAAAATTCCATCAAAACTATGTTTAAACTCATCATGTATCAGCCGAAATCATTGAAATTCATGTAAATTAAATTGAGCATCTCATAAACATCAATGTTTTGTATATTTACGGAACATTTGGGTGTGTGCACGCTTTGTTCCACTCTGATTGATTTACGATCGAAAATTGCTCTGAAGGACACCATTAAAGAGGTCAAAAATAACGAAAACTTCCTTTAGAACAGAGATGGGCACCGCTTGACAACTTTTGCTCCGAGTGCTCCCAAAAACAACAAGCTGGGAATGTCTCGCCAACAGGGGATTAAGTGCTCGACATTTGTCGGTGAAAAGGGAATGTGTGAAGAGAAGGTCTCGATCAAAAGGGAACCACCGTGGAAAAAGTCTCGGAATTTGACGGTGAAAAGGGAACCACCGTGAACAAATGCTCGGAATTTGACGGTGAAAAGGGAATGTGTGAAGAGAAGGTCTCGATCAAAAAGGAACCACCGTGGAAAAAGTCTCGGAATTTGACGGTGAAAAGGGAATGTGTGAAGAGAAGGTCTCGATCAAAAGGGAATCGAAATGTGCACGTCATCCGAAGTTGACGGTGAAAAGGGAATGTGTGAAATTACACAAACAAAATTTGTAGAACAAAAAAATCGGACGTAGACTCTTTTTTTCTTTTGTGGTCTGCTCCCAAGCTGAAAATCTGTGCCCATCGCTGCTTTAGAACATCACGAACGTGATGTTTCTAGTATGATCCCGAAACGAAGGCTGAATGGAAGGTACCGGACGAGCCGAAATCCAAAACATCTCGTTGAAGAAGCCATGATAGGAGAGCGTTATGCAGACGTAAATGCCATTCAAAAGGCTTCCACTGGCATACTGGTGGCCATACCGTCCAACATTCGACATGCTTTTGGTCCGTGCAAAAACCTGTACGGAAGCAGACTATTTGAATAAAATAAATAGATTTTGCCAAAAAAATTATATTTTCTGTTTTTGTTTTCTACCATGTACCTTTAGGTACAAATGTTATATTAGGTTAATCCGGATGAACTCTCGCGATACCAGTTGTTGCAGTCGTTGATTGTCTCCTTAAGTAAAATAGACCCCGAGTGCTTCTCGCGATTGCCTCCTATCATTTCTTCCAGCATGGTGAAGATTTTCATGATAAGGGCTGGGCAGAGACAGAGGGTATGCTCTAACGATTTTATCTCGCTTGACTCCTTGCATTGCCGACACCCATCGTTCTCTTCTAGGCCCAGTTTTTTGATCCAACAACAAATTATTTTTTTCATTTTCCAATAGCAGTTTTACCATAAAACTTCGTCTGACTTTCGCACAGTGCAGAGCGCACCAACACACACACATTTACACCGTAAGCTTTTTGTGTGCACCATTGCCTGCTGTATACGCGTACTTCAAAAAATTTTAATTAGACTTTTATAGTTGCAAAAGAATTGACTGTGAAACATTTTAGAGACATCAATAAAAGCACGGCTGAATTAGCCGCTTTCGAGAAATTTAGATGTCCCGGTTTACCTCACCAGTCCGAATTATCACCCCACCATTTTATTTTATTCTATTATGATTTAAGAACAAAATATTTATTGCGCAACTCGATTACATCTCCTTTTTTGATATAATCTATTAACAGGTATTGACTACCAGGAAGAGGACTTAATATCCGTTCGATTTCGTGCCATAAATTCAGGAAAGGTTACAATTACGGCGTCCGTGATGTTGGAAGGTGGTTATAAGTTGCCACCTGCCCGTGTTGAAATAAGTGGTAAGTTTTCGGCTGGCTATAATATTGTAAAATACAGTAGGAATAACGAACTTTAAACCTAATAGTTTTTAAAAGACTTGAGCTGGTTTCTCCCAAGCCAATTAAAATGGATTCTATTTTGGTGCCGCCAAGTAGCATGATTCAACTGAATAGTAACATCGACAATGTGGTCTATAAATTAGCCAGCAAAAAAAGCGGATATTTTAGCATTTCGCCTAATGGTATTTTGCAAACAAAAGAAATTCTTGGTCGAGACCAAATAATTGTGAGTAAAAGCGTGTAATTTTATGCAGAAAACTTTAATAATTTTGTAATATTCATCTTTTAGGCCGAAACTTTGGATCAAACCTTGTCAATTGACATAGAAGTTAAGAACGTTGAATATATTTTAGTTACGCTTTTGCCGACTGTTAAACTAAAAAGGATTGAGCACAAGATACCACGTGGTATGAACTTCGTATTCAAAGTGTCTATGCATGACAATCTTGGTAACGAATTCGCGGAGACAATTGGATATGCTAATGGGCTTCACTATGAAATGGCTACCATGGATACGGTCGATACCAAAATAGACAACAATCTAACCTTTGCAGTGAGTTAATATCGATATAATTGATGTTGTTTGATACCAGATTTCTATTAATGATTTAGGGTATAATGGATTTGTAAAAACCCTTTAAAGGGATGAAGGAAGCATGTCCAATAGTAGTGGAGTCCATTTAGGCATGCATGCCGGCCCGTATGAACGCCTAAATATTCAATATATATAACAAGCCAACAATATTTAAAAGACTGAAAGTCCTCTTCCGAAGGTGTTTAAGGTGTTGAATTCTGACCCGATCTCCCTATACGTCAGGTTTTTGGGATATTTGAACTTAGAAACATCTCTATTCATCTTTGAGAAAACCTCTTCACCTCCAATAGCTCAGATTTGGCTTCCACGAGTTAAAACCCTTCGCAAAAGTATCATCCGGTACTTAATTCTGTCATTTTTTAAATTTTTTTTGGCCTGTGTAATAGAAAAACAAGTAGGAACGCTGTAGTCGAGATTTCTCGACAACGAGATACCATGTACCTTTTTTTTATTTATGAACCATTTCTTTGATTTTATTTATTTTTTTTTTCAAATCACCAAATTTTCGTTTGTTGACATCAAAAAAATCAGCAGGTGCACACATACACACACTACTGTATGTATACACATGCGAACCCCAGCGTGTGCGGCATGCCGTTGCCTAGGGCAGGGGTGGGTAAAACTTTAATTGGTTATATCTTCTATATTTATTGTCCGATCCGTACGTAATTTTGCACGCACGTGTTTGACGATCAGTGGACTTATTGGACTGAAATTATTCCTCTAGCTTTTACCATTTCGAAGATATCGATTTTTTTGCAAATACGAGGGCGGAAAGGGGCGTGGCAAAAATCCAAGAATGGCATTATCTGCGAAATAGTTAAACGGACAAATTGCAAAAAGAAATAGGTCTCTAGCTCTTATTTTGTCCAAGTTACCGAAGAAAATTCAAATACAGTTTTATGCAAATTACGAAGGCGGAAAGGGGCGTGGCAAAAAATTTGAAATAAACTTGATCTGCCTGAAACAATAACACACCAAAAGGAAAAAAATTACACGTCTATCTCTTACCATCTCCGAGAACGAGGTGTTCATACATACAGACAGACGGACAGACGGACGGACGGACGGACGGACAGACGGACATGGCTATATCGACTCGGCTGTTGATGCTGATCAAGAATATATATACTTTATGGGGTCGGAGATTTCTCCTTCTGGCTGTTACATACATTTGCACAAAGATAGTATATCATTTGTACCTTAAGGGTACATGGTATAACAAGTAAGAACGTTTATAGTCGAGTGTCTCGACCATAAGTAACCGGTTCTCAGTTTCACCTGGTTTTTGACACATTATAATACCATTAAAATTTTGGGCGCAACAAAGTTTCCTTCTTTGGTGCTTGGAGGTGTGTGTGTAATAGAAGTGCGCGCCATATTTCCATGGAGAAGCTTGTGGGTGATTTTCGCAACACAGATAGATATTGGCCCTACCAATGTACTATCCAAATGCCACAGAATTTCACGGTTTGCGGAGGGAGGTAGCCGATTTTTTAAATAAACTTGTGCTGATTACAGAAGGTATTTCCTATACAATGACCAAGGATTATTGAAAAATATCAAAATTAAACAGGGGTTTTTATGAATTTCTTTATTTTACCAAAAAGAAATTTGTTTTTTCAACGCCAAATCGCCAATTTTCCACCAATCATATCTATTGTAGTCAGAGCTTGCAAATAACTGTCAACCGTTTTTACTCTTACGCTCTATTTGCGAGCACAACCGAAAAAAAACATACTCTCTCGGTCTTGCTCTGAACAATACCCTTTTGCTCTCTTCGATTAGGTTTTCGGTTGACCGATTTCCGAAGACCTTTTGTATGGGTCGGTCTTTCAAGAGCAGTTCGTAAAGACCCGATCGAGAAACGGTCTCACATTGAGTATTATAAAATATAAAATTCTTAAATTTAATATTTAATTGGGCCTCCCTTTTATTTTTAAACGGTTTCCCATTGATTCCACTAATTTTTTGTGGTTTCAACCGGAATTTTCCTCCACTCCTTCAGTAAGGCAATCCTCAGCTCATTTTTGTTGCTTATTTTTCTTTTCGTGATCGCCTGGTCCAAAATCTCCCACATATTCTCTATTACGTTCAGGTCTGGAGACCTGGTAAAATCTGAATCGGTCCAGTATACCCAATTTTTCAGAATTTTAGTTAATAAAGAGTTTATTTTGTTCTTGCACCAAATAAGCTTCGAACCACTGTAAGAGTAAAAGACCGTTTCCCAAATGGAACACGACGAAAGGGTCTTGAAACAACCGGACTGAAACAGAATAGAAAAAATCGGTTTCGGTCTGAGAACAATCGGTTTCGGTCTGAGACCCAAAATATCGGTTGCTCTCTGAGTCTTTTTGTAAAGGGTCTCGAGAAGACACTTTATTTACAGACATAGAGAAACGGTCAACCGTTTTTTGCAAGCTCTGATTGTAGTTCAATGTATTTAAAACAATAATAAGTCAGTTAAAATTTAAAGTCATTCGGACAATTGCTCTTTGACTTATGATGGCAGCAAATTTTAAAAATTTCATTTCGAGAAAATCACTATTAATTATTTATATTTATATTGGAGGAGCAGTTTATATCTGCAATAGGTTAGCACTTATGAAACGGGTATTTAAAAAGTATTAGATGTACGGCCCTGCGAATGAAACAACAAAGGCCCCTCAATTTTAAAAGTGTCATACTGGTATGGCCCCCGTTATTGTCTCTGAATCATCTGTTTCCCGTCAAGTAGCTTTCTTAACCTTGTGGTTTCTAAAGTCTTCTCTATACCGAAGCAGACGGTTTGCCACGAGCTTCTTTTAGCCTTGCGGACTTCTTCTTTTAATGTATTTTAGACTGATCTTGTATTCGATCCATACATGACCATTTTCTGATTGTTTGGAAGGCTTGCAGATTTCCTGTACTTATCTTCTTGTATTTTGTAAACTCTGGGTCCACCATGCTTCTTGCTCACTCTTGTTTACCTGAGATAGTTTACATGATTTCCGAAACAGGGTTATGATGAGAATTTCTAGAGACCGCTCAATGGCTTTGGGGGACTTTATTTGAGGCTGTTCTGGTAGCTTTTCATTTTCCCAGTTCCCCCGCGACAAAACCAGCCTCAACAGAGCTGTGAAGCAACTTAAGGACCTACTGCACCGTCTTCGCAGCCAAACTGTTGACTCCTTCCTTGAGTCCCTAGAGCCTGGAGACCCACAGCACAACCTCTGGAAGGTCACACATCACATTAAAAGGCCAGCAATGAAATCGCCTCCCGTCAAAGATCTCAATAATGAATGGTGTCGCACTGATGAGGAGAGAGCAGA
Source organism: Drosophila ironensis (assembly GCA_021223825.1). Lineage (NCBI taxonomy): Eukaryota > Metazoa > Arthropoda > Insecta > Diptera > Drosophilidae > Drosophila > Drosophila ironensis. The sequence goes on from JAJJHQ010010749.1 coordinate 259,233, forward strand.
GGCGTTTGCGGAGCACTATCATCGCACGTTTCAGCCTTTCAACTTGTGCTCTGGTAGCGAGGTGCTGGCCACTGAGGCACTATTAAGGTCCTCAAATAGTGATCAGTCGGTTATCGCCGCGGTCTCAACTGAAGAAGTCGGACAGGAAATCCAGAGTCTCAATAACAACAAGTCCCCCGGTTTCGACGGCATTGAGGCCGCTGCGCTAAAACTACTACCAGCTAATTGTCTCCAGCTGCTAGCTAATATATTTAGCAGATGTTTTGAAATCGGGCACTTTCCCACCCAGTGGAAACGTGCCGAGATCATTGTCATCCCGAAGCCTGGAAAACCTGAGGCCAATCTTGCCTCTTACCGTCCGATCAGCTTACTGGCGATACTCTCCAAAATTCTCGAAAGAGTATTTTTACGCAGAGTTCTGCCAATCCTGGACGAGGTCGGTTTGATCCCCGATCACCAGTTTGGCTTCAGGCGTTTACACGGAACACCTGAGCAATGCCACCGGATTGTAGAGCGCATCCTTAAGGCATTCGAGGAGAAGCAATATTGCTGTGCAGTCATGCTCGATGAAAAACAGGCTTTCGACCGTGTCTGGCACACTGGCTTGCTATACAAGTTAAAGACTAGCCTGCCCAACGCATACTACATCGTGCTCAGGTCGTATCTCGAGAGAAGAGTTTTCCATGTGAGATGTGGTGAAGCAAAATCTGGCATCAAGGCAATAGGAGCTGGTGTTCCACAGGGTAGCGTACTGGGCCCTTTGTTGTACACCCTGTACACTGCAGATTTGCAAGTGATCGAGGATCCCAACTTACTAGTTGCCACCTATGCTGACGACACGGCCTTCCTGGTCGACTCGAGTTCCAGAACAACAGCTTCTGAGCTGATGCAGACGCAGTTGGACGCCCTAGGCTCCTGGCTAAAGAGGTGGAACATCGCCGTCAACCCAGAAAAATCCACACTGAGTACGTTCTCACTGTGTAAGGGCGACTGCCCTCCAGTCTCACTGAATGGAGTAGCCATCCCTTATGTTGCCACACCGAAATACCTTGGATTGACATTGGACCGCAGGTTGACTTGGAAGGCCCACCTGAAACTAAAGCGCTTCCACTCCGAAAGCAGACTTAAACAGTTGTTCTGGCTGATCGGAAGACGTTCCAAATTGCGCTTGCGTTCCAAGTTACTCTTATACAAGGCAATGATAAAGCCGATTTGGACCTATGGCATCCAAATTTGGGGCACCGCCAGCTTGAGCAACCGGCAGATAATTCAAAAATTCCAAAACAAGGTGCTACGCATGGTCTCTAACGCTCACCTGCTGCACGACAATTCCACCATCCACAAAAAACTCGGCATCCCGTGGGTCAAGGTAGCGAGATTCAGTGTTCGTTACAAAAGAAGGCTGCACGGACACCCAAACAATCTAGCCATCAACCTGCTGGACAACAGTTCCACAATTCGTCGCCTTAAACGTACCCACCCTCTGGACAATCGTTTAATTACGATACCTGAATGATTTGTTTTTGATTTGTTATTGTTATGTTTTTGTTATATTTTGTTGTTTTTTTTTTTTTTTTTTTTTTTTTTTTTTTTTTTTTTTTTTTTTTTTTTTTTTTTTTTTTTTTTTTTTTTTTTTTTTTTTTTTTTTTTTTTTTTTTTTTTTTTTTTTTTTTTTTTTTTTTTTTTTTTTTTTTTTTTTTTTTTTTTTTTTTTTTTTTTTTTTTTTTTTTTTTTTTTTTTTTTTTTTTTTTTTTTTTTTTTTTTTTTTTTTTTTTTTTTTTTTTTTTTTTTTTTTTTTTTTTTTTTTTTTTTTTTTTTTTTTTTTTTTTTTTTATGTTTTTGTTTTCTTTGTAAGTTAGACCAAACTGCAAAATTCAACCACGAAGGAATTTACAACACACAATTTTATGATTGTCCCATAGGAGGATAGATTTAAAATACATGCTATGAGAGAGAAAAAAAAAAAAAAAAATTTTCCACTTAGTGGGAACCGGTTCTGGAAAGGAGGGTATGCTCAGGACTCTTAATTCATTCGGTGGCCTCGGTATATCCCTCCCTTTTGAGGGTTAGGTCTAAAACGTTGGTAGAGGTTTGGCCTGCAAATGTTGGCTCCTCTCCCTCATTGCTTATGATTAAGTCACCTCTCTCGTTGACGTTATTACTGCCCCACACGGTGTGATGCGTGTTTGCATCCGAGCCGACGATGAGTGCCTCCTTCGCAGTTCTGCCTCCTCCACCATTCTTTGAAGTTCCCGTTGTGGTGCATCGGTGTCGTGGGCCATGTAGCAGGATGCCATGAGTATTGCCACCTACCCGCTACTCCCTAGCGCCACCACCGTAGCAGTCACGCCTTCCACCGACGCTTGCGGTGACATCCAACCTCGTTTGCGCGTTTTCGCCCCCAATTGGTATCTTTCAGGGGAATACCTCCCTTGCATTTGATCCTTGCTGCCAAGCACCTAGGGTCATAGCTTCCCTTACACTCACGCTGTATCTGTATTGGTATGAGAGCCGGCGAGGATTTTTGCCAGCCAAGTTGTAGAATTGATTTTAAAATGTATTTTATTACAGTAATTTTATTACAGTAACAAATCTTAAGAAATTGGCAATGGTTGTACACTAACTAAATTAAAAACAATACTATCTGACTAGATTCATTACTCATTTATGACTCCGATCCAAAAATGTACGTGTATATATTTTTATTTGCTGGGAGGAATTCGCAGATTCAGAATATGCAATTAAATGTTACCTATATTTTATTATCTGCAAAATGTATTAATTTAAGCGAACAGGTATACGACCACTTAATTTCTCGGTAGGTGGGCGTGCAGGAGGATGTATGCGATTTTAAAAACAAAGCTATACTGAACTGGAATCAGAAGATGCAATTATTTTATGTCTATCTACAATAATCTCCAAGATGTAGACAGCCATAGATATATATTAAAGTATTAATTTATTCAAATTCTTATGTTTAATAATATAAATGCATTTATTTATTGTACAGCTGAATCTTCATCGGGATACCAAAAATGTAATTGCCATCGGCCTGAAGGATCCCACTGGTGTGAAGCCCGCTTATGACTACATCAAAATTTCCGTGGTAGAGTCGGATGATATTTATCCCACAAAGGTAAGTCTTTACTGAAAAATCTGAGACAAATGTAAAAATAATATAATATAATCTTTTTCTCTTAAACCAAATTCCGTAAAAAAGACCATTTTTTCGGTGGGTGATATAATTTGCTTCAATTCCCCGTTGACGTCATCGATATGGAGAAGCTCTAATGAAAAAATTGTGCCAATTAACAAGCAAACAGGTTAGTAAATAAAATTGGTTTAACTTTTTTAAGAATTCAACAGAGACCAAATTATAGTTTCCATCTGTCCATTTAAACAATTCGATTTTTAAGCCAAATTTTTTAAAAACATTTATTGCGCTGCAAAAATTGTACAGCGGTTTTATAAACAGACGATGTACAATCACAAATCTTTATGAACTGACTTCCTTCGTAATCAGCGGTTTCAAAAAAAATCGTCAAACAAATGTCATCTATACCGACTTCAGCAAGGCATTTGACTATGAAAACCATTAAGTCTCGTATTTTGTCCAAGTTATGGGAAAATATATCGAAGAAAATACAGTTTTATGCAAATTACAAAGGCTGAAGGGCGCGTGACAAAAATGTGAAATAAACTTGCTACGCCTATTATAACACACCAAAAGCAAAAAGAATTACACCTCTAGCTCTTACCATCTCCGAGAACGATGTGTTCATACATACAGACAGACAGACGGACATGGCTGTCTCGACTCGGCTGTTGATGCTTATCAAGAATATATATACTTAATGGGGCCTTTTGCCTGTTACATACACAAAGTTAATAAACCATTTGTACCTTAAGGTACATGATATAAAAAGAATTCAATGGTCTGCAGAAACTTGTAATGCAACGGCCATATCCGTGCAATTGTACGAATCTGACCAATCCTACGTAAAGATAAAGTTATTGAGTTTCTCAAAATTGGGCTTTCGAGAACAGCGAGTTTTCTTGACTGCCTAATAATTTCGGATGAATCTACATCCGTCATCAGGTCTAATGAGGGATGGTAAGGATCTTCAGAGTAAATAAGAGGTGAAGCCCTGGATAAAGGCACGGTTACCGAATCCGAGACAAAGCATTTGTCTAGAAACCGACCTAAGGAACTTGTAATATGATTAACCTTTGCGAGAGACATGCGCGCAGTAAAGTCATAATTTGCAGTATGATTTAGAGACATGTTATGTTGTATTTGATCCATACAAGATCTTATTCTGCCTGTTTGGCGAGCTCAAAGATCTACTGTACTTGAATTCGTGCGAATGTCTGTCCGTCAGTCTGTCCGTATGAACGCCTAGATTTTGGAAACTATAATAGATAGAGAAAAACTAATTGCACATTCTAATAATAGGGATACCAGTTCAGCACAAGTTTATTTTAAAAATTGGCTACCTCCCTCCGCAACCACGCAAACCGCGAAATTCGTCTGCCGTATGAACGCATAGATTTTGGAAACTATAATAGATAGAGAAAAACTAATTGCATATTCTAATTCTAGGGATACCAGTTCAGCGCAAGTTTATTTAAAATTTCAGCTACCTCCCTCGGCAGCCCCGCAAACCGCAAAATTCTGTGACATCCACAATTTTAGCTCTATAGGCACAAATTTTGGATAGTACATTGATAAGGCCATTATCTATCTGTGTTGCGAAAATCAGCCACTTTTATTTGCGCAAATGACAAAAATGAGTTGCGTTGAATGAAAAAACAAGTAGGAACGCTGTAGTCGAGATATCTCGACAACGAGATACCATGTACCTCTTTTCTTTATGAACCATTTCATTGATTTTATTTTTTTTTTAATTCACCAAATTTTCGTTTGTTGACATCCAAAAAATCAGCAGGTGCACACATTCACACACTACTGTTTGTATACACATGCGAACGAATTGAAGTCATAGAAGAGACGGATGACGTCACCCCAGAGTGTGCGGCATGCCGTTGTCTAGGGAAGGGGTGGGTAAAACTTTAATTGGCCATATCTTCTATATCCGATCCGTACGTAATTTTGCACGTACATGTTTGACGATCAGTGGCCTTATTGGACTGAAAATTATGCCTCCAGCTTTAACCATTTCGAAGATATCGATTTTTTTGCAAATACGAGGGCGGAAAGGGGCGTGGCAAAAATCCAAGAATGACATTATCTGCGCAATACTTAAACAGACATATTGCAAAAAGAAATAGGTCTCTAGCTTATTTTGTCCAAGTTATCGAAGAAAATTCAAATACAGTTTTATGCAAATTACGAAGGCGGAAAGGGGCGTGGCAAAAATTTGAAATAAACTTGATGTGCCTGCAACAATAACACACCAAAAGGTGTTCATACATACAGACGTCTGTCAGACGACAGACGGACGGACGGACAGACGGACAGACGGAAATGGCTATATCGACTCGGCTGTTGATGCTGATCAAGAATATATATACTTTATGGGGTCGGAGATGTCTCCTTCTGGCTGTTACATACATTTGCACAAAGTTAATATACCATTTGTACCTTAAGTTACATGGTATAAAAACAAGTAGAAACGCTGTAGTCGAGATTCCTCCACAACGAGATACCATGTACCTCTCTTGCCGTTGCCTAGGGAAGGGGTGGGTAAAACTTTAATTGGTCATATCTTCTATATTTACTGTCCGATCTGAACGTAATTTTGCATGCACGTGTTTGACGATCAGCAGACTTAGCAAACTTAAAATCTCTCTAGCTTTTACCATTTTGGAGATATCGATTTTTGCGACTACGAGGGCGGAAAGGGGCGTGGCAAAAATCTGGAAATGGCATTATCTGCATAATAGTTAAACGGTCCTAATGCAAAAAGAAACAGGTCTCTAGCTCTTATTTTGTCTAAGTTATCGAAGAAATTGCAGTTTTATGCAAATTACGAAGGCGGAAAGGGGCGTGGCAAACATTTGAAATAAACTCGACCTGCGTACACATATAACGGACCTAAAGCAAAAAGAATTACACGTCTATCTCTTACCATCTCCGAGAACGAGGTGTTCATACATACAGACAGACGGACGGAAGGACAGACGGACAGACGGACGGACGGACAGACGGACATGGCTATATCGACTCGGCTGTTGATGCTGATCAAGAATATATATACTTTATGGGGTCGGAGATGTCTCCTTCTGGCTGTTACATACATTTGCACAAAGTTAATATAGCATTTGTACCTTAAGGTACATGGTATAATTACAAGTTTCTCCATAGAAACACATCTCATACAAACACACACATACAAACATAAATTACGAAAATTTGTGTTTTTTTTTTTAGTGTAACATTTAATTTAATAACGTTGATCAGCCAAACTAATGACTATAAAACGATGGGCGTAATAATAACAGATGATACAGATAACAGATAATAACATGATAATAATAACAAGAGAAGAAGAGATCATGCGCAGCGCCCGGTTTTGTATCCTCTGAACTCTCATAATGTTAGTGTCTGAGGCCGTGTACCCATAGCTGGATACAGTATGTAATTGATGGCACCACGATTGTTTTAAAAAGCAAAACTTTGTTGCCAAGGCTGAGGTAAGCAACCAGTTTAGCTTATTTAGGGTCCGGCATGTAGCTGCTATTTTTTGCGCTTGTCTAGGATCAGACCAAGGTACTGCGACTGGGGTGATTGAGGGCTGCTGGCAACATTCCACTTGCCGTACGAGTTAAGATATTCCTGGGCGATGGAGCAGGATGAGTTCGCAAGAAAGGCAGTATCGTCAGCGTAGGTGGCCAAAAGTGTGCCCGGTTCAGAAGGATTTGGCAAATCTGATGTGTACAGAGTGTACAGAACGGGACCCAAAACGCTTCCCTGCAGAACGCCAGCACGGGCAGTTTAATGCTTGACCTTTCCCCTCTCACCTCGACCATAAAACCTCGATCAAACAGGTATGATTTCATTAGGAGAAATTAGCCAGTCGGGTGGAGTGACTAAGTCGAGGAAAGTCGCAGAGCTGTATCGCTTGGTTTCGAAGGCATTTAGTATATGATCTACATCTCGATCCGCTTGCTCTGCGGTCCCATGGAGATGCCTAAAACCAAACTGGTGGTCGGAAATTGCGAGTTGCATTCTTCTTACTCCCATAATTCTACTTAAAAATATTCTCTCGAATATTTTAGAGAAAGTGGGTAGCAAGCTTATAGGACGGTAAGACTCTACAAGATTCTCCGGTTTTCCAGGCTTTGGTATCGTCGTAATCACAGCGCACTTCCATTTGGAGGGACAGTGAAGGATACGTAACATCGAGTTAAATAGCAGAACGAGGAATAAGATTCCCTTTTTTGATAGAGCCCTGGCAACTCTGGTCTCGATGCCATCGAATCCCGGCGCTTTGTTGGGAGGTAGCTTTCGAATTTGCAGGCAAACTTCTTCTGGGCTGACATGTTGAATCGGTAGAACATCCGGGGAAGGTACATTTATGAAGCCCACTGTTCCTTCAACATCTTCTGAGCTCGCGAGGTCAAATGGCTGGAAGCGTTTCTCCAGTTCGTCTGCAAAAGCTAGAGCAATCTCTGAGTCAGACCTGCACCATGTGTTGTCAGTTTTCCTTATAGGGATCTTCCGGAGAAGCTGTCGTTTCATGTTCCGTGTGGATTTCCAGAGGTTGAAGCCATACGGTTTCGTGGGGGTCCGCCTTGAGGAGCATTTCATCGAAATATTCGCGCTAGGTTTGGTGCAGAAGTTTTTTAAGATCGTCCTCGGCACAACGGTATGCCCTTTTGTCGACTGGGTCTTGGGATCTTATATATAGGTGCGACGTAAGGATCTTTTCAACCTTACCAAGTCCATAACTTCAGGTTTTGAAAGTGCCTGAGGTGGATTGGGGCGGTGTGAGACTTGTCCACAGGTTGAGGACTCCGCAGCGATGTGAATGCTCCGTACAAACATCGCTACAGCATCGTTGATGTCCTCAGGAGAGCTTAACACCAGTTAAAGCCTAACAAGCCGGTTAACTGCTGCTTGGAAGCGCGGGATGCTCGCATTTCGAGGGAGGATGCGATGCCTATTACAGGTTGTTTGCGCAGCTACTCTTAGCTTTATAATTAGTGGCATGTGGTCCGAGCTAAGCTCCAGGCTTTCTGTGATAGACAGACACTTCGGCCGTATCCCTCTGTAGACTGCAAAATCCCTATCCCTATCAATGTACTATCCAAAATTAGTGCCTATAGATCTAAAATTGTGGATAGAATTTCGCGGTTTGCTGGGCTGCGGAGGGAGGTAGCCGCTTTTTAAAATAAACTTGTGCTGAACTGGTATCCCTAGAATTAGAATGTGCAAAGCTTTCTTGTCCCTGTTACATATTTGACATTCGCACGAATTCAATTTACCCTTATTCTTTTTTAAAAGAACCGGGTATAAAAAGACAACATTTTTTTCAAATAAGTTAGTATATGTATTTTCTAATTGCATCCGTTTTTATTATGTTAATCTTCCGAACGACAGATACGTGTTTATACCATCTGCATTAAGGTATAAATGGTATATTAAGTTTGTGCAATGTATGTAACAGGGTGTTCGGGCGAAGGCTGGCGGGGGCGGTAGCCGGAGCGGAGCAGTCTGAAGCCGGGGCGGTGTAGCTGGGGTTCCGTCCTGTCCCACGGTGCGAGTTGCTCTAGCGGCGATCCTCTCTGTTGGCGCTTTAAGTGGCTCCCTCGGAGGCTGCTGATAGCGATGACGGAGAGGGCGTTACGGGGTAGTTGTCGTGGAGTATGGGGTAGCAATCCGAAGCTTGTTCTTTAGTCTTCTTCTCTGTTGTCGCTTCTTCTCGGATAAGAAGCAGAATGCTGACCAGCCGATTGCCCCTGGGAGAGCGCTATTTTTAGCCCTTGCCAGGTCGGAAAACAATCGGTCAGAGCGGCTGTTAAGCCGAACTTAACAGTCCCGCTTAACAGCACGGGGGGGAGCGCTGGAGCACCGATAGGCGTCAGCTGGTGTGAACATCCTCCCCCCCTTTTGCAAGGAGTGCAAGACTCATTCGTGGCAGACACCCGGGAGGCCGCTCCCAAAATTGAGGAAGCCTGGCTTGAGGATCTGCGGGTACAGATCCGCTCCCCAACCCAGGGAAACGGTAGACGGCCGATGGAACCGGGTGTCGGCCAGTCGGACGCCCTGGAAGCGGGCCCGAGGGGTTGGATGCCTCGCAGGAGTAGGAGGCCGCCGGGATCCTTGTCCCCGTGTGGGGAGCGGCTTCTCGCACAGGTGTAGCAACGTGTGTTGCTCTTCGCCGCAGACCCTGCAGCGGTCCCCGCTCTGGCACGTGTCCGCGGAATGCTCATGCGCCAAGCAGTTCGGGCAGTAATTATTGTCGAGCGCCGCCCGGAGCCGTTTTTCCGCGCTGAGCTGCAGGAACTGCCCGCACTTCCGGAGAGGGTGGATGTCCCGACAGACTCGGCATCGGTAGTGCTTCGTACCACATCTGTCGGCTGCGGCGCGGTTGTTGCTAGCCGCCCGGTTGCCGTCGACAGCCTGGGGGTTCCTGGAGGGACGGCCATTGCGCGCTCTTGGGACCCTGGGAGAAAAAATTGAGTTAGCTCGGTTCGGATTTAATGGTAAATTATATTCGGTCTTGTTGACCGTAGCACTCGTCGCGAATGCGGAAACAACGGTCTCCCTCACGGGCCCTGAGAGGACCCATCCGAAGACCGTCTCTTGGCCCAATAGGGAGCCACAGATATGACGACGAGACCCTTCCAACTAAATGGAAGGATATAGGTCCGCTCCGATCAGGATGTCGATCGGAGCGCCTTGATGGAAGGAGGGATCGGCCAGCTGAATATCTGGCAGCGATCCCATTATCTCAGGGGGCACCGGACGGGATGGGAGTTCGCCCGCCAGTTGCGGGACCACGAAGGCTGACGTTTCGATATGTAGGCGGGGCTGTAGTGGAGACCCTAACCAGAAATGGCAGAGCCTCTCGGGTCTGGCGGAAACTGCCTTGTTCAACCCTGCCACCTGCGCTTGGACGGTCTGGAAGGGTGGCCTTACAAGATCGAACATTCGTTCGGAAATGAACGAGGCCTCGGATCCGGAGTCGATCAGGGCTCTAGCCTTGAAGGTGCCCCCCATTTGATGGATGTTGACTAACGTAGTATCCAGGAGAACACCGTGGGTGTTCGTCGCCAGGTAGATATGCACAGCAGTAGGAGAAGTGGACTGTATCTTTTCGGTCTCGCCACCTAAGGCGGTTTGATTGGCGGACCCGGGAGGGGTGCCCTGATGGAGCAGGGTGTGATGGCGTCCTCTGCATGTAAAGCAGTTGTGGAGGCTGGTGCAGTTCTGGACTTGGTGTTGCCGCGCAAAGCAATTTAAACACAATTTATGTTGTCGGATGAGCTGCAAGCGCTCGGAAACCGAAATCTTCTGGAATTTTTGACATAGTCGGAGCGGATGCGTCTCATTGGGACAGAGCTGGCACCTTTGAGCCGTGAATTCGACCTTGGATTCGAAGGAGTGAATATTCCGGAAAGTCGGCGTAGGTTGAGCCGCTACTGAGACGGACTGCTTAGGTTGAGTCGCCACCGAGGCCCCGGGTTAAGAGCCTCAATCGCCACTAACGTGGCGTGGCGTTCAAGAAGGAACGTGTCCAGTTCCGCCCATGAAGCAATCTCCGTCTTGCTCTGTAGAGACTGTTCCCATAGGGATAAGGTGAGTCTTGGTAACCTAGAGGAAACCAAGAATACTAAGAGGCAGTCCCAGTTATCCGTGTTGATCTGGGAGAATCTCAACGCCGTTAAGCACCCATGGACGGTACTGTGTAACTTTTGAATTGAGTCGCTAGACTCGTGGGCGATCGGCTTCAAGCCGAAAAGCTGTTTGAGTTGGCCGTTGACCAACAATCGCCGATTTTCGAATCGAAGCGTCAGTTCGGCCCAAGCGGCTTGAAAGCCGTCGTTGGTGAGAGGAAAACGCGAGACATTGTCGTGCGCCTCACCCGTAGTCTTGGCGTTGAGAAGGAATAGCTTTTCCACCTCAGTTAGCCGTGGATTGTTGCTGTAGATTGCCGTGAAGAGATCACGGAACGTGAGCCACTGGGTATAATTCCCCTGGAAGGCCTCAGTGTCGCACGGAGGCAGCCTACAACCCCCAGAAATCATCGCTGGGGTTGGCTGGTGTGCGGGAGGAGATGCGGCTTCAATAAGTTCGTCGAGCTCCGCAGAGCAGCGTTCGAACACTGAGTAGCAGTACTCGTATTTAGCTTGTACCGTCGCCATAGCTCGGGTGTCCCCCTCCTGGGCGACCACGTCCGAACAGGATTCGAATTCCTGCTCTACCTTATCCCAAAGCGACCTCATTTGGTTCAGCCGCACCCGACAGGTCGGCTTCGAGGCGGTGGCGGCGGCGGCACTCGGAGTATTAATCCGGGCCTCGAACTGGCTCAGGCGGTCTGTGACCGCGATGAACTTCAGCAGGGCTGTGTCTACCTGGGATTGGGACATTTTTGCACCGGATCGGGTCTGGACCTTCGGAACAGAAATGCTCGGTAGAGCGGCTTTAGAGAGCGGAGCTCGTGGAGACGCGGAGCGGTGAAGCGATGGCTTCGCTTCGGACTTGCCCTTCGGGGTTGACAGGGCGGATTCGCTCTTTGTGCGTGGTCGAGGGGACGGACTCGGGGCCGGGACGGTCAAGCGGTCCTTTTTTGTGGCACTCGTTGACATAACGAGTGGCCGCGAGGACGGAGTCTCAGCGGACGGATAGAATCGATTGATTCTTCTGGTTGAAGCCTTGGTTGTACCCGGGGATCATCCGATTAATGGTTAACCGGATGCCGAGATTGCGTACAGCGTGTCTTGTGCCGAAATTGTACCCGGGGATCATTCGGTTAATGGGTAACCGAATGCCGAGCTTGCTTGTACGCAGCTTGTACTGTGTTTAATTTCTCCTCGGGGATCATTCGATTAATCGGTAACCGAATGCCGAGATTCGCTTGTGGCTGTGGGGCGAGTTGGCTAGACTCGCTTTTGCACAGGATAGTGGGCCAACTAAGAGCACACGGGAGAAACACAACGGACGATTTTTTCTCCTCGGGGGTCATTCGATTAATCGGTAACCGAATGCCGAGATTTTTGTTGTGTGGCTGCGCGGCCGAGTTGCTTATACGCACTTTTTGACGGAACAGTGGGGTCGACCGAGCGCAAATGGGAGTAAAAACAACTGACGAATTTCTGCTGGGAGCCAAACATTTTTGGATAGGGGTCCGGCTGTGGCGGAGACGGAAGATTGTTGGGAGCCTATAATTCGTCAGTCGGACATGCGTCGACGCTGCATCTACCGATCACTGTGTGCCGGCGTATAAGCACTCGCGAAATCAAGCACACCCACAAGCGCGGCTGGGGCAGGCGGACCACACTAGTTGCCACTGCTTCGTACTTATCTTGAATTATTATGATAATCCGGCTCGAAGGACCAATGTTCGGGCGAAGGCTGGCGGGTGCGGTAGCCGGAGCGGACCAGTCTGAAGCCGGGGCGGTGTAGCTGGAGTTGCTCCAGCGGCGATCCTCTCTGTTGGCGCTTGGAGTGGCTCCCTCGGAGGCTGCTGATAGCGATGACGGAGAGGGCGTTGCGGGGTAGTTGCCGTGAAGTACGGGGTAGCAATCCGATGCTTGTTCTTTAGTCTTCTTCTCTGTTGTCGCTTCTTCTCGGATAAGAAGCAGAATGCTGACCAGCCGATTGCCCCTGGGAGAGCGCTATTTTTAGCCCTTGCCAGGTCGGAAAACAATCGGTCAAAGCGGCTGTTAAGCCGAACTTAACAGTCCCGCTTAACAGCACTGGGGGGGGAGCGCTGGAGCACCGATAGGCGTCAGCTGGTGTGAACACAGGGAGAAGGATGCGTTTCCGACCCCATAAAGTATATATATTCTAGATCAGCATCAACAGCCAAGTCAATTTAGTCATGGCCGTGTGTCCGCCCGTCTGTCCGTCGTGTTCGTTGTATGAACACGTCGTTCTTGGTATGAGCTGGAGGTGTAATTCGTTTTGCTTTAGGTCCGTTGTATGTGTACAGGTCGACACACACACACACCTCCAAACACTAAATTAGGAAAATTTCCTAAAATTTCAATGGTATAATGTATCGCAAACCAGGTGAAACTTAGAACCGGGTATTTATAGTCGAGACACTCGACTATAATCGTTCTTAGTTGTTTATCATTGTGTATTTCCCAATACGTACAATGTAGTAATAATAATAATAATCAATAATAATAAAGTCAAAAATTATTACAATTGTAATTATTATAATTATAATTACAAGTTGTAATAATAATTACAAGTCCACGAAAAGTCATCAAAATCGGGTCATTTCTTTGCAGCAGGTCAAAAAGTTTCAAGCAAAAATAAGACAAAAATTACAAGCAGCCCTCCTTTGTTTTGGGTCCTTGCAAGAGGTTTCGGTATCATCAGGGACTAGAAGACGCTCTGACCCCTTCTTTTCCGGATTGGATTCTGCATCCGGTAGTTTTTATTAGCAGTAGCTATACAACCGTCCTGGCCTGCTTTCACTGGGACGGAAGTGTGACCGCTAGCGACACGCTGAGAGGATTTCTTCTCCCCGTTGGTATGCGAGAAGTGCAGGGTAAGCCTTGGCTAGAAATCGCATCCCCTCTCGCTCAGTGGAACCCGGTTACAGGTGCCTCGGTTCGGGGGGGTACGGTGTCCAGTCGAGGATTTTTGCCACGCTAAAAAGTGTGGACATATTATTAGCATAGCCAATATCTACATATAGCAGGTTAATGTCGAGTTGTCTTCCTCCTGCAGGATTTTGTTGGCAAGAACTTGTTTCTGTTATTAACGGCCCTCAAGGCGCGATGACCCAAATTAATACATTAACAGCGTAGCTGGAGATTCCGTTACGAGCGATATACCCTTTATTAAATGCAAAACATAACTAACTTTAAAGTTAACATAAAGTCAAATGTCTGGCCGGATGCCCGTGGCAGACCGCTGATCAAGCACAAATAGCAAGAGTCGTATGATCGCAATGAGACAAAGGCACAGTCACTAGTGGCACATATATAAACAAGTAAGAACGATTATAGTCGATTGTCTCGACTATAAATACCCGGTTCTTAGCACAATTTTGGCACAATAACAAGTTTTCGCAATTTATTTTGTAGGTGTGTGTTTGTATGAGAAGTGTTACATATTTGACATTCGCACGAATTATATTGAATTCCCTTATTTTTTTTTTTAAATGAACCGATTAATAAAATATAGAAATGGAATTTATAAAAATTGAAAATAGTAACTTGTTCTCTTGGTTGCAGGGGTGGCACGAGTAATGCACTACAGGCCTAAAATGGGAGAAAAAATTATAATTACAAATGGAGATACCGGAAATCGCGGAGGATTCATTAAGTATGATTTGGAAATTCGCGATTTCGATGTGGTAAGTTACAGGTTGCCAACGCATTTCCTTTTTTAACATTAAAAATGCTTCGCAGATCCTTTTTACCAAGTCCCTAGATATATTCAGTGGCACAGAATATCGAGCAAAGCTTGTTCTCCGCAACCATGTACAGACCGACAAGTACAACAATATGGTGGGTAAGCGCAAGTAGATCTTAATCAGTGCTAACGTGTTTTTCATTGTCAGGTTGCTCTAAACATTTCGAAGTGTGCTGCTCACCTAAAAAGTGAGCCTGTGGATTTTTACAGTTGTCGCTTAATCGCTAAGAACGACTTAAGTCGTCAATTACTGAAATTATACAAAGTGGAAGCCCTATTTGATGCCGGCTCCGGGCAGTATAATTGTCGTCTTGAGCTGCTTTCTAATTTCTTTGACCTGCTGGCCATTGTTAAAAGTAACGACGTCGACCTGGATCTAGAAGTGAGTTTTTCCCATTTTAAGTATTCTCTCTCATGTTCTCAATTATTTTTTAATTTCATTTTAAAAAAAAGGCAGCCTCGTCGAATGGAATTTCAGATACAATGTCATTGAAATTGGTGCCTGGTGTAAAAGTCACACCTGAATCTATTCATGTTAGAGATATAAAGTCACAGGAGCTGCACATTAGTGGTCTAAATAAGGCACTACATAAGGTTCAGGTGAGAACATTTTAAAGCGTTTTGGTGCGTAAAAGTATTAAAATGACAAAAGCAAAAAATTGAGCATTCCAAGTCTTTTTCAAAACCATAAGATACCTACTGGAAATAAGAAAATTATAATCAATAGGGTAATGCCACCTTTAACATGTCGCTCAGAATAAAATCTATACTTATTTATAACAACAAAAGTATATTCAAAAAATTTATTAAATCCAAAATGTCGATAAAAAAAACTTAAATTCTAGCAAGAAAGTAATAACCTTAACATATTTTCCACATCATTCTATAAGGTAACACCATCCGACTCCAAGTTCATTGCTGTCGATCTTATTGAATATGGCCATGGAGTGAGCAAATATCTTTTACGATTCCTTGACGGCCTTCCCCTGGACGAGCAATTATATGTACAAATCATATCACCAGACACGGAGCAAAGCATTAAGGTATGATTTATAAACAAGTAAGAACGATTATAGTCAAGTGTCTTGTTTTGGGAGCAACAAATTTTCGTAATAACAGGGAGAAGGAAGCGTTTCCGACTCCATAAAGTATATATATTCTAGATCAGCATCAACAGCCAAGTCAATTTAGCCATGGCCGTGTGTCCGCCCGTCTGTCCGACGTGTTCGTTGTATGAACACGTCGTTCTTGGTATGAGCTAGAGGTGTAATTCGTTTTGATTTAGGTCCGTTGTATGTGTACAGGTCGACACACCTCCAAACACCAAATTACGAAAATTTGTTGCGCCCAAAATTGCAATGATATTATAATGTGTCAAAAACCAGGTAAAACTGAGAACCGGATATTTATAGTCGAGACACTCCACTATAATCGTGTTTATTTGTTTTATTTTGTATCTGCTTATTCTTAAAATATGATTTATTATATTACAGGTTCCCATTTTAATAAACACAGCGTTGGCTCCAAAGTGCGGTGGGCGTCCACTCCTGTACCAATTATTAGAGAACCTGGGATTTATTCTGACCACTACGGTGATCGTAATAATTTCGATATGGGGTATGTTTAAGGATTAATAATCCATTTATTAAAAAATTTAAAAGTAAATTTACATCAAACTATTACATAAAGAAAAAAACCGTGGATGTCAACAAAAAATAATCAATGCAAAAACGACATTTATTACAATATATTTCAGTGTACATGTCTTGTTTTCAAACGCAAAGTGTTACGCAAGTCAATTCTGAAGGTAAGTTTGGGGTACACTTGGATGGGAATTCAGTGAATAGATAATTTATGAGATAATTTAGTTTATGCAAATGTACTCGTATGTAACAAGGAGAAAGAGACATCTCCAGCCCCAGAAACTATATATATTATTCTAGAGATACCATTCTTAGTATAGGTAATATCCATCTATACCAAAAAAATTGTCCAGGCACTTTCCTCCAAACCCCAGCAAACAGCGAAACTCGGGGGCGTCCACAGTTTTAATATTCAAATTCGGATCTTATAAAGGCATAGTCAATATCTATGAATACTGCGTAAATCAGCCGGTTACGACCAACCCTGACCACGCTAGTGGGGCAATGGGTTGCACACACAATTTACTCCATAGAGAAGCAAACTCCAAATATCTCTTACGCTTACAAATTTAAAGATACAACAAACAAATGTTAATCAAATTCACAAATTTTTACGATATCAGGATGGCAAAACCCTTTTTAAGCATAGTTTTTTTTTTTAATTTAGTATTTTATTTAATTTTTATTTGCAAAGGGCTTTATTGGATACACTAAATAATCAATAATAAATCGAAAATAATATGTATTTACAGTTTTCCAAATTAAGAAATCGGTGCATTTGAAGGGTTCTCCTAAATCGATGTTTAATGAAGATACGATTGCTAGTAAGTATTGAGTATTTAGTCAATAACACCGATTATCTTTTTATTTGTTGTTATTGCAGACACCTCAAACCCGCAAAATAATTCGCAGGGTCGTATTCAACAGTATAATCTGTCAAACGAGTCCTTTGTGTATGGTCATCCACGGCTGAATTCTCCAAATAGATCGAATAACTCGTCCAGGTTTAATTAGTTAAAGACTTTTAAATATATAACTTCTAGCCATTTTGGCAAATATCCTTAAGTTTTGTACATTTAATTTAACATATTTTGTTATATAAATCGGATCTATATATTTTGCAAGGTTTTCGAAGACTGTAATTAATAAAAGTTTTCTAAAATGTGAAAAACTTCAGAGTTTGAGTTTTAAATACAATTTGTTACTTAAATTTTTTGTTACATTTTCACTTTTAAATATATGAAAAATACAAATTTTTCTTTATTATAATAGTCTAATAATCCACACCGTTTTTATACACGGTTTTTTTAAAAAAAGAATAAGGGAATATTTAATTCGTGCGAATGTGAAATATGTAACAGGGACAAGGAAGCTTTTCCGACCCTATAAAGAATATATATTCTTGATCAACACTTCTCATAAGTTACAAACACACCCTTACAAAATCAATTACGAAAATTTGTTGCTTCCAAAAGTAGGTAGGTATTATATTGTGTCAAAAACTAGGTGAAACTGAGAACCGGGTATTTATAGTCGAGACACTCGACTATAATCGTTCTTACTTGTTTTAAGTTTTTTTTCTTTAGAAGTCATACGGGGCTCTACGCCCCTTTGTCAATTTTTTGTCTGTAATGTTGCCCGCATGGGCGGGCCGGCTAACTTATGTGGTTAGCTATAGCACGTAAAAATAAAGCAAAAAATAAAAGAAATAGTTTTGTGTATACAAACTGCAAAACATGGCTCTGAGAAAACACGTTTTACCAGATGTTCTGAAGGAGTTGACCCCCCTTTTTCATGAACATGTACCAGTGACATGCACGGAAGCCTCTTTTTTCAACTTCTAGTGTACTTATCAAAAAGAGAGTACACTCGCTCGCCGAAGTAGTAGTATTTGATTTACACTAACGCGTAAAATTAAATCATATACACCGTGCAACACGCACTCTGTGTCTGAGAGTTTCGCTCTTTCCTGTCAGATACTTTAAAAAACTTAAATTTTTTTTTAGAAATATGGTGTAAACTCCCATATCGTACCTGTGTGATTGGCCCCGCTGCTCGTTAATGAAAAACAAGTAACTCAAGCACCCAGGTACTACTTTGCTGGCTCGGACACGCTTCGTATCTAAGAAGGCGTCAGCGAAAGGACGGCCGCTGTTGTAATTTTTGTCTTCTTATTTTTACTGACCTTTTTGGACCTGCTGCAAAGAAATGACTCGATTTTTTTATGACTTGCATAAAATACGGCTCAAATACGACCTGTAATTATTAAAAAAAAAAACACGGAAAAACCCGAAAAAAAAGAACTACCAGTCACATTTATTGAATTCATTCATTTACAGTGCTTATTTTAACCTGTTGCAAACCTTTTAAATTGCATATTTTTCTGAGATGAGAACTAATTTTTTAAAACTAATTTATAATTGTGTTCGTTTTAAATAAATTTTATAAATTAATAATATAATTATATAATAATTATTATTAAATTTATTTTGTGTTTCATTTTATTTATGTCCTCGCTGATAATACGGAAGATGCGTAGTTCTCAAAAAGTCCGTAGCTCGGTATGTAACGGTATGTAACAGGGACAAGGAAGCTTTTCCGACCCTATAAAGTACCTATATATGTACATCTAGCCATGTCCGTCTGTCTGTCTATCCGTCTGTCGGTCTCTATGTATAAACACGTCGTTCTCAGAGATGGTAAGAGCTAGAGGTGTAATTCTTTTTGCCTTAGATTCGTTATATGTATGTATGTGTACGCAGGTCGAGGTTTTATTTGCATAAAACTGTATTTTTCTCGATAACTTGGACAAAAAAAGAGCTAGAAACATATTTATTTTTGCATTAGGTCCGTTTAACTCTTATAACGTGGGGGCTTCGTGGTGTAGCTGGTAAGTGCACTGCTCCTACCAATTACACCGCCAAGTTTGTGGATTCGACTTCCACGTATGGCAATCATTAGCATGAACGAACACGAAAAACACGGACACGAATTGGACGATGGAACTTGAGGACGCTATGGAACCTACCAGTCTGGCGCAGTTGGAAGGCGAGATGGACCTGTCCCGAAAACAACACCACCTGGGACACCACAAAAAAAAACAAACAGCACCAAAATAGAGTCCGATGGAAAGGCTCTTGTAGAAGCCCTAAGCGCCCAAGAGGAGTAACAAGGAAAAAAAAAATTATATTATGCCGATAATGTCATTCCCAGATTTCCAAAAAAAACGATATCTCCAAAATGGTGAAGGCTAGAGGCATAATTTTAAGTTAGTCCGCTGAACGCCAAAAACGTACATGCAAAGTTCCGTCCAGATCGGACTATAAATATGGAAGATATGATCAATTCAAGTTTTACCCACCCATTCCCGCGGCAACGGCATGCCGTGGCAAGGTAGGAATATCTCGACTACATCGTTCTACTTATTTTCTGAGTAGTTTCCGGGTACACTACTATTGTCGATACACTCGTGCTGGTCTCTAACATGTACGTAGCAACCTATGTATGTTAGTTATACCAGATGTTGGTAGCCCGGTGGCGGTGCTGCTCCTAAAGGGGCCGATGATGTGACACCGGTAGGGTGCTTGCTGTGTGGGAAAGTGCACTGTCGGCCGCATTGCCAAATTAGAGGCATAAAATCGAAAATTGTATATATCGATCTGAAACCTGGCATATTTTATGAATATACCACTATAAATGTTTAGGCAAAGTTTTATGTAAGTTTGATCACGCCTACTGTACACTGCTGCCAACTTTTGACCAGCAAAAAAAGCTGTTTTTGACGGGAAGAATGAAAAAAAAAGCTAAAAATTTTGTTAAAAAAATCCAAAAAAAAAGCTGAAAACAAATGTATCAAAAAAGTTAAAAAATGTCAAAAAAATAAGAATTTATTGAGATTCAAAGATATCCATAATTTTATCAAAATCATTGCTGTGCAATAAAAAGGCAAAGTGATGCTTCCTTGATTTGCACATTATAATTTTCAGAATTTCTTGCAAAATTAAGCTTGTTCGTCTGGGTGAAGCCACTCATGGCACTTGTGTGCTTCTTTGTTGCAGCGTGAGATCACTTAATTTTGCTGTAATCGTGGTCTTGCAAAAGTTGCAATAAACCCTCTGCAGGTCTGTGTCATCCCTGCGAATCCATGCCTTGAATTCATCACTTTTAAGTCACACATCGCGGCATTTTTGCTTATATTCTTTAGGCATTTGAATGAGAAAAAAAAATCCAAATGAATTTCTAAAAAGCCAGAATTCCCGCTTTTTAAAATTCCCGCAATTTACAAATTTTTCCCGCAGTTAGCCTTCAAAAAAAGCCAGATTTGACGGGAAAAAAGCGGAATTGGCAGCAGTGCTACTGTAACTGTCCATTGACAACATAACGTATTCTGAATTCAAATTTCGTTCTGAATTCAAATTTCGTTTTTTATACCTATGAAGACTTTTTCTCCACAGAACACGGAAAATTTGGGTTAGGTTTTCTCTCTTTGGACAACACAAACCAATACCCATATAATACACATACCATATTTTAACACAAAATTCTTTAATGAAACCCAATTTTTAAATAATGTTAAATTTGTTTCTCGGGTGTGATTGTCAAGCGCACAAAGTCAACAATCCACACAAATCAGCTGGTCAATCACTTGACTTTAAAGCTCAATAAAAATTGCAAGGTTGCATTTCAACTAAAAATACTTTTTATACCCGGTTCTTAAAAAAAAAAAATAAGGGTATATTGAATTCGTGCGAATGTCAAATATGTAACAGGGACAAGGAAGCTTTTCCGACCCTATAAAGTATATACATTCTTGATCAGCATCAACAGCCGAGTTCATCTAGCTATGTCCGTCCGTCCGTCTGTTCGTTCGTATGATCGCCTAGATTTTGGAAACTATAATATATAGAGAAAAACTAATTGCACATTCTAATTCTAGGGATACCAGTTCAGCACAAGTTTATTTTAAAAAATCGGGTACCTCCCTCCGCAGCCCCGCTAACCGCGAAATTCATTTTTGTTTGCGAAAATTACAAAAATGAGTTGCGTTGAATGAAAAAATTACAAGTTTCTCCATAGAAACACTTCTCACACCTACAAACATTAATTACGAAAAAAAATATCAATGGCAGGTATTATAATATGGCAAAAACCAGGTGAAACTGAAAATCGGTATTTTTAGTCGAAAAACTCGACTATAATCGTTCTTACTTGTTTTTTTTTTAATATGAATGCGGAACGGGGCGTGGCAAAAATCCGAATCGAAATGACATTTTCTGCGTAATAGTTAAATCGACATAATGCATAGCTCTTATTTTGTACAAGTTATGTTCAAGTATGTCGAAGCAAATACAGTTTTGTGCAAATTGCAACGGCGGAAAGAGGCGTGGTAAAAGTTTGAAATAAACATCAAAAGCTATAAGAATTTCATCTTTAGCTCTTACCATTTCCGAAAACGAGGTATTCATATAATACATACAGACGGACGGACCGACAGATGAGAATATTTTATACTTTATGGGGTTTGAGACATCTTCTGCATTTATTTAGAGAAACATGACGCGCACGGGAAAAGTATTTTGAAATTGTCAATATTGATCCATTGATCCATGGAAACCAAGAAACAGTCTAGACCTTTGACTTATAGTCGTTATCGTTTTGTATTTAAAAATATTACTAAATCTTTTGAGATATTTAATGTGTGACAATAAAATGTGGATTGATTTATTAACGTTAAATACAGTGAATGTGTGCACTCGTTTATGTAGTATTGCAAATATAAAACTATCATTTTCACACACTAAATATAATTTTTTTTAGGTTTAATATTTTTTGTTGCAAGCACTTACATAGTTAGGTCACATTTCGCATTTTGAGAGGTTTGAAGGTGCCCAAGCTGAAGCAGTGGGCAACCGACAATGTGCACAAGCCCTCTCTATCGGCCATCTTCTCCATGTTGATTAAGATGTTTCAACTTGACTTCACTTATGTGTTAACGCCGTACTATAGTGTACGCGTGTGATGGCGAGCATGCTTAATTTGTTCATTTCCGGCTCATTGAAACCATACTGGGGAGTGCACGCACATATTAAATATATCCAAGCTGTCAAGTATATACATACATACATACTTTCAACCAATATTCTAATCGGATTTGTGCGTGTGTCCAATATGCGCTTACTCTCGCACATGCTTGAAACTCTCAATGCGTTCCATTTTCAAATAAATTATTAAAATAACAATTAGCATTCAATGCTAATTGGAAAACTCTTAAAAAAAAAAATTTAATAAATTTAATTGAATATGTGTTGACAAGCACTTGATTTGAATATTGGCATTTAGGGACCGCCTAATTAAAATATTATAGTCGCAAATTAATGTATGCCTTTAATTACAAAAAAATTTAAAAAAAAAAGTAGGAATGCTGGAGTCGAGATTTCTCGACAACGAGATATCATGTACCTCCTCTTTATCAACCATTTCTTTGTTTTTATTTTATTTTTGTTTTCAAATAATTCATCAATTTTGGTCACAACGTGCACACATACATGCACATCTGTATGTATTGTGTATAATACACACACTTTTGTATGCATACACGTGCGAACGAATCGTATAAAATTGCTGACTGGCATTCATACATACTATACACTTCTCATAGCACCGTTAGTGCAGAGTACAGCGTGTTTTTGTGACCTTTCCTGGATCTTCAGGTACATATGTAGACTTTTCAGTTGCTTTCCTCCATACCAGAACCCCACATGGACATTTTCACACGATAATAATGCCTATGTTATCTGCGTAGGCGGTTAGCTTTTGGGCTTTTCGTTTTTTTTTTCGTAAGGATATCATTAACCGATGTTCCAATAACAGGGGCGAGAGTACACCTCCTTGCGGTGATCCTCTTCTCGCTTCCATGGTTATGGTAGTGCTTCCCCATTCCACCTGTATTCGTCTGCAGCTCAGCAGATTTTGGATCCAGGTGTTTACGGAGTCTTGAGGTAATGCGGCTGTTAGGCTCTGCATTATTTTATCCATTGATACGTTGTTGAATGCTCTGGAGTTTTCTAGGAATGCCCTTAGAGCATAATCTCGATTGAGCAGTGCCTTCTCTATGGTTTCTACTAGTGAGTGTAGCGCTATTTCTACAGATTTACCTTTTGTGTAGGCATGTAGGTTCGCCTCCAGTACCCTCCGGTACCCTCAGGGACTAGAATGCGCTCGCGCTCCGATCCTTTATTTTCCGGATTGGATTCGAGGTCTCCATGTACTGCGGTAGCTTTACAACCGTCATGGCCTGCTTTCACCGGGACGGAGGTGCGACCGCTACCCATTCCCAGTTTGCTGGCACTACCTGGGAATTCACGTGGACCCTAAAGTTGCACTGCCAACAATATAGTGCCACGATTTCGCTTTCTGAATTTTGTTCTGTGTTTATTACGCCGAAACCCAATTTTTTTAAAAATGAATTCTTGCTTAGATTGAATGTACCATAAGAAACATAATAATTACTTTGATATTAATCAGAGTATGCATTTATATGTTGTCTATCTATTATAATCTGTAATATCTGTGCATCCAGTCCACACAGGTACGCTTTTGCGAGGCTTGTTCACGTCACAGCATTTAGGGGTTTGCGTGGGTGTGATGGTAAGTGTCACGACATCCCGGAGAGCGTATCGCTGCCGGAGTGCCTGGTAACTATCTCCGACGCAAAAAGCAATGCCGAGGATCACGACATACTCGTAGTATCGACATAGTTTCCACTCTCCAATAATGGCTTCCAGTTGACCTGGGTTTTAGCAACCGCAAGCTGCTGGTTAACAGGCAGCTAAAATTGCTGTTTGGCTTAAAGCCAATTCCTCAACAATCAGGAGCAGTAATTAAGGGACTGTAAAGTACCACTGGCTTAAAAATATATGATATTGATACCGAAAATTAGGCAGTTTATATTGTATTTTGTTTTTTTGGGCTTATCCAGATAGCCAAAAATCATTGTATTCCTATAGATGCAGCTTATCCAAAAAAAAATCGGACATGGGCTGATCTGAACGTTTTCTTCCTAGAGCGATATCGTGTGCCAGTCCAGTCCACACAGACAACCGGAAACGTTGATTCTCTTAAGGCTTCAATCGCAACAGTGAAAGTCTACTCCTCTCCCAGCAATGCGAAACTTCTTCGCTACTTTTTCCGTTATGGAGTTTATCCACCCAAATTCGGGTCGGTCTAGACCAGAGAACTGCACGGGTGCCTCTTTTGTGAAGTACTAGTTTACCCGTCAAAAAGAGAGTAGTAGTACTACTCGCACCCGTTCTCCCCAGTAGCAGTATTTAATTTAAAACAAGTAAGAACGATTACAGTCGAGGGTCTCGACTATAAATACCCGGTTCTAAGTTTCACCTGGTTTTTGACACATTATACCATTGAAATTTTGGGAGCAAAAAATTTTCGTAACTTATGTTTATATGTGTGTGTTTGTATGAGAAGTGTTTCTATGGAGTAACTTGTCCTTGTTTCATTCAACGCAACTCATTTTTGCGAACAAAAGTGGACGAAACCGGCTGATTTTCGTAACACAGATAGATAATGGCCCTACCAATGTAGTATCCAAAATTTGTGCCTATATAGCTAAAATTGTGGATGTCACCGAATTTCGCGGTTTGTGGGGCTGCGGAGGGAGGTACCCGAATTTTAAAATAAACTTGTGTTGAACTGGTATCCCTAATATTAAAATGTGCAAATAGTTTTTCTCTATCTATTATAGTTTCCAAAATCTAGATGGACTCGGCTGTTGATTCTGATTAGGAATATATATACTTTATAGGGTCTGAAAAGCTTCCTTGTCCCCATTACATGTTTGACGTTAGCACGAATTCAATATACCCTTATTCGTTTTTAAAAGAACCGGGTATAAAAACGCGTAGAAGTATTTCATATACTCTGTGCGGCACGCACTCTGTTGTTGAGAGTCTCGCTCTCTTCTGTCAGGGACTTCAAAACTTCAGTTCTGGCAGCAGTAGCCGTCGCACAGTTACGAATATGGTGGAAACACCCGCAAGGCTCGTTAACGAAAGACTAGTATCTATGCAGCCGGGTAATACTTGCTGGCTCGGACACGCAATGCTAGACCGTATCTTAGGCGTCCCTAAGATTATACCATGTACCTTTAGGTACAAATGGTATATTAACTTTGTGCAACTGTATGTAACAAGCAGACAGAGACATCTCCGACCCCATAAAGTATATATATTCTTTATCAGCATCAACAGCCGAATTAATATAGCCATGTATGTCTGTCCGTCTGTCTGTGTGTCTGTCTGTCTAGTAAGAGCTAGAGGTGTAAGTGGTGTGTAATTATTGCAGGCATAGCAAGTTTATTTAAAATTGTTTTCACGCCCCTTTCCACCTTCAAAATTTGAATAATACTGTATTTTCTTCGACAACTTGCACAAAATAAGAGCGAGAGACCTATTTTCATTCTATCCGCTTAACTATTACGCAGATAATGTTATTTTCGGATTTTTGGCCCGACCCTTTCCGCCCTCGTATTTGCAAAAAAGTCGATATCTTTGAAAGGGTAAAAGCTAGAGTCATATATTTCAATCCGCTAAGTCCACTTTTATATTTATTGTCCGACCCGTACCTAATTTAGCATGTACATGTTTGACGATCATTATACTTAGCGGACTGAAAATTATGCCTTCAGGTATCAAAAGTACTGCTAGAGGCATAACTTTATTTCAATCAGTCCAAACATTTCGGAGGAGTTTTTATTCATAAAAGAAAAGTAACTTTACAAAATATTACAAATTCAGAATCTGTTAAAGAAATACTTTATTTTAATACTTTGCATTCTAAGCATTCTAAGTAACGCTTGGCAAGCATAAATCAAAAACAGCGCCTTTGTGGCAAAATATTATAGTATCCGGCTGAGTTTTTCGATCTATATGATTAGGTTATAACGAGACGCTTGCTCGATCTGTATTGTTGCATGCTTTACGTTGTAGGGGTATCCGTGGACCAGTCTTGTAGCTGCTTGCATAATTTCGGCGTCATCACTTTGGGGCTCTGGAAATGGTTTTAACGTAATAGATGAGAAATGAAATGGTATGTCTGTCAGGAGGTAACTGATATAATAATCGAGACACTCGATACACGGATTAAAATCCGTTTAGGTAAATCCGTTAATTTTTTGGGTTATCTTGACTTACCTGTTACAATATGCCCTGTAAAAACTATGTGATTACTTGCATATTGCCATATATTCACGTGGTGCACTGATCTAAAAAAAAAGTAACAAAAATTATAAACATATTTGAAACTTTAACTAAAAAGACTCCTACCGGACACCTTTAAGTCTATTTAGATCGCCCTCGAGACTATGTAAATTGATATTGGAAGGCACTGCGTCTAAGAGAATAATCATTGACTCTCGGAACAACTGCAGCGTGGTCATAATGACAATCACCGAAAATAGAAGCGTGCAGAGAGGATCTAAGAACTTGGCACTTGGCTGCGTACAACGTGGAAATTAATTATTTTACCTTATCTACACGAAAAGATACTTACGAAAATTTTAATAAGGATGGCGGCTAAAAACACCCCAATACTCTGCACCAAATCTCCAATAACATGAATCATGGCAGCCCGTAAATTCAAATTTTGTTCACCGTGGGAGCAATGTTGATTAGTAGGTGTGCAGGAAGTTCTATGATAAATAAATTAATTTTATTGAAGACATACATATCAAGGGAACTAAAATCCAGAAAACTTAAAGAAAGTGAAAAGCCCGCAATACGACGCTGAAACAAAATTAACAAATACGAAATCTAACCATTCTTATATGATTAAAACTAATCAGAGCTTGCAAATAACAGTTGACCGTTTTTTGTGTTCAGGTCTGCTCACTAACAGGAGCGAAAAAAGCAAAGCTCGTGTGCTGTTGTTCAGAACAGAACTTTTTCGTTGCTTTTGTTTTGGTTTTCGGTTAACTGTTCTGAGTTCCAGGGTTCTTGTTATGCTCACTCAACAACAACTTAGAGAGAGCGATTCAACTGAACGCTCGCTCATTGATGGTCAGTAGAAGAGCGAAAAAAAAAGGTCATTGTAAATGGTCATTTGTCTTTAGTACCTTTTTAATAACGTTTAGCTACAAATCTAGCATATTTATGCGGTATGATTTTTTTTTTATATTAAGCTTTGCTAAGAATTTTTGCTGGTCGCTTAAGATGCAATTAACGCGTATATCAATGTATTAAATTAAAAAAAAAAATTAATTTTTTTGTTGTGATCACGACCCATCTTGACACAAGAATTAGAACATTCCAAACTCACAAAAGCAAGTGTGGTTTACAAGGAACTCTCATACACACTCATACAAACGCAAAAGACTTTTATTTTCTTCGCTCGTTGCAAACCGCTCAGCAAAGGAGCAGAGCAAAAAAAAAAAGCACGAAAGTTGTTTTCGGTTGAGCACTGACCGTTCGTTCAAGAGACCCGGTGAACGGATCTGGTCAGACTTTTTGGGCACGTGGTGCCTAAAAAACTGTTATGTGGTGAGTGCAAGAAACGCTCAACTTTTATTTGCAAGCTCTGAAACTAATGCATATCTTAAAAGTAAGAAAAAACAAGTAGGAACGATTATAGTCGAGTGTCTCGGCTATAAATACCCGGTTCTCAGTTTCACCTGGTTTTTGACACAATATAATACCTACCTACTTTTGGGACCAACAAATTTTCGTAATTTATTTTGTAGGTGTGTGTTTATATGAGACGTGTTTCTGTGGAGAAACTTGTCATTTTTTCATTCAACGCAACTCATTTTTGTCATTTTCGCAAACAACAGTGGGCGGACCCGGCTGATTTTCGCAACACAGATAGATATTGGCCCTACCAATGTACTATCCAAAATTAGTGCCTATAGAGCTAAAATTGTGGATATCACAGAATTTCGCAGTTTGCGGGGCTGCGGAGGGAGGTAGGCGATTTTTAAAATAAACTTGTGCTGAACTGGTATCACAGAATTCTGTATATGCAATTAGTTTTTCTCTATTTATTATAGTTTCCAATATCTAGGCGTTCATACGGACAGACGGACGGACAGACCGACAGACGGACATGGCTAGATGGACTCGGCTTTTGATGCTGATCAAGAATATATATTGTATAGGGTCGGAAAAGCTTCCTTGTCCCTGTTACATACATTGCACAAACTTAATATAACATTTGTAGCTTAAGGTACAAATGGTATATTAACTTTGTGCAAAGTATGTAAC
Organism: Drosophila ironensis; assembly: GCA_021223825.1. Taxonomy (NCBI): domain Eukaryota; kingdom Metazoa; phylum Arthropoda; class Insecta; order Diptera; family Drosophilidae; genus Drosophila; species Drosophila ironensis. The sequence continues at coordinate 287,714 of JAJJHQ010010749.1, forward strand.
AGGGAGAAGGGAGCGTTATGCAGATAATGTCGTTTCCAGATTTTTGCCACGCCCCTTTCCGCCCTCGTATTCGCAAAAAAATCGATATCTCTAAAATGGTAAAAGCTAGAGACTTTATTTTAAGTCTGCTAAGTCTAATGATCGTCAAACACGTGCATGCCAAATTACGTTTAGATCGGACAATAAATATAGAAGATATGACTAATTAAAGTTTTACCCACCCCTTTCCACGGCAACGGCAGGAGAGGTACATGGTATCTCGATGTCGAGGAATCTCGACTACAGCGTTTCTACTTGTTTAATATTACAAAGACGGAATAACCAAAAAATTACAAAAAATGGCATATACTTAAAGAAAAAATACGTATGTGATATTGCCAAAAGACCGCATCAAACATCATTTTAATCAAAGCCTCGCAACTAATTACTTGCTAGCAACATCTAAAACGATCCTGAAAGACAACCTGACTGTAGGTGAAGCTTACTGCCCGCCTTAGCCGCAGTTTACTACCCGCCTCGATTTGCAATTCTTGGACTACTTCCATTCTCTCAGGGATCTATTTGTAGCACTGGGCATTGTAATCGCCCAGTGTACTCACTAGGCTCCCGTCTCGTTTTTCGGGATAGCCCCACATAGTGGCCAGCAGACCCCGAAAAGCTACCTGACCTATTCTATTTTGGGAGACCAAAAAAATACCACGCAATCAAATTCACGCCAAATTGTTACCGGGCCTCTCATTCGACCATTGTTCAGTTCTAAACAGCCTCCTTCAAAGCCCTAAAATAATCGAGTACCCCAACAGTCTGACGTTGCACAAAACCAACTGGCTAATTACAAGAAATATGCGAGTTCTTACGTCAACCTAAACCCTCAGCTCAACATTCATGAGGACATTGACAGCTCCACTTAGATCTATAATGAGTACTTATCACAGCAGCTAAAACTTCATCACCAATATCTCTTCTAGCGTAAGATATATTCGGAGTGTGTGGGTTAGAGCGTGTGGCTGAAATACACTTTCGCTTTTTGCGCGGGCGTGGACCTTCGTAATTGACTAATTTTGGCAACACCAATTTCGCGGCTTGCGGGCGTGAAAGAAGAGTCGATTTTCAAAATAAACTTGTGCTGAACTGGTATCCCCAGAATCAGAATATGTAATTATTTGTAGTCTATCTATTATATATACACTTTTCCCCTGGAAGACCCACATACTGGTCACCAGACCTCTAAAATTTTAATTTGTCCTGCCTCCAGTTTTGGCCAGACGAGATCGAAAAAGTCATCAGATAGTTAAAGCCTAAGAAGACCTTCGGCGGTGGCCTAATAACCCCAAAAACGCTGATAAAACTTCAAACTGTGCTGGTTGTTTGTAATCTATTCAATAAGATTATTACTGCCCAAAGAAGTGGAAAACATCTATTTCCATTTTCCTTATTAGTCCTCTCTTAGGGCTTCCTTCCATTGAATACTAGTGGTGTTTGTTTGGCGGTGTCCCACGGTTGTTCGGCGCCAAGTCATTTTGAGGCGTTCCATTCTTCTGCTTGCTTGTGAACTACACTTGAAGGTCATTCTAACTATGCTGTCCGCAACTTTTTTCTGATGTTTATGGTGTTCGCAAGTTCTCGGCATATCGCTGATCTATCCAGCGAACGTCTGGAAGTAGATGAACAGGAGGTAGAGCGGTGATCATCATTCCACAGCTCGTTTGGTTACTGCGTATAGTGTCTACGCAACTCTAGTGTAGTCTAAATCCTCCTTAAAAAATGACTTCTAAAACACCTAGCATCATATCTGAGGTAGCACACAATGTTATCCCGTCACAACCATTTGGTTTTTAAAGAAACCATGCAACCATCGAACAAGTTAACACAACGTATCTCAAGTCATAGATCGCATTGATTTTATACAAAAAATCAAATATGTTATCATTCACATTTATACACACCCCGGCTTCTTGAGTCATATCTATATAATAGAAGAATCTTAGTGATATGCGACTACATCATACAAATTGAACAAGCACTAGGGACGATAGCTGCTAACAACGTGCACATTCTGCAATCCTTAGCCGCTTTAAATGACCAATCCGAGCAACAAGCCAAATTGATCATCTTTTGGTTTATGGTTAATACTAACGAATTAACATATCTTGGCGTTGTCGCGTAAAATACATACAAAAAGAAAATAGACAAACAGGAACGCTGTAGTCGTGATTTCTCGACAACGAAATGCCATTTACCTATATCCTCTTCAACCAGTTTATGTCATTTAAATAATTCTTAATTATGATACCCGAATGATTTGTTATTGTTTTTGTTTTTATGTTTTTGTTATGTTTTTGGTAGATGCAAACTGCAAGATCCAACCACGAAGGAATTGACACACAATTTAATGATTGTCCCAAAGGTGGACAGATTTTAAATACATGTTATGAGAAAGAAAAAAAAAAAATTAAATAATTCAACAAATTTGTTGTGTGACGATATCCAAAAAATCAACATGTGCCTGTTATATACAATTGCACAAAGTTAATATACCACTTGTACCTTAAGGAACATGGTATAAACAAGTAGAAACGCTGTAGTCGAGATTTCTCGACAACGAGATACCATGTACCTCTTTTGCCACGGCATGCCGTTGCCGCGGGAAGGGGTGGGTAAAACTTTAATTGGTCATATCTTCTATATTTATATTTCGATCTGGATTTTGTATGTAAGTGTATGGCGATCAGCGGATTTAGCGGACGTAAAATTATGTCTCTAGCTTTTACCATTTTTGAGATATCAATTTTTGTTTAAGTACGAAGGGGCTTGGCAAAAATCTGGAAATGACATTATCTGCATAATAGTTAACCGAACTTAATGCAAAAATAAATAGGTCTTTAGCTCTTATTTTGTTAAAGCTATCGAAGAAAATACAGTTTTATGCAAATTACGGAGGCGAAAAGGGGCGCGGAAAAAATGTAAAATAAACTTGACCTGCGTACACATATAACGGACCCAAAGCAAAAAGAATTACACCTCTAGCTCTTACCATCTCCGAGAAAGACGTGTTCATACATACAGACGGACATGGCTAGATCGACTCGGCTGTTGATGCTGATCAAGAATATAAATACTTTATGGGGTCGGAAACGCTTCCTTCTCCCTGTTACATACTTTGCACCAACTTAATATACCATTTGTAAGGTACATGGTATAAAAATTCTACACCAAACCAAGCGCGATTGCTTCTCAAGGCGGACCCCACAACAACGTACGGCTTCAACCTCTGGAAATTTACACGGAACATTAAACGACAGCCTCTCCGAAAGATCCCCATAAGGAATACTGACGATACATGGTGCAGGTCCGACTCAGAGATTTCTCTAGCTTTCGCAAACGAACTGGAGAAACGCTTTCAGCCATTAGACATCGCGAGCCCAGAGGATGTTGAAGAAACACAAAATTATCCAATTAAAATTTTTTAAAAAAAGTGGTTTAATGAAATTTTAAAATAAAAATGTATTAAAAAGGTAACAAAAGCTGTGTGGGGTCCATTATAAAATTAACATGTTTAGTGAAGACAATGATTTATAACTAATGATAAATTGACTTACCCGACAACATTATTTGACCTATAAGCAGTTTGATGTATATTTAATATGTCTGGTTCTTCGGTCGCGGATGTCATAAGTAGGCTCTCACTGCCTGTGTTTGCAAGAGTGTAGTCTTCGGACTGGAAGTTTTCATATTGACTGTAACCATGATTGCAACTATGATTGTGCCCATGTCCGTTGTGGTTCCCGTGTCCAGTTCCGCTTATAGCCCATGACCCGTGTAAAACAAAAATCATTCTGATAAAAATTTAATAAGATACAATTTTCAATTAGAAAACTTTATACAGTTTTACCACCTTATGATGGCATTTCAATGCAAAGTTTGGCACTACTTAGTTGTGCTAAATTATACGCATCGAAACAACTGATCCTATAATCATAAACTACATATTTCGTGCACTTGCATTTGATTTGCATTATGAAAAAACAATGTCAGTTAATAATTATTTCAGAACAATTTCTTTTTGAAATAATAAATAATAAATGATGAATTATTAAAAAAAAAATAAAAACAAAGAAATGGTTGATAGGGAAGATAGGTACATGGTATCTTGTCGAGAAATCTCGACTACAGCGATCCTACTTGTTTTACTTTAAAGAATAATAGATAGGATAATAGATAACATAATAGGAACTACTGTAATTGTAATATTATAGATAATTTATTTTAAAACAACAACATATAATTTTTCTTATACCTTAAGGTAGAATGGTATATTAATATTGTTATTTTAAATTATATTTACATTGGCGTAAATATTTTGATTCTTTTAAGTTTGGAAAAACTGAAGTCTTTTCCCCCCCAAAGTAAAACAAAAAGTAACGCTGAAGTGTATACACGTGCTAATTGCGAATACATATATTCTGTATCTATACACCCGCTGATTTTTGGACGGATCGAAGTCAAAGAAGACACGGATTAGATGACGACATCCGGTATTTGCAGAGGTATGCCGCTGCCGTGGCAAGGGGTGGGTAAAACTTTAACTTTAAATATGTCACTAGCTTTAACAATATCAAAGATACATCACGAAAGCGGAAAGGGGCGTGGCGTAATAGTTAAACATACCTAATGGAAAAAGAAGTACATGTGTCTCTAGCTCTTATATTGTCCAAGTTATAGCCAAATATTTCGAAGTATACAGTTTCATAATAATCTGCGTACATGAATTGCGGACTCTGGCTCGTACCGTCTCGGAGAACGACGTGATCATTCATACAGACGGACGGACGGGCAGACAGATATTGCTATATCGACTCGGCTGTTAGAATTTACATACTTTTTGGGGTTGAAGACGTGTTCCTCTCCCTGTTACATGCATATGCACAAAGCTAATATCAATTCAGACTTATATCCATAATTTGCCGAAGTCGAATCTTATTTTCTGTCCCTCATCCGAGGATGGGATAATAATAGATCTTTATAGGATAAAACCAATCTTTTCGCCAGGTCCTGAGCAAGCCAGTACTAAAATTATTCAGTATTCAGTATTATTCAGTAATCGAAAGCCATAAGGTCCAAAACGGTCCTGACAAGCAGGGAAGCACTAAATCTCTTAAGCACCGGCAGATAGGTGCAGATCTATTGAATTCCCAGCCACCAAGGATTTGAGATCAACGAAATGGCTGACGAAGTGGCAAAACGAGAAGCGCTAGACTAAAATGGCGGAGCGGAGGACGTACCAATCTCGCTACGCGAAACTGGGCCTAACAGGGAACGATGGGTGTCGGCAATGCAAGGAGCCAGGCAAAAAATCGCTAGAGCATATGCTCTGTCGCTGCCCAGCCCTTATCACGAAACGACAGCGATACATGAATGCACCGATCTTCACATCGCTGAATGCACCGATCTTCACATCGAATGCACCGATCTTCACATAGGAAAACTAGATCCGTGCAGGCTTCTGGCATTCGCGAGAATCACTCGAGGTCTATTATACTAAAGGTAGCAATTCAAAATCTTTTTAACCTCTCATTTTGGCAAGAATGGCCTTTTCAGTGCTATATAAGAAATCATGGGAAAGCCAAGGGGTGTGCGCACTGCCAGGAAGCATGTGAACCGCCGTCGAACCAGCGCTGGTCCGACAAGGTCTACAAGAAGCTAATGGAAGGCCAATCCCTTCGGAGGTGCCTCCCACGCCAAGGGAATCGTCCTCGAGAAGGTCGGCGTTGAAGCCAAACAGCCCAACTCTGCCATCCGAAAGTGCGTCAGGGTGGAGCTGATTAAGAACGGCAAGAAGATCACGGCCTTCGTGCCCCGTGACGGTAGCTTGAACTACATCAAGGAGAACGACGAGGTTCCCGTCACCGGATTCGGTCGTAAGGCCCACGCCGTCGGAGATATTCGGTGTGCGTTTCAAGGTTTTCAAGGTGGCCAACGTCTCCCTGCTGGCCCTCTACAAGGAGAAGAAAGAACGCCCACGATCTTAAATGGCCGTGCATCATTTTTAAAACACATTTTACACACTTAAGTTCAACGCCTCCAACAACAAAGGACCTTAATGGTCTCTGTGCGACACTTTCCCTTCAAGGAGAGGTCATCCGGTCATAACATAACATAACATAACATAACATAACATAACATAACATAACATAACATAACATAACATAACATAACATAACATAACATAACATAACATAACATAACATAACAACATATATAAACTAGATTCTTGGCGCAGTACCTTAGAACACATAAGGACCTGGCGAAAAGATTGGTTTAATCTATTATTATCCCATCCTCGGATAATGAGGGACAGAAGATAAATTCGACTTCTATTTAAACTAGATTTACTAGGTTTTCCAGGACATCTCCATAGCTGAGTTCCAAGCTACCTGACTGGTCGCAGCGAGTCCTATTAAAAAATTCTTTGTGTGATGTGGTCAGCGTCACGTCCCGACTCATAAGGTAGTCACCTCGGTCCGCTATTGCTCGCATTGTTTATAAACGATATCCCGTTCATAATAAAAGAATTCTTTGGTCCTCATGTACGCCGACGATGTGAAAATTTGCTATTATTATAGCGTTGCTTTCTACCAATCTAAATTACAATCCAACTTAAACATCCCCCAGGAGTGGTGCTTTGCTAACTTTTTAAGCCTCAATGGCTCTAAGTGCAAGACAGTAAACTTCTGTCATTGTAATCCCATGCTTGCTAATTATTAAGCCCTGGATCGTTAAAAGCTTATTCATGGTCTTGGCATTCGTCTGCATACCAGACTTAAATTTGCCGACCATATATCGTGTATGATTAACAAAGCATGATTAACAAAGTGTACTTGGATTTGTCAAAGTATGGTCGGAAGAGTTCAATGACCCATACCTCACGAAAACTTCATATGTATGTATCTCTGGTTCGTCTCTAGAATACGGGTCTTGTGTCTGGAGTCCCCAATATGGGGTTCATAAAGATAGCATTGAATTGGTGCAAAAAAACGTTCTTATTTTTGGTATGCAAGCAAGGACCTTCCGGAAACGCTTCCTTCTCTCTGTTACATAATATAACATTTGTACCTTAAGATACATGGTATAAAAACCTACCTACTCCACTAACCGTATAGCAATGCTTGGCGTTGCATTCATTAATAGATAATACGCAGTGAAATTGACAATTCAAATTTGCTTAGTAAACTAGATTTTAAGAACTTATACTAATTATACAAATTCACCTATCACAAAAACATCAAAACTAGTTTCCTCGTTTTTTTTCTTCATTGCACCAGGATCTTTACCCGCGGAATTGAACCGTACGCTTTACGGCCGCCCCTCGGTCGGACGGGCGGGAGATGAGAAGTTGCACGTTATGCAACGGGACCGCGCGAAAAAGAAACCTTTAGATACTATACATATAATATAATGTGGTATATATCAAGTGGGAAACAAACAATTTTGTTAAAGAGCAGAACTAGATGTAATTGTTTTTGCTTTTGGTGCGTTATTATCGCAGGCAGATCAAGTTTATTTAAATTTTTGCCACTCCCCTTTCCGTCTTTGTAATTTGCATAAAACTGTATTTTCTTCGACATATTTGCCCATAACTTGGACAAAATAAGAGCTTGAGTCCGCTGATCGTCAAACATGTGCATGCAAAATTACGTCCCGATCAGACAATAAATATAGAAGATATGTCTAATTAAAGCTTTACCCGCCCCTTCCCTCGGAAACGGCATGCCGCTGCACATACAAGTGTATGCACGTGCTGATTGTTTGGATGCCAACAAACAAAAATGTTGATGAATTATTAAAAAAAAACAAGTAAGAATATTATAGTCGAGTTACTCGACTATAAATACCCGGTTCTCAGTTTCACCTGGTTTTTGACACAATATAATACCTACCTACTTTTGGGACCAACAAATTTTCGTAATTTATTTTGTAGGTGTGTGTTTATATGAGACGTGTTTCTGTGGAGAAACTTGTCATTTTTTCATTCAACGCAACTCATTTTTGTCATTTTCGCAAACAACAGTGGGCGGAACCGGCGGATTTTCGCAACACAGATAGATACTGGCCCTACCAATGTACTATCCAAAATTAGTGCCTATAGAGCTAAAATTGTGGATATCACAGAATTTCGCAGTTTGCGGGGCTGCGGAGGGAGGTAGGCGATTTTTAAAATAAACTTGTGTTGAACTGGTATCCCTAATATTAAAATGTGCAATTAGTTTTTTTCTATCTATTATAGTTTCCAAAATCTAGGCGTTCATACGGAGAGACGGACGGACAGACAGACGAAACAACGAACGGACTGACAGACGGACATGGCTAAATGGACTCGGCTGTTGATGCTGATTAAGAATAAATATACTTTAAAGTTTAAAGGGTCGAAAAAGCTTTCTTGTCCCTGTTACATATTTGACATTCGCACGAATTCAATACACCCTTATTCTTTTTTAAAAGAAACGGGTATAACAAGTAAGAACGATTATAACATAATCGAGTGTCTCGACTATAAATACCCGGATATCAGTTTGTCCTGGTTTTCGACACATTAATATACCATTGAAATTTTGGGCGCAACAAATTTGCGTAATTTGGTGTTTGCAGGTGTGTGTGTGTAAGAGCAGTACGCGCCATGTGGGGAAACTTGTGAGCGAAACTCATTTTTGTCATTTTCGCGAATAAAAGTGGACGTAACCGGCGGATTTTCGCAACACAGATAGATAATGGACCTTCCAATGTACTATCCAAAAATAGTAGTGCCTTTAGAGCTAAAATTGTGGATATTGTGGGAGATAGCCGATTTTTTAAATAAACTTGTGCAGAACTGGAATCCCTAGAATCAGAATGTGCAATTAGTTTATCTCTATCCATTATAGTTTCCAAAATCTAGGCGTTCATACGGACAGACGGACATGGCTGTTGATGCTGATCAAGAATATATATACTTTATATGGTCGGAAAAGCTTCCTCTCCCTGTTACATATTTGACATTCGTACGGATTCAATATACTTTTTTTCTTTTTAAAAAGAACCGGGTATAAAAAATGTGACTTCAACAATCGTTGGCTGAGAGATAGGTGGAAGCATGATATAACATTATGGGACCTTAGGACAGACCATTGCCATACATACTATATGCCTTTTAAAGATTTAAAGATACTTGTGACATACATAATATTTATAGCTATACCGATTCCAGATATTGACATCATAACATCGATGTTCAAGTCATAATCGTTTAAGAAGATCCGCTGAATTGCCATCACCACAAGCAATGTAGTCAATAGCCATATTCCAAGAATTGAAATTAATGCGCCTAGGACCTCTAAAAAACAAAGAAAAAAATGTATACTCATATATATTATATTTAGGTTGTCAAAAAAGTTCTGCGTTATTGATATTGCATTATCAATTGTTTATAAAGTTGGTAAAAATCGTGATATTTAAACTAAGTATGGCGCCGTTTGTTTCTATGACTAATTCCCAAAAAGAATCCAACTTCATACTGACCTTTAGGACCTTTTTGTGGCTATCTTCTGTCAAGCAAGCTCGTTCGCTATGGAAAGAGACCTGTAGGTAATCACTTGATGCGAGGTTCGAACTATACAGTGGATTTTCCCATCCGAGTTCCCGGAGCTTCTGGCGCAGCACCGAAGATGTGTGCGGCCTGTCCTGATGGAACGCAATTCAGCCTTAGTTGATCAAAGGTGGCCTCTGCTGCTTTCAAGTTTACCAGTTGTTGGCCATACAGGTCCGAATTAAACGTTTGGCCATAGGGGAGTATCTCATACTGGATGTAAGAGGAATCTCAATCCCACACAACACAAAGCAGAACCTTCCTGGGCGTCAATCCAGACTTGACCACCTTCTGAGCCGCTCTTTGGCCACGATTTTTTGTGCTTCACGTTATCTTAAGGGGTCCACTTTTGATCGCCAGTCACCAACCAATTCAGCTGTTTTGTCGCACCTATACACCAAAACGAAAACATTGCTGTGCGGTGGAAATAGTAGCTGTACCGGGTCCATAATCTGCACAAATTGTATTGGCGGCTTGGGATGCATGTGCCGTAGTAGTATTGGAAAATATTCCACATTTTTCATAACACTCGAATGACTAAGCCAAATAGCATGTGTTAGCGCGTGAAAAGACCTTTCCAATAAGCTATACCATGAATCGATTCGATGAATATAACTAAAACTATGTAATGACACCTAGTAATAGTATTGAACGAATTTTTTGACAACCTAATATTTTATTTAATAAGATGATTTTATCCTGTCTACTTTTTAAATTAGTTGAGCACCTATAAGTCCGGTGTTCAAAGTTATCTGCAACTTACCGAAGCGTTTGTATCCAAAAGACAGGCGCTTATCCGGAGGCCGGTCGCTTACCCAAATAGCGACTAAACCAATAACAAAACTAACGCAATCAGATGCTAAATGCGCTGCGTCTGTCATAATAGCTAGGCTTCCCGCAGCATATCCGCCCAAAAATTCGATGACCTGTGGTTAATATACAGTCAATTATCATGGGATATATATATAGTATTCAAGTTAGATATAGAAAAAATGTTTTCATTACTTTCATTGGATTTGTTGCATTCATTTTTTTTAATTTGTACAGATTATCAAGAACAATATTACAATTTGTCTGTATTTCATAATAATTTTTAGATTAAGGGCACCAAGAAAAAATCCTATTCTGTTTATTATTGAGACTACTTTTTTTAATTATTGAATCTTTTGTCATGGGTAATGTTTTTTACGCCAACGCCAATGTATAAAATAGTATTTCTTGAGGCAGGAAAAATAAAATGAACGTCGAAATTTGTAAGTGGTTATACATGTGTTGGGGATTATCTATGTTTTGAGTATATCGATGTTAAGAGCCGGGACGAGCGATTTTGTGCGATCTTGGGGTTAGCGATTTCATTGAAACTTGAAGAGCCAGGTATCGTCAGAAATAATGCAAAAGGAGTAATACTTATCGATTATAGTCGAGTGTCTCGACAATATATATCCGGTTATTGGCCGATAATTTTTAGGCGTAAGAGATATTCCTAGTTTCCTTCCCGATAGAGTAAATTGAAAGTGACACATTTTCCTTACTAGCGGGGGTAGGTGTGGTCGGTTGATTTTCGCAGCAAAGATAGAAATTGGCTCAGATCGACATTGGCTTCGAACTGTGCACGCCTTAGAATTTCGCGGTTTGTAGATGAGCTGGGAAGGTTTAAAATCAAAATCGTGCTGAACTGGTATCCCCAGAATCAGAATATGAAATATTGTATTGTGAGTTTATTAGAATTAATCTAATATTGTAAGAAGAAAGGTGTTAGTTTGCGCGAGTGAAGGCCACGGATTGCAAAAATGAGAACGTTTTTTTGCACCTATTTTATTTTCTATTGGTGAACTCCATTCCAGGACCGGGTAACATTTTTTAAGGCATGTTAATTAATTCTTTCGAACATCTTTTAACAAATCTAAGTACACCTCTATTTTTGTTAACCATAGACGATATATGATCGGTAAATTTAAGGCAGACATACAGGCCGCTGCCAATATCATCAATAAGCTTTAAAGTTTAAGCAATGCAGGGCTTCCCATTTAAGTAATAAGTAGCAAGCAGTGACAAACGTGACGCTGACCATATTTAACAAGTAATTGTTAAATAGGTCTTTCTGCGTCCTACGGATCCAACTCCTTTATGATACCTGGTTTCAAAAATAATAGAATAGGATATATTAAATCGTACGAAAGTATGTAACAGGGAGGAGGAATGGTCTGAGACCCTACAAAGTATATATATTCTTGACCAGCATCATCAGCCGAGTCTTTATAGCCATGTCCGTCTGTCCGTATGATCGCTTGGGTATTATAAGATCTTGCTTATCTGTATAATAGATAAACAATAAATAATTGCATTTAATTATTATTCTGGCGATAGAGTTGAGCACAAGTTTGTTTTAAAAGTCTGCGAGCTCCATCTGCACGCCCATGAACAGCGAAATTTTGTGGCATGTACAATATTCATTTTGTAACACTATACGGCCTACACTTCGAATATCTTCTACGCTAGCACTACCAATTTTGAATGTTTTCAGTATAGCCAATATCTATGTTTACCTCACCCAAGTGAGCCGCTAAATTCTGAGACAATTTTCAGTTTAGAAACACTGAATGCGGGTATGATTTGTATTGCTAGAATACATATCTATTTGTGTTGCCAAAATTAGTCAGTTACAATTTCTGAGAATGTGTTTCGGGCACTTCTGTGCACCCACGGGCCATGAATATTTCGTATATTCAAATTCTGGGGATTCCAGATAGGTACCGTTTTTTTTTTAAATCGGCTACATTCAAACGCTCATCCACAAACCGCGAAATTCTGTGGCATCCACAGCTTAAGCACCAAATTCGGATATTATATTGGTAGAGCCAATATCGATGTGCCGCGAAATCAGCCGGTTATAGCCACCTCTGCGCTAGTGGCGAAAGTGTGTTGCACCTACAATTTATTATATGAAGACGCAAACTCTGAATATCTCTTACGCCTACTAACTTATAGCTACAACAACCCAATTCAGATATGTTATTAGTATAATCATTATCTATCTCTACAAAAAACGCTGTAGTTGAGATTTCTCGATGACGAGATACCATGTACCTCTCTGTTGCCGTGGGAATAGGTGGGTAAAATTTTAATTGGTCATATGTTCAATATTCATTGTCCGATCTGGACAAAATTTTACGAAATGTACGTGCTTAACGATCTGTGGACTTAGCGGTCTCAAAAGTCACCAGCTTTCCCCATTTCAAAAATATCGATTTTTTTGCAAATGTGAGGCGAAAAGAAGGATGGCAAAAATCCGGGAATCACATTATCTGCGTAATAGTTAAACGGACCTAACGCAAAAAGAACAAGTAGAAACGCTGTAGTCGAGATTCCTCGACAACGAGATACCATGTACCTCTCTTGCCGTTGCCGTGGGAAGGGGTGGGTAAAACTTTAATTGGCCATATCTTCTATATTTATTGTCCGATCTGAGCGTAATTTTGCATGCACGTGTAGGCCGATCAGCAGATCAACAGACTTAAAATTAAGTTTCTAGCTTTTACCGTTTTGGAGATATTGATTTTTGCGAGTTTTGCGAATACGAGGGCGGAAAGGGGTGTGGCAAAAAATCTATTTTATTTAGCTCTTATTTTGTCAAAGTTATCGAAGAAAATGCAGTTTTATGCAAATTACGAAGGCGGAAAGGGGCGTGGCAAAAATTTGAAATAAACTCGACCTGCGTACACATATAACGGACCTAAAGCAAAAAGAATTACACCTCTAGCTCTTACCATCTCCGAGAACGACGTGTTCATACATACAGACGGACGGACAGACGGACGGACGGACAGACGGACATGGCTAGATCGACTCGGCTGTTGATGCTGATCAATAATATATATACTTTATAAGGTCGGAAACGCTTCCTTCTCCATGTTACATACTTTGCACAAACTTAATATACCATTTGTACCTTAAGGTACATGGTACAACTAGGTCTCTAGTTCTTATTTTGTCCAAGTTATCGAAGAAAATAAAGTTTTATGCAAATTACGAAGACGGAAAGGAGCGTGGCAAAAATTTTAAATAAACTCGACACATGTAACCGACCTAAAGCAAAAAGAATTACACCTCTAGCTCTTACCATCTCCGAGAAAGACGTGTTCATACATACAGACGGACATGACTAGATCATCTCGGTGCTGAGTATATTTATACTTTATAGGGTCGGAAAAATTACATCTGTAGTTCTTACCATCTCTGAGAACGACGTGTTTATCTACCTGTGTGGCAAATTTTATAAAGATCGGGCTATAAATAATGAAATTTAAAGTTTTGTCCGCCTTTTGCCTGTATATATTCTCGATTATGTCATATCACCCGGTTGTTTTTTGGCTTACCTGCCATGAACGCATTATTATTTATAATTTTCTCTATAATAATGAAATGTAATAATTTGACGTTTGAATATTTATCCTATCATTATTAATCAAGACAACAGTTCGAAATATACTTCTGAAATGTGCATGTATTTCAAAGTGTGTGTGAAAAATTGCTTACCATAAATATGCAACACAGCGAAATAGCAGCCAAGATCTTAAATTTAGCTTCATGAGAGGTTTTGCTGTTGTGGATCGGCCCGAATACTCGTGAGAGATGGCACGTATTACTTTCAGGCTCTGTTCCTGGTAAAGTATTTTCATTCACAAATCCCGTTTTTACGTCGTCATTATCATGTTCCTCACACTACATAGAATTAATGATGTAGTAAAACGAAGCCAGGTTATTTATTTTATACAAGGCCCAAATTAATTGAGCAGTTCTCACCGAGCTTTGATTGACCCATAATGGCACATCCCAGGACTGATCATCCAAATGGTCAACTATTTTGGGAGGTAATTTTACCATGTTTATAATGCTGTTATTTACAGTGCTTATGTTGCTGTCGGTGTTTTCATTATTGATGGAGTTCGATTTTTCATCGCTTACGTAGTCGTAGTCATCTTCTTGGGGTGTCAGCGTTTGACAGCCTTCTAGTTTTTGGTATTTTGCCATTTTAACCTTGTCTTGCCTTTGTTTTTGTTTATATTTATTTGCCAAATCTCCCCTAGTGTTTTAGTTTTATCATAACTATTGGACATCAACCATTTTAATATGTATTGATAAAGCTCTCAGCCTACTTGCCTTCACGTCTATCCTAAAATATAAATTTAAAATTAAAATTAAACTTAAGTAACTTTATGTTTTATAATTTAACCATAGCCTGGTGTAATGGTTTTTACGCCCGATTCTTGTAGAGATAATGAGCAAATTTATGTGATATAAAGTTCTGATTATGAATGCGAGTCGATTACGAAATCGCCTTTTTATTGTTTGTATCCAAATATACTATAAAACAGGTAGAAACGCTGAATTCGAGATTTCTCGACAACGATATACCATGTACCTTAAGGTACAAATGGTACATTAACTTTGTGCAAATGTAAGTAACAGGCAGAAGGAGACGTCTCCGAGCCATAAAGTATATGTATTCTTGATCAGCATCAACAGCAGAGTCGATGGTAAGAGCTAGAGGTGCAAGTCTTTTTTTTTTCGGCGTTATTATTGCAGGCAGATCCTGTTTATTTCAACCACGGCATGCCGTGGCAAGAGGGGGACATGGTATCTCGTTGTCGAGATACCTCTTTTTTTTTTTATCAACCATTTTTTTTTAATAATTCCTCAAATTTTTTTTTTTTGGCATCCAAAGAATCATACACTTATGTATGTGCAGCGGCATGCCGTTACCTAGGGGAGGGGTGGGTAAAACTTTAATTGGACATATCTTCTATATTTATTGACCGATCGGGACGTAGGCGGAAAGGGGAGTGGCAAAAATTTGAAATAAACTTGATCTGCCTGCAATAATAACACACCAAAAGCAAAAACAATTACATCTAGTTATGCTCTTTAAAAAAATTGTTTGTGCCCCATTATATATAAATCACATTATACCACAATAACACACAATTACACCTCTAGCTTTTACCATCTCCGAGAACGACGTGTTCGTACATACAGACAGACAGACGGACATGGCTATATCGACTGGGCTGTTGATGCTGATCAAGAATATATATTCTTTATGCGGTCGGAGACGACTCCTTCTCCCAGTTACATAAATTTTCAGAAAGTAAATATACCTATTCTTTGTGGATTCGGAGATAAATAGATACATCATTATATGTAATTTGCAGTGAAAAGAATATATATACATACATGGAATACTGTTCTCGAAAATCTCGACTAGACCGTTTTTACTTGTTTTTGGATAGGCTCCCAAAGATTTTATAAAAAGTTTTTTAAATGTACCTACTTGAACCTCAATTTTTTTTCACATTGAATCAACCATTGATTTGACCTTTAAAAATTATCTGCGATAAAATCAAAATTTGTTCGTTTAGGTGTTGGGTTATTTTTTTTTTTCATTTTATCATGTAGACGGGCTTTGTACTTTCCCAATCATTTATGGTTTTGCTCGCATTGGTAGTTATGATAAGCTTTTCTGTCGTGCTGAGGCAACTACCCACAGTGGGAAAGATGTCAAAGATAACGGGATTTTATTTTCAAGAACGATATGTAGGCCTTAATTCCAGGAGGTGAACAGATTATAAACATTTAATTTTTTCATTCAAATAATGTGTTCCCTCTCTAAAATTGTGCACAACACAGAAAACCACACATCAAGCAAGAAAAGTATAGAATAGAATCGGAAATTTGTATATATGTATATTTATACACTTAAAATCCAGTTGCAGTGTCGAAAATAAAAATGTTGATATATACTCGTACTCCTTATATTGGATTAATAAACATGTACGCTATATTCCTAATGGGATAGACAAGAATCGCGGGATTATTGGTAATAATTCTTCTTCGACCTATTATATAAAACAGCAATGGTATTGTAATACTTTGTTTTTAGTGAACCTAAAAATGTTGCTTTTGACTTTTTAAAAAAGTTATTTGGGAAGTTAACATTTGGTGCTTTTCCTCGATACCGCGATTTTTATAATAGCATTTGTACATTTAAGATTAGTGGCAATTTGTTATTCAAAGAAAATATTTGTATTTTTAATTTCTAAAAAAATACAACTCTATCCAATTTACATATATACAATAAAATATTTAAATATTTCTTTCATTGACCTTATTTATGAATATTGTTCGGTTCTTTAAAGCACTGGTGTCTACTCTCAATCCTTATTGGTGAATTTAGTTTCTATTGGTGTGTTTTTTAGTTATATTTCTATGAATATTATACTTAGCACTATGTTTATATTTCTAATTCCACGTATCACCCATATTCTTGCAATCCATTTGTAAATTCATAGGGGTTGGGGAATCGAATTAACAAATACGAAGCAGAACCCCATAACCAAAGGCGATGAGAACGCGCATTGCCCTTATCAACAGGCTTGCCTTGTTCAGCGATATTTCACTTTCAACAACCCTGAGAACAGTGCGATTAGCAAGCAATCATGGTTTCAGGCTTGCGCCTTTGTTGTTTACCTTTGAGCGTTGACAGTATTTACTTATTTCCTTTCCGTGATCCCGATAGCTAGCCCTGACTTTAGTAATCGTGTTAGATTATTGAAGAACACTTTACAAACTCCGATCACCTGCGATCGCTGCAGCGCGTGAACCTCAACTAATACTATTAGTGTAATAAAGAATACAGCACTGATGTTAACAGTTCTCAGCAGTGCTGCCAAAATAGCTTTTTTTGATAACATTTTAGGGGTGGCACATATGTACATATTTCGGCAGAATATCGAAAGAAACTTATATCCAATAACTTTACTCAAGGTTTTTTTAATATATATTTTTATATTTTTGCTTTCAATTTAAGTATTTTGATGCGCTCTAGAAATTAAGCGCCCACTGAGAACTACATAGGTACCTATTAATTGCCTAATAGGTTTTGAAACGGCTAAAATATTTAATTGATCGTATTTTCATTTATTATTGTCACATTTTGACTTTTTACACAGGGTTTGTAAAATTCCAAATTGTTTTATTTGGACGATGCGAAATTTGTGCAAAACTATAATTGAAACGCGGCTATTTTGTAAATTTAAATATATGATTTATTGCATGGCTGTTGCGCGCTCGAATTGCTACAAGACTATGACGGTAGAAGGCCAAAGCGGAAGACATCGAATAAAAAAGAGGAGAAGGACCGAGCGAAAAAGATAGAAGGGAGAGGGCGGGCGCTCGTTAACCATAAAGCGCCCCAACACGGTTTAAAAAGAACATAGTATATTGAATTCGTGAGAAAAATGTGTTTCGGATATCTCTTAAGCTACAACAACAAAATATGCATATGTTATTGGCATAACCAAAGTTTATTCAATTTTTCAAATTTTACAAAAAAAAAAAACTCATTCCCTAGCAGCGCATACAAATGGTATACTAGCTTTGTGCAAAAGTATGTAACAGCGAGTAAGAATCGGTTTCGACCCTATACATTTTATAGTATAAAGCCGCCATGGGCACTCCATAACTGAATCGGCTCCCAGTGCTCCCAAAAACAAAAAGCTATGAATGTCTCGAAAAAAAAGGAATCGACATGTTAAGTGTTCGGAATTTGACAGTTATTTTTGCGGGTCTTGCTGGGAGTTGCCTTTAACGGCCGGCCTCTTTTCCCCCGGGTCAGGAAATCTACCTTGTTTGTTTGTTTTCATACGCTGATCGTCAGCTGTGCCGGTTGTGCTGTCGGTTCGCTGCGCCGTGCCGTGCCGGTCCGATCCGATCCGATCCGATCCGTTTTATTCTAAGAATTATAAACACGGTTGCCACTTCAAAAATTTTAAATGAGCCAAAAAAATATAAAAAATGAGCCAATTTGAATAAAAAGGAGCCAAATTTTTGTTTATTATTTATTTTACTTTTTTTTTAACTTTTATCATAAGAAAAAAAACATAAAACATTTTTATTCAATGAAACAGCTAACAGCTAAGGCTTACTTGGTAGTTAAAGTCATTCTGAGTAGTGTTGTGTCAACACTTTGCATCGTTAAAATTTGTAAAATTTCAACTTCGGGGGACATTATAGTGACACAATTCAGCAAAAAAAAAAAAAAAAGGTCTTTCGGCTTCGGGGGACGAACACTGCGTGTGAATGTGCAGGCAGCGAAAACTTTAAATATTTTGTATTGCTATTAGCAAAAAAAGAGCCAAACTCAATAAAAATGGGCCAAAGAGCCAACGAGAAAAAAAAGAGCCAGTTTTGGCTCAAAAGAGCCAAATCTGGCAACCGTGATTATAAACTTTAAACATAACCTTTTATGATAAAGTGCTTGACCTACCGCACTGTGACCTCCTACTTTCTCCTCGCGACAATAAAAAAAAAACTTAACCTAAGAGGCGCGAAAGTAATGGCGCCTTAGTATGACCGTCCGTCGGTCGAAATCCGAATCTATCCATTGATCGAGATCTATCGATATATGTACTAAAAACTATCTTAAGGCCTATCGTATGACTATCGTCCGGCGACAACAGTGAAAAGGGAATTCGACAGCGAAGGTCTCGAACAAAAGGGAATCGACATGTGCACGTCATCCGAAGTTGACGGTGAAAAGAGAATGTGTGAAATTACACAAACAAAATATATAGAACCAAAAAATCGGACGGTCATCCGAAGTTGACGGTGGAAAGGGAATGTGTGATATTACACAAACAAAATATATAGAACCAAAAAATCGGACGGAGACCCTTTTTTTATTTTTTTGGACGGCTCCCAAGTTGCGGCTGCGGCTCCGACCGTTAGATTTCGTGCCCACCTATGCTGTAAACCAGTGATGGGCACCGCTTGACAACTTTTGCTCCGAGTGCTCCCAAAAACAACAAGCTGGGAATGTCTCGCCAACAGGGGATTAAGTGCTCGACATTTGTCGGTGAAAAGGGAATGTGTGAAGAGAAGGTCTCGATCAAAGGGGAACCACCGTGGAAAAAGTCTCGGAATTTGACGGTGAAAAGGGAACCACCGTGAACAAATGCTCGGAATTTGACGGTGAAAAGGGAATGTGTGAAGAGAAGGTCTCGATCAAAAGGGAATGTGCGAAATTACACAAACAAAATTTGTAGAACCAAAAAATCGGACGTAGACTCTTTTTTTCTTTTTGTGGTCTGCTCCCAAGCTGAAAATTTGTGCCCACCGCTGCTGTAAACCATTCTCTGCCCCTATGTAAACCAGATTTACTAGGATTTCCAACAAACAACTTCCAGGTTCTTTTCTACATTTTTAAGCCTCAGTGGCTATAAGTGCAATACAATAAACTTCTGTCGCTGTAATCCCATTTTTGCTACTTATTACGCAAATGGTGAAGCCCTGTATCGTTAAACGCTTATTGACGATCTTGGAATCCGCATAGATACCAAATTTAAATTTACCGACCATATATCGTGTATAATTAACAAAGCCAGGGGTGTACTTGGATTCGTCAAAAGATGGTGGAAAGAGTTCATTGACCCATACCTTACGAAAACTTCATATGTATGTATCTCTGGTTCGTCTTTTGCTACTTATTTTGCTACTTATTACGCAAATGGTGAAGCCCTGTATCGTTAAACGCTTATTGACGATCTTGGAATCCGCATAGATACCAAATTTAAATTTACCGACCATATATCGTGTATAATACCGACCATAT
This sequence comes from Drosophila ironensis, assembly GCA_021223825.1. NCBI lineage: Eukaryota > Metazoa > Arthropoda > Insecta > Diptera > Drosophilidae > Drosophila > Drosophila ironensis. The sequence goes on from JAJJHQ010010749.1 coordinate 308,002, forward strand.
ATCGTGTATAATTAACGTCAAAGGATGGTGGAAAGAGTTCAATGACCCATACCTTACGAAAACTTCATATGTATGTATCTCTGGTTCGTCTCTAGAATACGTATCTTGTGTCTGGAGTCCCCAATATGGGGTTTATAAAGACAGCATGTAATTGGTGCAAAAAAACTTTCTTATTTTTGCACTTTGTGGCCTTAACTGGTATGCAAGCCAGCACCTTCCTTCTTACCGTAGTAGATTACTTTTGAATTACAAACCCCCTCACTAACCGAAGAACAACCGTAGAAATACGCAGTGAAATTGATAGTTTAAATTTGCTTTGTCCACTACATTCACCGTGTCCCGTAGACTAACTCGCAATTTCGTTCCCCTTAATTTACCACATTGTGGAAAAATCCTTTTAGGGTGTTATGTGCGAAATCCTGAAAGCCTTAAAAACCTAATACTCATTCACCTACCACAACAAAATCATTACTAGTTTCCTCGCATCTTTCTTTCTTTACACTCGGGTCTATCCCTGCGACTCGAGCCGTACGCTACACGGCGCGCCCCTAGGTCGGTTGGGCGGGAGGTGGGAAATTGCACATTATGCAACGGGACCTCGCGAAGAAAAAACAAGTAAGAACGAATATAGTCGAGTGATACGACAGTTTCACAGTTTCACTTGGTTTTTGACACATTAAAATAGCATTGAAATTTTGGGCGCAACAAATTTTCGTAGTTTGGTGTGTGTGTGTACGAGAAGTGCGCGCCAAGTTGCTATGGAGAAACTTGAAGGCGCGGCACGTTTTTGTAATTTTCCCGAACAAAAGTGGGCGCAGCCAGCTGATTTTTGCAACACAGATAGAAAATGGCCTTATCAATGCAGACCTATAGACTTAAAATTGTGGATGCCACAGAATTTCGTGATTTGCGGGTGTGCGGAGAAGTAGCCGATTTTGAAAATAAACTGGTATCACAGAATTCAGAATATGCAATTAGTTTTTCTTTATCTATTATAGTCTCCAAAATCTAGTCGTTTATACGGACAGGTGGACAGATGGACCGACGGACATGGCTAGATCGAACGGCATTTTGAAGATATACTCGTACATTTTTTTGCAAAATACAAAAATCTGGGAATGACACTATTTTGCGTAATAGTTAAATGGACCTACTGCAAATAAGCCTTATTTTGTTTGGGCAAATATGTCGAAAATAAAGTTTTATGGAAATTACGAAAGCGGAAAGGGGCGTGGCATAAATTAGAAATAAACTGGATCTGCCTGCAATAATAACACACCAATAGCAAAGAGAATTACACCTCTATCTCTTACATATCGACTTGGCTGCTGATCACGAATATATATACTTTCGGAGACGCCTCCTTCTGCCTGTTACATACATTTGCACAGAGTTATACTAACGATTTGTATCTTAAGGTACATGGTATAAAAATGATGGCTCATTTTTGAAACAATATTGGATTTAACTGTGTTGCACAGGTATCAGACGAATCTGAATGTGTAATTATTTTGTGTCACCAAGATGTTCGTTCAAGAGAAAATGCTGACAAACTCTAAGACAACAATCCCATTCCAGTTTGTAAATAAGTGAATCCGATTAATTAACCAGAACGGCCAAGGGCTATAATTTTAACAATAATCATAAATGGTAATGTTCGAATAATTTTCATCTTATTGTGGGTGTTTAGCCTCGGAGGGTTCAGCTGGGTTTTTTAAGTCGTCCAAGTCGTCGCAGAACTCAAGGTCCTTATAGTGCACTAGCATGACGATCATCCCAATCGCCAAGAAAACAGATACGATCAAGTTGTCTCGAGCTACATCTATTTCGATAGTCCATAGATAATCCCTGACCTTTGAGTTGCAGCCAAAACAGTTTGGCTTGCCACAGCAAGAGCCTGTGCTCCAAGTGCGATTTGCTGAGGCCGTTTGATAGTCGACCACACCCGTCATTCCGCAACATTCGAACTCTGCTTCAATCAATTCTAAGGTCTTCTTCACCCACATTTGGTACACAAGCATCTGGGCAAAAAACTCAAACCTGCTGCGGTGCATAAAACGGGTCACCCCGATGCTGACTGTGTAAAGAAGTACTAAAAGGCCAATTAGTATGTATCCAGCAAACTTAAGAATGCTTGGACTCTTGGCCATTCGAATTCCAAGAAAGGCGTTTCCGATATAAGCGACCATCGTTAAGGCTCTTATCCAGAATAGCCATGAGCGAAGTACCACCGGGTAGACTCGGATATCAGGGAACATATGTGTTCTTAAGTAGAAATGGCTGAACACATCCATTAAAAAAATCATACCAACCACAATCAGCACAACATTAATTTGCAGTACGCAGTCGTTGGATACTCGGCACCAGCGGCAAGATTTAGTCATCGTCCTTAAATTGGCGGCTAGAAAATTCTCCTTTTTTCAAATAATGTGTTTTTATGATGTACAACTCTGAGTGATTAATCACGGCTACTGTATTTGTTGAATTAACGAGCTTTTTCGTTAACTATTGATAAGCGAATTAAAATACGTATTTTCGGTCTAATTATTTATATTTATTATTAATTTAATTTTGGCGCGACTATATTTCCCTTGGGACAGTGCTGAGTTTATTGCTCACAATTCAAATGTTTTTAAAAAGGGCGCGGTGATTTGCGACGACAACTAATAAAAAGGGAATGGTAATCTCTGAGCTGCGATGAAAGATAAAGGTCTTAGCCCTGCGAAGAATTTAGCGTCTTATCTAACGAGATAATTTTCTTAAAAAAAAAGCCGCGCCGGCTTTTATGGTCTTGTGGACTATCCTGTACTCTTACAAAATATTTTAATTTTCCAATACTACAATTTTTTTTTTACCAAAATTGCATTACTATATGCCAGGTTTACCTTCTAATTTTATAAACTCACATATAATAAGTAAAATGCTACGTTTTATTGAATATTACAAAATATGTGTAGAAGATATGACCCATTCAAGTTTTACGCCCCCCTTGCCAAGGCACCGGCAATGAGGTAGAGAACGTGGTCGAGGTCGGCGCCATCGATAGCGAGCGATTATTTTTCTCAAACCTACGATAGTCGAGTTTGGGGATCGGAGACTATTTGTCCGGCCTTGCTGAACATGCGCTCGGACTCCACTGATGTGGCGGGTACGCACAAAAATTTAAACATTACGGTTTTTATAATTCCAGATCCGTTTCGTTCATCTGAAATTATAAACAAACTAGTAAGAACGATTATAGTCGAGTGTCTCGACTATAAATACCCTGATCTCAGTTTCACCTGGTTTTTGACACAATATAATACCTACCTATATTTGAGAGCAACAAATTTTCGAAATTTATTTTGTGGGTGTGTATGTGTATGAGAAGTGTTTCTATGAAGAAACTTGTCATTTTTTAATTCAACGCAACTCTTTTTTGTCATTTTCGCAAACAAAAGTGGGCGCAAACGGCAGATTTTCGCAACACAGATATCCAAAATTAGTGCCTAAGAGCTAAAATTGTGGATATCACAGAACTTCGCGGTTTGCGGGGCTGCGGAGGGAGGTAGCCGATTTTTATACCATGTACCTTAAGGTACAAACGGTATATTAACTTTGTGCAAATGTATGTAACAGGCAGAAGGAGACATCTCCAACCCCATAAAGTATATATATTCTTGATCAGCATCAACAGCCGAGTCGATATAGCCATGTCCGTCTGTCCGTCCGTCAGTCTGTCTGTATGTATGAACACCTCGTTCTCGGAGACGGTAAGAGATAGACGTGTAATTCTTTTTGCTTTTGGTGTGTTATTGTTGCAGGCAGATCAAGTTTATTTCAAATTTTTGCCACGCCCCTTTCCACCTTCGTAAATTGCATAAAACTGTATTTGAATTTTCTTCGATAACTTGGACAAAATAAGAGCTAGAGACCTATTTCTTATTGCAATATGTCCGTTTAACTATTGCGCAGATAATGTCATTCTTGGATTTTTGCCACGCCCCTTTCCGCCCTCTTATTTGAAAAAAATCGATATCTCCGAAATGGTACCAGCTAGTGGCCAATAAGGCCACTGATCGTCAAACATGTACGTGCAAAATTACGTACGGATCGGACAATAAATATAGAAGATATGGCCAATTAAAGTTTTACCCACCCCTTTCCTAGGCAACGGCATGCCGCACACGCTGGGGTGACGTCATCGGTCTCTTCTTTGACTTCAATTCGTTCGCACGTTTATACATACAGTATTGCGTGTATGTGAGTTAAGGCCACACATTGCCACAACCCGTAGCCGTGCATCGCCAGTGCAGATGCACCAAGACAACACGCGCAGCAATTCAGCATAAGACACCGTGGGAGCAATGACCAAAGTTTAGGCCCCACATTACCACCCCAAGCCATGCACCGCCAGTGCAAATGCACCAAGATAACACGCGCATCGAGTCAGCATAAGACACCGTGGGAGCAACGTCCAAATATCGGTCGCACCATATCCACGTGCGCCGCGTCAGCGAAGTTAACTCCAATGGTCAGCACCTTGCGTAACGTCCAAACCGTGGGACCACGTCTTTGGACACCCAACACCCAACGCAACAACTACAGCGACTACATCCGGCAGCAGCGACGGCGGCAGCAACAGCAGCAGTAACCAGCAGAGACTATATAATAAGAACCTAGATTGTTTAAGTCTTTAGTCTAACATCAGTACTCAAATAAAGCACTTGCTTTTTTTTACAAATCCAATAAAAGGATTTCTTAATTGGCGCCCGAGCAGGGACCAAGCGATTAGTGAAAAATACAGAAGACTTTCGCGTCTCGTGCTAGTGACTAAATCAATCACCTAGCAAAACTCGGTATAAGTGCCTTCAAGGTAAGCCACGACGCGAGTGCGAGTTATAAGGAATACAAAAAGATTCCTCGCGATCGAACTGTTACTAATTCGCTTGGCCGAAAAAAATAACGAAAACCGCCGACAAAGTCTGTCAGACCAGTTCGCAGACAATGGTTTTAAAATAAAAAAAATATATATTTCAAAAACAACTTTGAAAACAAACTAACAAAACACTTGAGACATAGTTAAGTCATTTAAAATCTCACACCATTTCCAAATCTGATATTTGAATTTAGAATCGAAATATAAAAATAATCTCTAAGAAGTGGTCTGCTTAAAATTATCCATTGGTTCATATTGTCCGAATTAGTAAACCATAGTTATTAAATAATGCCAGACCGTTTAACAACAGCCATGGCTAACCTTGGCCTAGCATGTAGCCCCAAACCAGGAAGCAGCGCACCAAACGCCACTAGCACCCCGATAGCTAGCCCAGAGTTAAAAGATGTTATTCGAGCATTAATTAAAGAAATAATCCCTTCAGAAGCAACTGTTTATGGCCATGATCACTTTAGTGACATACTATATGTGAATCCAGTAGGAGGTCATGACCAAGATAAGGTCCCAGATGTTTGTAAGTTAATTAAAGAATTCTCAGGAGATAGAACAATGTTTAACTCTTGGAAAAAGAACGTAGATCGAATAATAGGCATGTTTGAAGGGCAAGAAAATTCGCACAGATTTTATCTGGTTACTCTTTCCATTCGAACTAAAGTAGTTTTCGAAGCCGAAACAGTCCTTGAATCGTATAATACCCTCCTAAACTGGAAGGCAATCTCGAAGTGCCTTACAGCACATTATGCCGACCAAAGGGACTTGAAGACCCTCGAGTACCAAATGTCTTCATTAAAGCAGGGATATTTAACTGTTCACGAATTTTTTCAAGCAATCTATCATAATTTGTCACTGATCCTTAACCAGATCGGAGCAACGGAGGAATCTCCGGAAGCTATAAGAGCATTAACAAGCGTCTATCGCGGAAAAGCTCTAGACATATTTGTGAGAGGTCTCAACGGTGACTTACCAAGACATCTCGGTATCAAGGAACCAAGAGATTTAAGCCATGCCTTGCATCTCTGTACTGTGCTTGAAAACCAAGAGCACAGAAATATGTTTGCACCAAGATCCAGGCTACCGCCTCCCATCATACCTCGGAGACAACCTACACCGATTAACAACAAATTACCTAATAACCGTCAAAACCAGTGGAAGAGCTTCGACCCTAGACTCTACTACCAGCCTATGGGTAAACCCACCTTGAGTCACCCTACTCCACCACCTGGGTATCAGCCATATAGACAACAACCGCAAATGGGAAAATGGCCATACCAATCACAACGCCCAATGCAAGTCAGTAATCAGATCCCACCTCTTCGTCCAAATGGATCAAAACCAGAGCCCAAGCCAGTGCCAATGGATATAGATCCATCCATTCGGTCGAATCGTATAAATTATATGAATCGCCCAACTAATAACTTTACAGGCAAAAGACCACCACCACTTTCGCAGGCACACCAGCCTATCAAACACCAAAGGCAGTTTCATGTATCTACAGGAGAAGTAGAACAATTCGGGGATAATGATCACGAGAGTCCATATCCCGAAGAAACCTCTCTACAGGATTACTATGAAGATTGGGAACAGAGCGGAGCGACCAATCCATACGACCACGAACAGACCAATGAAAATCAGGTTCTAGAGGCAATTGATACTTCCGATATACATTTTTTAGATTAAATAGTTCCTCGTTACCTTACGTTAATTGTGCTACGAGGAACGGGAAAACTTTCAGATTTTTAATTGACACTGGTTCCAATCAAAATTATATTCAACCAAATCTAGTACCGAACCCAAAACCAAACGAAAAGCCATTCTTTGCCAATTCTGTTGGAGGGCAAACAAAGATTACCCACCACACTCACCTTAGCTTATTTAATCGACCCGATTACCCAATTAAATTCTTCGTATTGCCCACTCTTAAAACATTTCACGGTATCTTGGGTAATGATACACCTAAAAACCTGAATGCGGTGATCGATGTAAAAAATGATATCCTTATAATGAATGGTAATTATAAAGTAAAGATAAAACAAAAGGCAACACAGACGGTAAATCATATTAATATTAGAGCAGAACATATGACAGTATGTCAGAAAGACATACTCAATCAAATAGTAAAGAAACACTCAGAATTATTTTCGGAACCGGACGAAAAACTAACATACACCACGGTGGTACAAGGGCAAATCAGAACAAACACAGAGTCACCAGCTTATAGCAGACATTATCCATACCCGGCCTCCCTTAGACCAGAGGTCGAGAAACAAATAAATCAGTTGCTCGATGATGGCATAATAAGACCTTCACGGTCACCATATAATGCCCCAGTATGGATAGTACCCAAAAAGACAGATGCATCTGGTGAGAAAAAATATAGACTTGTTATAGATTATAGAAAACTTAATGCTATAACGATATCGGATCGATACCCGATTCCAGAAATTGGGGAAATTATCGCTCAATTGGGTAGAAATAAATACTTCACAGTTCTCGATCTGAAAGGCGGTTTTCACCAGATCCCACTTAACCCAAGGGACATAGAGAAAACAGCGTTCTCAGTAAACGGTGGAAAGTTCGAATTCACCAGACTACCGTTTGGATTAAAGAACTCCCCGTCTATTTTCCAAAGAGCTCTCGACGACATCTTACGAGACCATATTGGAACGAGATGTTACGTCTATATTGATGATATAATAATATTTAGCAAATCGGAAGCCGAACATACCCAAGATCTTGATCAAGTATTTTCCACTCTAGCCAAGGCAAATATAAAAGTACAAATTGATAAGATTTTTTTAGAAACGAAGTTGATTTTCTCGGGTTTACTATTTCCAATAACGGTATAAAAACAAATAAAGAAAAAGATAAAGCTATTAATAATTTTCCGTTACCAAAGACATTAAAAGATTTGAGATCGTTTCTAGGGTTATCAAGTTATTACAGACGCTTTATTCGTGATTACGCAAAACTAGCGAAGCCACTCACAACCCTATTGCGGGGAGAAAATGGTCGGTCTTCAAAAAATAATTTTCATAAAATAAAAATTTTTCTCGACCAAAGTTGCAAAAGTTCATTCGAAAAAATCAGAAATACCTTAGTTTCGCAGGATGTAGTACTTGCATACCCAGACTTCACGAAAGAATTCCAGCTTACAACTGATGCTTCAAATTACGCCATAGGCGCAGTACTCGAACAAAACGGCAGACCGATTACCTTCATTTCGCGTACACGAACAAGCACCGAAGAAAACTATGCCACAAATGAGAAAGAAATGTTGGCCATAATGTGGGCTCTTCAAAAGCTACGCATGTACCTTTACGGTACCTCTAAAGTTATTATATTCACTGATCACCAACCATTAACTTTTGCGTTAAGCAACAAGAACCATAATGGTAAGCTAAAAAGATGGAAAAGTTACTTGGAAGAATACGATCATGAACTCCGATGCAAGCCAGGAACTTCTAACGTAGTGGCAGACGCCTTATCTAGAAATCCTCCATGTGCTCAGATAAATAGCACCACAGCTTCTATTCATAGCGACGAGAGTTCAGCGCACAACCTTATACCTTGCGAAAATATTCCAATTAACGTCTTTAAAAACCAATTATTACTATTGACTTCAGATAAGGAATCTTACGAATTTGAATTACCATTTCCACAGTATCATCGGCATACTGTCAAGAAGCGGGAATACTCTGAAGAAGACTTAGTAAAAATTATAAAAGAAAGGCTTGATCCAAAAATTATAAACGGTTTGCTCACTTCCGAAAATATAATGGGAAAAATTCAAAATATATACAGTTTGCACTTCAGTAGCTATAAAATAAGATACACACAAATCCAAGTAGAGGATATTCCTTTAGAATCTGACCAGAATAATATCATAGTCAAAGAACATGTTCGTGGCCACAGAAACCCAATTGAAAATAAAAACCGAATCCTCAACAAATTTTTTTTCCCTGGTTTGACGAAGAAAGTGATGGCTATTGTCAAGCAATGCGAAACTTGCAAACTTTCTTAGTATGATAGGCACCCCCAACATGGTGAAATACAACCAACACCTATCCCAAAATATCCTGGACAGATCGTCCATATAGATCTATACATAACTCAGAAAAAAATTGTACTAACAGCAATAGACAAATTTTCGAAATACGCCCAGATAAAGGTAGTTAAATCAAAAGCCGCAGAAGATTTGAAACTTCCTTTACGCGAAATAATGATAGCATTCGTCATGCCGAAAACGATAGTTATGGATAATGAGAAGGCATTAAACGCAGCTTCAATTAAGTTTTTGTTGAAAGACCAACTGAAGGCCGAAATCTACACAACACCACCGTATGCCTCTACAAGCAACGGTCAGGTTGAAAGATTCCATTCAACAATAACCGAAATAATGCGATGTCTAAAAGAAGATGAGGTCCAAATTAACTTTGACGATTTAATATTTAAAGCAGTACTAGAATACAATAGATCGATACACTCCACCACTAAGAGAAAACCCATAGACGTATTTTTCGGTAACCGACTTATAGCAGACCCCCAAGAATTAGTAACGGACAGGGAAGAAATCACCAAGGTTATCGGCAATAAACAGTCAGAAGAAATCGCCTATCATAACCAAAGAAGAAAACCATTTAGGGAATACAAGGAAGGGGAGACAATTTTCATTAAGGTAGACAAAAGACTAGGATCAAAATTAACTCCAAAATACAAAAAAGAAACAGTCCTCACAAATCAAAACACAACAGTTAAAACACAGTCAGGAAAAATAGTACATAAAAATAATATAAAAACTTAAATTACAGATTCTTCCTACCATTATGCCAGTGCGCGGCAACTATCCTAGACTATACAAATTCTCAATTAATACCGATAAAAACGGGAATAGCATCCATACAGGAAGGCACGTTCAAAATAATTCATGTCTTTAACTTAGAAGAATATGAAGCAGTCGCTTTAAATCTAGAAAAATCCCTTAAGAATATCAGTAGTTCGCACCAACTTTTCCCATTCCTAGAATATGAATTGAGCGCAATTAGAAATGATTTGCGAAGCCTTCACCCACCAAAAAGGGTAACTAGGTCCATAGATGCGCTAGGGACAATGTGGAAATGGCTGGCCGGTTCTCCGGACAGAAGCGCTCATGAGATATTGACAGACAAAATTAATGAATTATTGAAAAACAATAACAGACAAGTAGTTATAAACAAAAAATTGAGCACAAGAGTAAACGAGTTGAGTAGCATAACAAATTCAATTTTAAAAGAAAAAATAGAATATAAGTTTGTCCAAGAAAAATTTGTTTCAATTTTAAAATATAAGCTGCAACTCTTTAAGAATGATTTAAATAATGTAATCAATGCCATAAACTGGGCAAAAACTAATACTGTAAATTCAATCATACTAGAAGAAATGGAAATAAAAACAGTCGAAAAAATCCTCGACAAAGAGGATAGAATTTTTATAAATATAGAAGAACTTTTAGAATTTTCAAAAATAAAAATAGCCACAAATGGCAAGAGAATGTTCTATATAATGAACATACCCTTAATAAATAAAGAAATTTGTAATTTAATGATATTAAAAGCCGTCAAAAAGGACAGAATAATTAATGAAATATAGTACGAAAAAATAATAATGTGTAATAAGACAATATATGCGAAAATTAAAGATTGTGAAACGCATAACGATAAGACCATTTGTAATAAGAACGATATTTTAAATATAAGTAACGATAATTGTATAACGCCGCTCCTACAAAATCGCAAGCCACACTGCAAATCCATCAATAGCCAACACATACCAGACCATGAAGAAATAGTGACTGGAACCATCCTACTCAACGACTTCAGAGGAAAAATTGAAATTGGCGAAGAAAAGAGGGAGCTATATGGAACCTTCTTAATACAGTTCCAGAACAGCACAATACAAATTTCCGAAGACAAGTACGAAGCAAGAGAAGCGAAATTTGCAGAAGCAACACCCCCGCTATTTCAGATGGGGAGGAGTTAAGGACACACATTACCACAACCCGTAGCCGTGCATCGCCAGTGCAGATGCACCAAGACAACACGCGCAACAATTCAGCATAAGACACCGTGGGAGCAATGACCAAAGTTTAGGCCCCACATTACCACCCCAAGCCATGCACCGCCAGTGCAAATGCACCAAGATAACACGCGCATCGAGTCAGCATAAGACACCGTGGGAGCAACGACCAAATATCGGTCGCACCATATCCACGTGCGCCGCGTCAGCGAAGTTAACTCCAATGGTCAGCACCTTGCGTAACGTCCAAACCGTGGGACCACGTCTTGGACACCCAACACCCAACGCAACAACTGCAGCGACTACATCCGGCAGCAGCGACGGCGGCAGCAACAGCAGCAGTAACCAGCAGAGACTATATAATAAGAACCTAGATTGTTTAAGTCTTTAGTCTAACATCAGTACTCAAATAAAGCAGTTGCTTTTTTTTACAAATCCAATAAAAGGATTTCTTAATTTGTGTGCACCTGCTGATTTTTTTGATGTCAACAAACGAAAATATGGTGAATTATTTGAAAAAAAAAAAAATTCCTACTTGTTTAAAATAAACTTGTGCTGAACTGGTATCCCTAGAATAATTATAGTTTCCAAAATCTAGGCGTTCTGACGGACAGACGGGCGGACAGACGGCTACATCGACTCGGCTGTTGATGCTGATCAAGAATATATATTTTATGGGGTCGGAGATGTCTCCTTCTGCCTGTTACATACTGTTACATGTTACATTAACTGTTACATGTACAGTTAATATACCAATTGTACCTTAGGGTACATGGTATAAAAATTACAAGCTTCCATAGAAACACTTCTCATACAAACACACACCTACAAACATAATTTACGAAAATTTGTTGCTCCCAAAATTTCAATGGTATAATGTGTCAAAAACCAGGTGAAACTTAGAACCGGGTATTTATAGTCGAGACCCTCGATTGCAATCGTTCTTACTTGTTTTAAATTAAATACTGCTACTGGGGAGAACGGGTGCGAGTAGTACTACTACTCTCTTTTTGACGGGTAAACTAGTACTTCACAAAAGAGGCACCCGTGCAGTTCTCTGGTCTAGACCGACCCGAATTTGGGTGGATAAACTCCATAACGGAAAAAGTAGCGAAGAAGTTTCGCATTGCTGGGAGAGGAGTAGACTTTCACTGTTGCGATTGAAGCCTTAAGAGAATCAACGTTTCCGGTTGTCTGTGTGGACTGGACTGGCACACGATATCGCTCTAGGAAGAAAACGTTCAGATCAGCCCATGTCCGATTTTTTTTTGGATAAGCTGCATCTATAGGAATACAATGATTTTTGGCTATCTGGATAAGCCCAAAAAAACAAAATACAATATAAACTGCCTAATTTTCGGTATCAATATCATATATTTTTAAGCCAGTGGTACTTTACAGTCCCTTAATTACTGCTCCTGATTGTTGAGGAATTGGCTTTAAGCCAAACAGCAATTTTAGCTGCCTGTTAACCAGCAGCTTGCGGTTGCTAAAACCCAGGTCAACTGGAAGCCATTATTGGAGAGTGGAAACTATGTCGATACTACGAGTATGTCGTGATCCTCGGCATTGCTTTTTGCGTCGGAGATAGTTACCAGGCACTCCGGCAGCGATACGCTCTCCGGGATGTCGTGACACTTACCATCACACCCACGCAAACCCCTAAATGCTGTGACGTGAACAAGCCTCGCAAAAGCGTACCTATCCGCATGAATGCACAGATATTACAGATTATAATAGATAGACAACATAAAAATGCATGCTCTGATTAATATCAAAGTAATTATTATGTTTCTTATGGTACATTCAATCTAAGCAAGAATTCATTTTTAAAAAAATTGGGTTTCGGCGTAATAAACACAGAACAAAATTCAGAAAGCGAAATCGTGGCACTATATTGTTGGCAGTGCAACTTTAGGGTCCACGTGAATTCCCAGGTAGTGCCAGCAAATTGGAAATGGGTAGCGGTCGCACCTCCGTCCCGGTGAAAGCAGGCCATATTATAATGTGTCGAAAACCAGGTGGAACTGTGAAGCGGGTATTTATAGTCGAGAAACTCGACTATAATCGTTCTTACTTGTTTTGGTTTCCTCCAGGTTGCCAAAACTCACCTTGTCCTCATGGGAACAGTCTATACAGAGCTAGACGGAGATTACTACATGGGCGGAACTGGACACGTTACTCCTTGAGCGCCACCGCACGCTAGAGGCGATTGAGGATCTTAACCCGGGAGACACCCGGGTGGCGACTCAACCTAAGCCGACCTTCTGGAATATTCATTCCTTCGAATCCAAGGTCGAATTTAAGGCTCAAAAGTGCCAGCTCTGTCCCAATGAGACGCATCCGATCCGTCTATGTCGCAAATTCCAAGTTGTGTTTAAATGGTTTTGCGCGGCAACACCAAGGCCAGAACTGCACCAACTGCACCAGCCTCAACAGCTGCTTTACATGCTGGGGTCGCTATCAGACCCTGCTACATCAGGGTGCCCCTCCCGCCTCGGGTGTAGCCGAAAAAACCGATAAAATACAGTCCACTGTCCCTACTGCTGTGCAGAATTACCTGACGACGAATACCCACGGTTTTTGCCTGGGAACGGCACTCGTAAACATCCACCACAGGGGATGTACTTTCAAGGCTAGAGCACTGATCGACTCCGGATCAGGGGCCTCATTCATTTCCGAATGGATCTTCAACCTTGTGAAGCCTGCTATACCGTCCGAGCGCGAGTTGCAGGGCTGAATAAGGCAGTTTCCGCCAGATCATTTCCGGCTAGGGTCTTCACTCCAGCCCCGCCCGAAGCGGGGACCTTCGTGGTCCCGCAACTGGCGGGCGAACTCCCCCTGAGATATTGGGATCGCTGCCAGATATTTAGCTGGCCGATCCTTCCTTCCATCAAGGCTCTTCGATCAACATCCTGATCGAAGCAGACTTTCTTGTTGGAAGGATCTCCTTGCAATATGGGTCCTCTCAGGGCCCGTGAGGGAGACCGTTGTATCCGCCGAGCGTCCAAAGTCCTACTAGCGTCCGTTGTTTGTCCCCGGACCAGACACATAATCCAAACTTATTTAACACAGTTTTTCCCACATGGCCCCAAGAGCGTGCAACGGCCGCTCCTCCAGGAAGCCCCAGCATGTCGACGACAACCGGGCGGCCAGGAAAAACCGGGCTGCCAAGAGAAGCAGCGCCGCAACCGACTGATGCCGAGTCTGTCGGGCGGTTCCTGCGGCACAGCGTGGAGAAGCGCCTTGGGCGGCGCTAATCAATAAGTACTGCCCGAACTACTTGGCGCATGAGCATTCAGCGGACACGTGACAGAGCGAGGACCGCTGTAAGGTCTGCGGATGTTCACACTAGCTGTCGCCTATCGGTGCTCCAGCGCTCTCCACATGCTGTTAAGCTGAACTGTTAAGTTCGGCTTAACAGCCGCTCTCTGGCCGATTGTTCTCCGACCTAGCAAGGGCTGAAAATTACGCTCTTCCATGGTCAATCGCAGGTCAGAATTCTGCTTCTTATCCGAAAAGAAAAAACTAGAAAAAAGCAACTACGTAAATACACGGTTAAGACGTTTGCCGGGCCTTCTACAAAGACGCCCGCTCCATACCCTATACTAGTGCCCTCAGCCGCACCCGCAGACTCCGGGGGAGCCCGCTACCACAACAAACCCCAGTAGATCTGGAGCAATTCTGGAGCATTTCTTTGAGCGACAAGTTCAGCACTGCAACGTCCCTGCTATATCAACGCACCGTGGGACAGAACGATGAACCATCGGCCACACAGCCCCGGCTTCATACTGCGACGCTCCGGCTAACGGCCCCGCCAGCCTACGCCCGATCATCAACAGCCGAGACGAGATAGCCATGACCATCTCTCTGACTGTATGTATGAACACCTCGTTCTCGGAGATGGTAAGAGATAGAGGTGTTATTTACGTTTTCGTAATTTGCATAAAACCCATCCCTTCCAACGGCAACGGCATACCGCTGCAGATGCTGGGACCCGTCATCCGTCAGTTCTTTGACTACGATCCCGTCGCACGTCCGCACATACAGAATTGTATGTACATATGTATGCAGTACATAACTATATATGCACTATATGCAAGCGTATACATTCAGAAGTTTATGTATGTATGCCAGTTAACACAATCACCCGGTGGCAAATTTAGCTAACATATTTGGACATATAGTCGTAAGACCCCACCGCAATGGACTTGAGTAGTAGTAAGGCGAGATTTAGAGATAAGAACATTTCGGTACCATGTTTTCGTTAGTAGATTTAGCATTAGAGATAAGAACATTTTCTGTACTTAGTTTAGTCGATTTTTGGAGATAACATGCGCCGGTCATCACTGCGCAAGCCTCGTAATAAAAACTTAACTCACAAAACTACGTGGATAATCATTATATAATTAATCGGGCACGCTAGACAGCGGAGCGAACAAATAAAACTTATTAACAAACCATAAATTAAAACATCTTTATTGGCGCCCAAATGGATTTTCGAGCCTACCACAAATAACTAATTTTAAATAAATGAAACCAACGAAACTCGTCGACAGGCCGGTATAATAAAGTCACATAAAAAAAGATACGGTGAATAGCGAAAACTTTGCAAATCTCTTTCTAAAACGGACTAAATAATATTAAATAAAGATAGCAGCCAGAGACATCAACGGCAGCAGCGGCAACTCTCTAAAAAGAGAAATTCCAATTAGCTTTGATGAAATACAATGTTTTGCTTTTGAGAAGCTTAAGAATGTCCTTGTGTCTGAAAATGTAATGTTACCGTATCCCGATTACAAGAAACCTTTTGACTTAACTACGGACGCTTCGGCTCTTGGCCTGGGTGCAATCCTCTCTTAGGATGGCCTTTTACAATGATTTCAGGAACGTTACAGGATAGAGAGCTTAATTTCACGACAAATGAGCGAGAACTTCTGGCCATCGTTTGGGCCTTTAAGTTTGGTGTCAAAAACTTAAACATTTATACAGATCATCAACCATTAACATTCGCCGTATCGGATAAGAACCCAAATGCTAAAATCAAAAGGTGGAAGGCATTTATAGACGATTATGCTCGTCTTCAATTTTCTATACGCCAGGGAAAGAAAACTTTGTAGCCGATGTACTGTCTAGGCAGGCCATCCATGTTTTAGAAAACGACCCCCAGTCAGACAACGCAACAATACATAGCGAAATTTCATTGACATTGTCATACAATCGAAACAATTGACAAGCCTGTCAACTGTTTCCGGAACCAGATAGTTATAGAAGAAGGTACAGCAGACTTAAACCGCTCTTGTGTTATTTTGGGAAGAAAGTCAAGGCATATTATTCAATTTTTGAACAAGGAAACATTACTAGGGAGAATTCGTGATGTGGTCAAGCAAGATGTTGTTAATGCAATACACTGCGAATTACCCGTACTTGTTTTCATTCAAATTAGTCTCGTAGATGAGTTCCCAGCAACATCTTTTCGACACACCAAAAATATGGTTATTAAAAATTTATAGTAACGCAGAACAAAAAAAAATAGTAGCTACGGAGCACAACAGAGCGCACAGGGCCGCGCAGGAAAATGTGAAACAAATTCTTCAGTGTTACTTTTTCCTAAAATGTCACAATTAGCCGCTAGTTTTGCAGCTAACTGCTTGGATCGTCAAAGAGCCAAATACGACCGCCATCCGCAGAAGCAAATCCTTAGCACAACACCTATTCCTTCACAGTTAGGCAAGATCTTGCACATTGATATTTTCTCCACAGACACAAACATGTATTGATTTGACATGTATTGATGATTTTTCTAAATTTGATATTGTGCAACCCATAGTTTCTCAAACAATAACTGATATAGGACCTGCAATAATGCAATTGATGAACTTCTATCCTCATTCAAAAACAATATTTTGTGACAATGAACCGTCTATAAGTTCCGAGTCAATAAGGTCTCTTGTTTCAAATAGATTTTATGTTGAGATAGCAAACACCACCACTCCAAAGTACTTTAAATGGGCAGGTGGAAAGGTTCCACAGCACGCTTTTAGAAATAGCACGCTGTCTGAAACTTGAAAGAGGCATGAGTGATACGGTCAACCTCATACTTCAGACAACTATCGAATACAACAAAACAGTTCACTCAGTGACAGATAAAAAGCCGATTGACATCATTCATTCAATTTCTCCCGAATTTGCAGACGAAATCAAAGGAAAGGTTAAAGAAGCTCAGGAGATACAGCTAAGAAGAATAAACGCATCAAGACGAGACAGAACTTTTGAGGTGGGAGAAACCGTCCTAGTCAAATTGAACAAACCTCTGGGAATTAACTTACCCCACTATAACATATAGGACAGAAACGATCGAAGCAGACCTTGGGACAACGGTCTTCATAAAAGGGAGGGTAGTTCATAAATATAATTTACGTTAAAATCATTGAACATCAATTAATCGTTTAAGTTCCTTAGTCTTGTTCGGGCTGGCGGGGGTGGTAGCCGGAGCGGGTCAGTCTGAAGCCGGGGCGGTGTAGCTGTCGTTCGGTTCTGTCCCACGGTGCGAATTGCTCCAGCGGCGATCCTCTCTGCTGTTGCTTGGAGTGGCTCCCTCGGAGGCTGCTGATAGCGATGACGGAGAGGTAGTTGCGGGGTAGTTGCCGGGGATATACGGGGAACCAATCGGATGCTTGTTCTCTAGTGTCTTCTTTTTGGGTAAGAAGCAGAATCTCTGACTTGCCGATTGCCCCTGGGAGAGCGCTATTTTTAGCCCCTGCGCTTGGACGGAAAACAATCGGTCCGCTTAACAGCACGGGGGGGGAGCGCTGGAGCACCGATAGGCGTCAGCTGGTGTGCAAGGAGTGCAAGACTCATTCGTGGCAGACACCCGGGAGGCCGCTACCAAAGTTGAGGAACCCTGGCTTGAGGATCTGCGGGTACAGATCCGCTCCCAAACCCAGGGAAACGGTAGACGGCCGATTGAACCAGGTGTAGGCCAGTTGGATGCCCGGGAAGCGGGCCCGCGGGGTGGTTGCCTCGCAGGAGTAGGAGGCCGCCGGGATCCTTGTCCCCGTGTGGGCAGCGGCTCCTCGCACAGGTGAAGCAACCTGTGGTGCTCTTCGCCGCAGACCTTGCTGCGGTCCCCGCTCTGGCACGTGTCCGCGGAATGCTCATGCGCCAAGCAGTTCGGGGAGTAATTATTGTTTAGCGCCGCCCGGAGCCGCTACTCCGCGCTGAGCTGCAGGAACCGCCCGCACTCCCGGAGAGGGTGGATGCCCCGACAGACCCGGCATCGGTAGAGCTTCGTACCTCAGGCACATATGTTGGCTGTGGCGCGGCTGCTCTTGGCAGCACGGTTGTTGCTGGCCGCCCGGTTGCCGTCGACAGCCTGGGGGTTCCTGGAGGGACGGCCATTGCGCGCTCTTGGGCCCTGGGAGAAAAAATTAGGTTAGCTAAGTTGGGATTTAACGTTAAATAAAATTCGGTCTTGTTGACCGTGACACTCGTTGCGAATGCGGAAACAACGATCTCCCTCACGGGCCCTGAGAGGACCCATCCGAAGACCGTCTCTTGGCCCAGTAGGGAGCCACAGATATGACGACGAGATCCTTCCAACAAAATGGAAGGATATATGTCCGCTCCGATCAGGATGTCGATCGGAGAGCCTTGATGGAAGGAGGGATCGGCCAGCTGAATATCTGGCAGCGATCCCAATATCTCAGGGGGCACCGGACGGGATGGGAGTTCGCCCGCCAGTTGCGGAACCACGTTTCGATATGTAGGCGGGGCTGTAGTGGAGACCCTAACCAGAAATGGCAGAGCCTCTCGGGTCTGGCGGAAACTGCCTTGTTCAACCCTGCCACCTGCGCTTGGACGGTCTGGAAGGGTGGCCTTACAAGATCGAACATTCGTTCGGAAATGAACGAGGCCTCGGATCCGGAGTCGATCAGGGCTCTAGCCTTGAAGGTGCCCCCCATTTGATGGATGTTGACTAACGTAGTATCCAGGAGAACACCGTGGGTGTTCGTCGCCAGGTAGATATGCACAGCAGTAGGAGAAGTGGACTGTATCTTTTCGGTCTCGCCACCTAAGGCGGTTTGATTGGCGGACCCGGGAGGGGTGCCCTGATGGAGCAGGGTGTGATGGCGTCCTCTGCATGTAAAGCAGTTGTGGAGGCTGGTGCAGTTCTGGACTTGGTGTTGCCGCGCAAAGCAATTTAAACACAATTTGTGTTGTCGGATGAGCTGCAAGCGCTCGGGAACCGAAATCTTCTGGATTTTCTGACATAGTCGGAGCGGATGCGTCTCATTGGGACAGAGCTGGCACCTTTGAGCCGTGAATTCGACCTTGGATTCGAAGGAGTGAATATTCCGGAAAGTCGGCGGAGGTTGAGCCGCTACCGAGACGGGGTGCTTAGGCTGAGTCGCCACCGAGGCACCCGGGTTAAGGTCCTCAATCGCCACTAGTGCGGTGGCGTTCAAGGAGGAACGCGTCCAGTTCCGCCCATGTAGCAATCTCCGTCTTGCTCTGTAGTGACTGTTCCCATAGGGATAAGGTGAGTCTTGGTAACCTAGAGGAAACCAAGAATACTTAGAGGCAGTCCCAGCTATCCGTGTTGATCCGGCTTGAAGGAGCAAATGTTCGGGCGAAGGCTAGCGGGGGCGGTAGCCGGAGCGGGTCAGTCTGAAGCCGGGGCGGTGTAGCTGTCGTTCGGTTCTGTTCCACGGTGCGAGTTGCTCCAGCGGCGATCTTCTCTGCTGTTGTTTGGAGTGGCTCCCTCGGAGGCTGCTGATAGCGATGATGGAGAGGGCGTTGCGGGGTAGTTGCCGTGGATATACGGGGTAGCAATCGGATGCTTGTTCTCTAGTCTTCTTTTTGGGTAAGAAGCAGAATCCCTGACTTGCCAATTGCCCCTGGGAGAGCGCTATTTTTAGCCCTTGCCAGGTCGGAAAACAATCGGTCAGCGCGGCTGTTAAGCCGAACTTAACAGTCCCGCTTAACAGCACGGGGGGGAGCGCTGGAGCACCGATAGGCGTCAGCTGGTGTGAACAAGTCTTGTTGTTTATCTTTTGGGCTGACAACCGCCAAAAAAGCAGGCTACACGAAAGCAGACTAAACAATGGTAACAAAGTTGGCAAACTTTTATAAATTAAACACTATAAATAAATTAAAGTAAATTAAAATAAACCTTGGTATAATTTTTTTTGTGTCATCCTCTTTAGCATAGCTAAATAGAAATGCTACACACTAATGATTTCACAAATTTAAAGCTTGCGCAACAAGAGATTTTTGTAATAAATTTTTCAATCAATTAGCGTTCTTCGAATACCGCTAAAACAAATTTAATATAAATGGCTTTCATATTTTCGTAGTTATAACTATTAATTTAACTATTATTAAAAGCTTAACATATCCAATATTTAAGAAGGGTCTTCAATCAAGAAACTTAAAAATCGCCACAGATATAAAAATGCGGAAACAAGGTTCGTGCGTTTAAGTGCTGCAACAGCGCAATGAATACTTACTGCTATTAGCAGTTTAATGCAAGATGCTTACAAAAACTACACTCCAGCGGTATAGAAAATGGAATCCTAAGCATTTCCAAGTCAAGCAGTAAAACCGACAATCGCTCCATGATCATAGACTTGGAGACAGTTACAATAAAGGTGGGTGTTGACTTCGATACGACCACCTTCAGGACCTTGCCTCTCACCTACAACTACGAGAATCAGCGATAAAACTGAAACCCAAGGATCACCATTCTTTTGATGGCTAGACGCAATATCAGTACGGTATTAATCGGCAAAGAAGAAATCAAAATACGTAACCAATGCTATCCAGAGAAACCGTTTCCAATTAGATCATCGTTTAAGTCCTCACAGTCAATTTTAACAAGTCTGTGGACAGCCTTTCACTAAGAAAGGGAGGAGTTAACACAATCACCCGCGGGCAAATTTAGCTAACATATTTGGGCATATAGTCGTAAGACCCGTCCGCAATGGACTTGGGCAGTAGTAAGGCCAGCTTTAGAGATAAGAACATTTCGGTACCATGTTTTCGTTAGTAGATTTAGCATTAGAGATAAGAACATTTTCTGTACTTAGTTTAGTCGATTTTTGGAGATCACATGCGCCGGTCATCACCGCGCAAGTCTCGTAATAAAAATCTCAACTTCCAAAACCACGTGGATAATCATTATATAATTTAACGGGCACGCTAGACATCGGAGCGAACAAATAAAACTTATTAACAAACCATAAACTAAAACATCTTAATTTTTATACAAAATTAGCACGTTTGAAGTACCTGAAGCTTTGTTCTTTATGGCTTTTATTATGAACATTTGGGAGTGCCAACTACCCGGTCTTGTTCCTAAATCTACCGAATGCCATCAGTTGCTTTGTTAAACTGGAGGACCGCGTGCTCAACCTTCTTGTAGAGATTAACTGCATAGAAAACTTTTCGTTTCGCAGATTTTCCGCATTTCATTATAGCAACTTCAATACCTAATCTATTGGTGCTCACTTTCACTTTCAGAATGGACCAGCTTAACGCCGGGCGCCGAGGAACTTTTCAGGGCGGCGCCGTTCCTGCAGCTAAGTAGGTAGTACTGAAGGAGGTTGTCTATTAATTTCACATCGTATAGCAGACCGAAAAGCTATCATAAGGTCACTACTCGGTGCGTTTCCTAAATCTAAATTCAGGTTCCCCTATCGGCTTTGCTAAGTATCTTAACTTTGTTAATTAATCATATTGAATCGCAGCAGAGGAATTCACAAGTGAATAATTAATCGACAACAACTGGCACAAACTTAATAAAAACTTTGGAAATTTGATTAAACTTTGTCTATGAAATTGTTATAGATTCGAGACGTTGTCTGCCTATATAAGCCACGTTTTTTAAATCGTCATTCAACTTCAATTTAGTCCTGCACAAGATGGTATTTAAACTTATTCACCCTGCTCCGCTTACTGAACAAATGCGGTCTCGAGACGGCTGCATCTACTTGTACAGAGCCATGAAATTTATCGGCTGGGTGCCCCCAAAGCAAGGGTTTGCGCGATACGCATACCTGTTTTGGACGCTTATGACGTTCGTTTGGTCTACGACATATCTGCCGCTGGGGTTTTTAGGCAGCTACATGACACAGATCAAGTCCTTCTCCCCGGGCGAGTTCCTTACCTCGTTACAGGTGTGCATCAATGCCTACGGGTCGTCAGTAAAAGTGGCCATTACCTATTCGATGCTGTGGCGTCTGATAAAAGCCAAGGACTTATTGGACAAGTTAGATCTACGCTGCACCACAAAGGAAGAGCGTGAGAAGATACACCGCGTGGTAGCGCGCAGTAATCATGCCTTCCTCATTTTCACCTTTGTCTACTGTGGATATGCCGGTTCTACCTATCTTAGTTCGGTGCTCAGTGGCAGACCACCGTGGCAGTTGTACAATCCGTTCATTGACTGGCATGACGGGACATTAAAATTGTGGATGGCGTCAACGCTAGAGTACATTGTAATGTCGGGCGCCGTCCTGCAAGACCAACTGTCGGATACTTATCCTCTAATCTACACCCTGATCTTACGCGCCCATTTGGATATGCTAAGGGAACGCATTCGTCGATTACGCACCGACAAGACACTCAGCGAAAACGAAAACTATGAAGAACTAATAATGTGTGTAATGGACCACAAACTCATTCTAAAGTAGCCTTTACTCTAACTTTATACAAGAATTCCTTACGTTATCCTATATAATTCCAGATATTGTTCCATCATTAAGCCAGTTATTTCGGGCACCATCTTTACGCAATTCTTGCTAATCGGACTCGTTTTGGGTCTTACTCTGATCAACGTATTTTTTTTTTCTGATATATGGACGGGCATAGCTTCGTTTATGTTTGTTATTACCATTCTTTTGCAGACGTTTCCGTTCTGCTATACCTGCAACCTAATCTTGGAGGATTGTGAGGCGCTTACTCATGCTATTTTCCAGTCGAACTGGGTTGACGCCACTCGACCTTATAAGACAACGCTGCTATATTTTCTTCAAAATGTACAGCAGCCTATTGTTTTCATAGCCGGTGGAATATTTCAGATATCTATGAGCAGTAATATTAGCGTAAGTACTTTAAAAAAATTTAAATTATGATAGCTTTTGAATCAAATTAAGCATTAAACCAAATCACTTTGTATTTGACATTTTTGTCACGCTCCCCAAGCAGGCAGCCTGCTCCCACCTTAGATTTTTTTTTAAAGATCAGACAAAAAATAATAAAAATACGGCTAATTGAGTTTTATATGCCCTTGTTAGTGTCAATGCCAGAGTTTCCTTTGTATACCAATTATCCGCAAATTACCTAAGGTGAGTAACTTGCGGAGAAAACATTATTTCTGCCTGGATATACGTGATATTGCACATACCTACTTATGTTCATATGATTACGATTGTGTGATTATTTAAACAACACAATGGCTGATAAAATATATATGGTATCTCGTTGTCTGGAAATGTCGAGTACAGAAAAGCTGTCTTAGCTGTTATACAGTTATATTTTTGTTTTACCTTTTATTTCGTATTTATTAAAACTGTTTATTGTTTCAGGTGGCAAAATTTGCATTTTCTGTAATTACCATCACAAGGCAAATGAATATAGCTGATAAATTCAAGACGGAATAAATTATATTTACATTATAAATATCATTATTTTATTATTTTTTTGGAACGCATCAAGATATTTTTAAATAAGTTTCGTAAAAATATTAAATAAAATATTAAATAATGATTATAAAAATAATAGTCGTATTTTCAATCTTGGCAATAAAGTTTTCCTAATATCCTAATTTTCACATTTTCCTCATTTCTGGCTTTTCAATTTGAAAAAAAAAATAATTATACCATGTACCTTAAGGTACAAATGGTATATTAACTTTGTGCAAATGTATGCAAAAACGAGGGCGGAAAGGGGCGTGGAAAAAATTTGAAATAAACTCGACCTGCGTACACATATAACGGACCTAAAGCAAAAAGAATTACACCTCTAGCTCATACCATCTCTGAGAACGACGTTTTCATACATACAGACGGACAGATAGACGGACGGACAGACGGACATGGCTAGATCGACTCGGCTGTTGACGCTGATCAAGAATATATATACTTCATAGGGTCGGAAACATTTGTACCTTAGGGTACATGGTATAAGAATGAGTTGCGTTGAATGAAAAAATGACAACACTTCTCATAAGTTACAAACACACACCTACAAAATAAATGACTAAAATTTGTTGCTGCCAAAAATAGGTAGGTTTTATATTGTGTCAAAACCCAGGTGAAACTGAGAACCGGGTATTTATAGTCGAGACACTCCACTATACTTAATCGTTTTTACTTGTTTTATCTAAATATATGTATGAATATGTATATCCGAGAGGTAGAAAAATCAACATTTTTTTTTTTAATTTTGTCGCCCCTTAACTGATTTTTGCAATGCAGATGGATATTGGCTTTACCAATTTAATATCCGAATTTAGTGTCCTTAGAGGTAACAGAAATGCATTGTAAGCCCGATTATTTACATCCCTTCTTTTAGCCTGCCAAATTAATTTAAAGACAGCCCGAATTTGAATTCCATACTTGACCTTAAAGCGTTAGCTTGCAGAGATGGCATGTGTTGCGTTGTCTATTCTCCCGTGACGTCTACTTGAAGCTTTAATAAAAAATATCTTCGCTGCTTGTTATTAATATTACTCAGAATGTCTGGCGTTTGACACATGTTTTGTTGCCGCTGTCGTTTTTGGTGTACGTACCTTTTGGTATTGCTTCAACTTTTGCCTCAGTTTCAGGCAGCGCTATGGCTATAGAGGAAGCTGGAGCTTCATCTTTAGCTACGTGGAAGCTGACATTTTTTTCATTACAGAAACATTTCAATAGGAGGGTCATCGTAGCAGCCAGCAACAAAGAATCTAGCCCAAAAGCTGTTGCTGCTATAGCATACTTTTGTGCTGGCGGTTGTGTACGTTTAGTCAAAGAGTTTGTGTAGCTGCGTTTGAACCAGAGGAAGGATAATCTTTTGTTTGGTCCTGTACGGATCACACACTTGACGACATTTGCTCCCTGAGTCCTCCATTGCCGCCTTGAAAGTCATTTATGGTTTGCTCCAGCTATTTGAACAAAACACACTACTCTCCTCTGTCTCAAACTGTCAAAGTGAGAGACTTCATCGTATGCTGCCACGCCGAAATATTGAAATAGAATTTATGCGCTGCAATAAGTCAGGGGGATTACGGTCGGGATTTACACCTCACGATTTTATTTCATACCGTTTAACGGCTTCTGAGGTATATGCAGAATGTATGCTCTTATCATATATTCTAATTGTATCATACAGTCAGGTCTTAAGAGCCCAGGATATCATGGCACTACTCTAGGTACAACTAATTTTGAATCTCATACGTCTTTAGGGTTTTTTTTCAATTTGTATCCCTTATTTCGCTTGCTTAAATTACGCGCAATGTCATTTATTATCGCTTGAAGTATTTATTTTAATTAACGGAAATTAATGCCACGCTGCGCAGCTGTGCGAATATGTTTGCAGTTGCTTACACTCGTTTTTGGGCCTTTCACAGCCAGAATGCCAAGCACCTGTCGAGCTGAGCTCGACCCGTGCACACATATGTATGTATTCGCACATACATGAATGCACACATCCAACCATTTGCAGCTTGTCAGACCTTTCGTAGCAACAACAAGTAGATATGCTGTAGTCGCGATTTCTCGACAAAGAGATACCATGTACCTGTCTTCTTATCAACCATTTCTTTTTTTTTATATTTTTCAAATAATCACCACGTGCACACATACTTACACTTTTGTACACGTGCTGATTGTTTGACGGCATTTGCAGAGGCATGCCGTTTGGTGCATTAAAAACGCACCAAAAGCAAAATTCTTTCCTCTATCATCTACGAGAACGATGAGTTCATAAATACAGACGGAGAGACGGACATGGCTATATCGACTCCGCTTTTGATGCTGATCATACTTTATAGGGTCGGAAACGCTTCCTTCTCGCTGGTACATAAATTTCATAAACGTAATATACCATTTTTACCTTAACGTACATGGTATAAAAATACATAGGTACTTATATGGCAACACTGGAAACGAGATTCCCATGTGCCAATCTCGTTTCGGTGTAGACCTAATTAATGGAATTAAAAACAAGATTTAACGACGAGTTTTCATCTCACTATCTTATTTTTAAACTCGAACATACTTTTAAATGTAGTTAAAGTATTCTGTTTATTTTTAAGCGAAAATCCGCTTAGAAATAATTTAAGCATAGTATTGGTTTGGTCAAAAAAGCATTGCAGAATTTTTATAGCATTTTCTATTGTTTATAAATTAGTTACGCTGGAACTTGGCATTAACAGCAGCAAGTCATCTAATGGGTGTTTTACCCGTGCAACAGCCCATGTCTGCCACATACCTGGGCATTATACTGAACCGTAGGCTAACCTTCATGGAACTGGTATAGGTACTACGTACCAGAATTAGAGCTGCAGTGCCCAAGCATCTTTGGCTCATCGGGCCGCCTAGCAAGCTCTCACTTTGCAATTAACTGGCGGTCTACAACCAGATGATTGCACCAATTTGGCTATATGGGTGCCAAATTTGGGGACTCGCTTGCGAATTCAGGCTTAAACAAGCATCATAGAACCGTATCACAAGAGTGATCACGGTCTGCGAGTGGTATGTTCGCAACGGCACTCTGCACAGGGACCTTAATCTGGCCACGGTCGCCGCGCATGGTACCACTCCAGCCGGTACAATGAAAGGCTGCAACAGCACTGGAATCGTTTGGCAGCTGGCCTCACTAGACCAATACCGCAACAACGGTTAAATAGGGGACACCCGAGGAATCTTATTCATCGCACTTATTCATCATCACCAGACGCTAGTCACTTGTTTATTTTTTGATTGTTACGTGTTATAGCTAACCACATAAGTTAGCATGCGCGCCCATGGGGCAAACATTACATACAAAAAGGGCTTCTAAAAGGAAACAAGTAAGAACGATAATAGTCGAGTGCCTCGACTATAAATACCCGAACCTCAGTTTCACCTATTTTTTGACACATTATAATAGAATTGAAAAATTGGGTATGTGTGTAGGAGAAGTGCGCGAGTTACCAGAGACCCTACCCTGTCTCTGGACCCCCGTCGCTTCCTGCCACTGGACAAATACGCATCGATAGCGGACATTTTCGGGCATTCTGACTCTCGCTTTCAGTAACGGGACTTAAAGTGCAACTCTCAACCTAGCAAACTATTTAAAGAGCTTAAGAATAAAGCTTTACTTCACTTCTTGTTGTACCACCGAATTGGACACATCCATTTTTCCTGCCAAAAAAGACGCTGCGACATACAGGGACTACTGGTAGTGCTAATTCACGGACTCCCACCCCTCGACCACGTCCAACCGATAACTGGCGCAGCCGGGAAACTATGACAATAGTCATACTAGCTGAAAATAGCATAGAAAACAACAGGATCATACACACACAATCATTATCAACACAAAAACGTATTTCTACTAAACATATAGAATAATTCATATAGAATACCATATAGAATAATTTATATAGAATAACATACACTGCTGGTCTTGGGTTAGACGCACACAGTTTTCCACACTAATTTGTTTTATATTTTTTATTTTAATGATTATTGAAAAAAAGTTAATATGCAAAAACCTTGGTTATTTAATAATACTTTAATTATAATATTCAAAATATTATAAAAATATAACAGTTGTGTTTTCAAACATTTTCTTCATGAAACTTAAAATAAGTTCAGCGTACAATCAGAAATGCAGAACATAATATTTTTGTTTTTTAAAGTAACTTATTTTTAACTTAAATTTCTATTTGGTGTTAATATTTGATTTATTAGATATACAAAAAAAAAACATTTCAGTAATGAGTACTGCGCTCCTTTGTTAGTAATAACTTCATATATCCGGTCCTTCATAGAAGAATACAGGGAATACAGATTTCAACGAAATCTCGCTCCAAGCACGTTTAATAGCTGCAGTTAATGTTTCCTTATCTTCGTATTGCTTTCCTCCTTCGTATACCTTCCGCGTTAGCCAGCCCCAAACATTTTCAATTACGTTAAGATCTGGAGACAATCCTTGCGAGTGAAAAAAGTCTACTTTTTGACGTTCTAATAAGCTCATAACACCAGCTTTTCCCATTTTTACTTTAAATATAGCTCTAAAACAATTTATTTGTTTATTTTTAATATTTACTCAATACAAAAAACTGCACTTGCTTACCCAAGACAAAGAAATCTAAAGTGCGTCTATTTCAATGACCAACCGAAAACACGCGTGATTGCCAAAGAACTTTCTAGAATCTTCGAATGTACAGTTATTTTTTCGCAAATCAATCAGTTATGAGCACATATTTTTCGAACAAGATTCGAACTTTGATAAGAAAAGCTTTTTGAACCATTAGAATAAGCATTATTATAAATATAGCATTTTATTTAAAATAAAAGTGGGTGCGTCTAACCTGAGACCAGCAGATAAAAGTAAAATCTTTTAATGTCCAAAAAATTAGCTGGAAAAACTAGAAGGACATCGCGTTCTGTTTTGAGAGTTCCGGCAACAACTTCTAGAGTAACTCGCTCAGGTAGACACTCTAATACCCTCCCAGTAACTAGAGAACAACTCGAATAAATTCTCGAACAACAACCTACAATGGACTCAGGACACGACTCAAACCTTGTCTCATTGACCCCGACTGTTAGCACCTCTAACACATCCCTGCCAACCACATTTAAGCCCAAAGACATTATGATCTTCGTAGAACATAGAGGCCAAGAAAGTTGTGTATAATGAAGTCTCCTTGAATGCTTTTATGACTGGATTGAGGGAGCCACTGAAAACCCTCATTAGACAGAAAGTCCCAACCACTATCGAACAAGCGTATGAACAGTGTCAAATCGAACAGTCACTGTATCATTCCAACAAACCCTATTATAACCCGAACAATAGAGCAAATCGAGGACCCAACGAACCGAGAGACAACCGAAATGATCAGAACTATAGAAATTATAGGATCAACCGCTATAACCACAACAACTATATCATTACATTACAAACGTGATAATCGTTCATATCCCTACTCAAATCAATCCAGAACCTCAAGTTCTTACTATAATTCAGCTAACTCGGGGAACAACTCTAACTATAATCGCGACAACGAAAGACATAGCAATAAGAATAACCCTTTGAATTCTGCCCAACCACAATCCAAACAACTTCACAACATAGAGGAAGAACGACAAACATCCAACCAGAATTTTCGTATACCTGCCTCGGAAAATCAACAGGATACATAAGTCCTGCTAAACATAGTTCTTCTCTACCTTTCATAGAAATCGAGTCCCTTCACACCACCCCCTTAAAATTCTTAATCGACACTTTTTTTTTTTTACCTTTGCTTTTATTTTCTAAATCTTCTCTTTCCGAGACTAACAAGAGGTATATAAAATCTTATACTTTAAACTTAACTAACAGTCATGTTGACTGGTACTGAATTGTACGGCCCTAAAAATCGATTGCTGGTTTGGGAGGTCGTTGCGTCGCAGGCGGGATCCGCTGGATACCCGAGTCAATTCCCGAGCGAGGAAATTTGGGTGCGAAGACAGCTTTTCTTTGTGGGACTCTTTTTGATTCTGGATTTCATCTTTCACTGCGAGGATGCCAAGATCCCGGTGGATGTTTTCGTTGCTAACATACCAAGGTGCCCCAGTGATAGTTCTCAGGATTTTTGATTGTGCGCGCTGTATGATGTCTAAGTTGCTGCTACTCGCGTTCCCCCACAGCTGGGAGCCGTACGTCCAGATAGGCTTGAGGACTGAGTTGTAGAGTAGTAACTTGTAGTCCAGGCACAGTGGTGATCGTGAGTTTATGATCCAGTGGAGGCTGCTAGCTTTTAGTTTTAGGTCCATCTTCTTGCATTCGATGTGCTTACGCCAGGTTAGTCGTCTATCAAAGTGGACGCCTAGGTACGTTACTTCGTTAGCTTGCGGGATCTGCATACCGTTTAGTGAAAGCGGTGGGCATGTTTGTCTATTAAGAGTAAACGTTATATGTTTACACTTTTGTCCGTTTATTTTAATGCGCCAGTCGGCCTGCCAGCCACCTTTCCACTGCTGTGAAATGATTAGCGAGTTGGTTTGTTGCTTGGGTTGGGCATTTGGAGCGACTGAGGATAGCGGTGTCGTCGGCGAACGTTGACGTTGTTAGTTGTTCGTTCTTAGGAATATCCGCGGTATACAAAACATATAGACAAGGGCCGAGTGCGCTTCCTTGCGGAACTCCAGCTTCGATGATGTAGTCACCCGTAGTAGCTGCGTTGCATCTCACTGAGAATACCCTATTGTAGAGGTATGATTCCAGTAGCTTGTGGGTGTATGTTGGCAAATACGTTTTAATTTTGTGCATGAGTCCTTTAAGCCAAACTCGGTCGAAAGCTTGAGATACGTCGAGAAAAATAGCGCTACAGTATTCTCGCTGTTCAAAGGCTGAGCGTATTTCGGATGTTAATCGGTTCACTTGCTCAATGGTTCCGTGGTTTTTTCGGAAACCAAATTGGTGTGTTGGGATAATATTGAAAGTTTCCAGATAAGGTGTTATGCGAGTTAGCAAGCATTTTTCAAACAATTTAGACAAACACGATAGAAGGCCTATTGGTCTATACGATGTCGGAATTGTGTGTTCTTTTCCAGGTTTCGGTATCATTATGATGATGGATTTCTTCCATTTTTTTGGGAAATAGCTGCGAGCCCAGGGTCCCGAAGAGTTTCTTATCGGGGTGGTTGTTTCAATTGGGGCGCTAAGATTTTGGTGGGCCTTCCACAGAGAATACTTTGTGCTTGTTGGCGAGAGATTCTGAATGTACCTCAGCTGTGCATTTTCTTCCTGTTTGTGCAGGGCCTGGTCGAGTAATCGGGTTGCTTCTTTAAGGCGTTGCTTTGAAGCTGGTGATCTGCTTTTTTGCCAATCCCGACGCGTGCGCCTCTTTTCTCGCACGAGCTGTTCTATTTGCTGATTGGACTTGTAGTATTTGTTTCGGTCTGCTTCCTTCCCTTGAGGAGTAGAGATTTTAGCTGCCGCCACGAGTACTTCTTCCAGGGCGCTCGTAGTGTAGTCAATGTCCGATTCCATGTTAAGCTCCGGGGCGAGATCTATGTGGGCACTCACGTACTTCTTGTATTTTAGCCAGTTCGTTCTTAGCGACGTCAGACTGAAGGGGCGTTCGGTTATATCAGGGCTTTGAAGTAGCGTTAGGAGCACAGGCGAGTGGTTTGATGATAAGTCCGAGACTGTTCTAGCACTTATTAGATTGCGAGGTATGTTTTTTGTCACCGCAAAGTCAATAAGGTCTGGGAGCTTGCGTGGGTCTGTTGGCCAGTATGTGGGACTTCCAGGGGAAACATAGTCCAGTTTAATTCTCACATTTATAATTGCATTGTACAATTGCCTTCCTTTGGGAGTCACTAGACGTGATCCCCAGTGCGTATGTTTGGCATTGTAGTCTCCTGCGGCGATAAAACGGTCGCCAAGTGAATTGTAGAAGTCCATAAATTGTCCTTCCGAGATGGAGAAGCGAGGAGGGCAGTAAACGGCAGCGATTGAAAGGCTTCCGTTAGTTGACTGAATTTGTATCGATGTAGACTGCAAGAAGTTTGTTGCGAACCTTTTGTGAAGATGGTATTTGATGCGTTCTCTGATTAGAACTCCGGTTCCGCCGTGGGCTTTTCCATCCGGATGATCTGTGCGGTATATTGTATAGCCTCTTATTTGAAAGTTGTATTTGCTTGTTAGATGCGTTTCCACCAGCATAATGTCAATATGGTTTTCGTCAATTCGTAGGGTCTGCATAGATTATTTAGACTGTTGTGCTACGAGCAACTGTATTACCATGTTCTGATTTTGAACAAGTGTTTGCATGGTCGTTTTCATGAATGACATAAGCTCCATCATACTTTGTTGGAGGGTAAGCATCATAGTTTCCATTTTGCTATGTGGCTGTTCTGGGGCTTTTTGAGCGCTTTGTGAGTAAGGCTGAAATAGATTTTCCATTCCAGATCGTAGAGCATCGGCATAGGAGAAGCCGTTGGTGGTGTTTAGAGGACCGAATGAGGACCTCGCAGCTTTGGCGAAGAAGACGTCTGGCGTAGTTTTTGACGCACTGTACGCATTCTGTGGATTTTGGTTGCGCGTTGCGGTCGCTTGTCGCATACGACTCTTCAAATCCTTGTACACCACACAGCCTCTATAATTTGCCGTATGGTTGCCTCCGCAGTTTCCACATTTCTTCACGGTACTGTCTTTGTTTGTAGTGCAGTGAGCGGAGTTGTGGGCGTCCCCGCAGACTACACATACAGCCCGGAGGGTGCAGTATGACCTAGTGTGTCCATACTCTTGGCATTTAGTGCATTGCACTGGTCCGTTGCGTTTATGTGGCTCTTCAACAGTGATTCTCCGATGCAAAAGATATTGCAGCTTGTAAATCGGGTGAACGTCATTCTTCTTCAGCGATTTGCTTTCTGGCTCGAGTTCGACCTTGAAGAGGGGTTGTGGCTTTCTTTCCTTATTTAGGATGTTACTAGCATTCTTGGCGGCGAAGCCCTTTTCTTTAAGGGCGGTTATTATTTCCGCGGCGGTAACATCGGGTTCAATTCCCATTATAACCACTAGTAGGCACTTGCTGCTTTTTAGCTGGTACGTGTAATATTTTTTATTAGCGTTGTCCGGAAATTTTGACACGGTTCGGAAGTGCTCTTCGGTCTTAGTTTGCACTTTTGTTTCATGTATGTTCCCTTTAATAAGCGGGACAACATAAAAGTTGTCACCGCTCCCGATCAATGCCTCAATATGTTTGACTAGGGTGTTGGAGCTTTTCTCCCTGATATAGATTGGAGGGGGCTTTGGTTTTTTTGCGGTGTCTTGCGCTGGTTGGTTTTCCTCAACCTCCTGCAGTAGGGAAAATCTGTTGCTACTGGATCTGCCTGGTTCTTTGTCGATCTTCTGGACGCAGTTAATTTTTGTTTTATTGCCTGCTGGATTACCCAGCGGGCTAAGCTTGCGCTTAATTTGAATGTAGA
This sequence comes from Drosophila ironensis, assembly GCA_021223825.1. Lineage (NCBI taxonomy): Eukaryota > Metazoa > Arthropoda > Insecta > Diptera > Drosophilidae > Drosophila > Drosophila ironensis. Next base: position 341,161 of record JAJJHQ010010749.1, read on the forward strand.
GATCCATTCCAAGCGTGTGGCCGGGGCCGCTTTGACGAGGAACGAGCTGAAGCCTTCGCGGAGCACCTGCATGCCGCATTTACGCCCTTCACTAGGAGGAACACGAGGCAACTATTGCATTTGTCGAACAGCCCAGCCACAGCACCTCATCAATCGCGCCGACCACTGTAGAAGAAATGGAAGAGGAGATCTCCGCGCTCAAGGCCAGCAAATCACCTGGAGCTGACGGTATCGACGCATTGGCCGTCAAACTTCTACCTCGCCCTTGCATTCAAACCCTAGCCAATATATGCAACAGGTGCTTCCAGATAGGACATTTTCCCACCCCATGGAAACGCGCTGAGGTTATCCTCATACTCAAGCCTGGAAAACCTGAAGCCAATCTCGCCTCCTATCGTCCGATTAGTCTACTGGCGGTCCTCTCCAAAATACTTGAAAAAGTATTTTTGCGTAGAGTGTTGCCAGTGCTGGACGAGGCTGGTTTGATCCCGGATCACCAGTTTGGCTTCAGGCGACTGCATGGTACGCCAGAGCAATGCCATCGACTTGTAGCCAAAATACTCGAAGCGTTCGAGAGAAAACTTTACTGCTGCGCTGTCATGCTAGACGTTAAGCAGGCATTCGACAGAGTCTGGCACCCAGGCCTGCTCTATAAGGTGAAAGCGTCTCTCCCGACTGCCCATTTTGACTTCATCAAGTCGTACATTGAGGGAAGAACATACCATGTCAGATGCGGCACAACTCTATCGTCACCAAGAGATGTTCGAGCTGGAGTACCGCAGGGAGCGTTCTGGGTCCCATACTCTATACCCTGTTTACCGCAGACATGCCAATCGCTTATGACGAAAGCCTACTCGTGGCAACCTATGCCGACGACACTGCTTTCCTGGCTTCCAGCAGCAGCCGACGGGACGCATCAGAGTCCATCCAGGGACAACTGAATACTCTGGATGCCTGGCTACGGAGATGGAACATAGTTGTCAATGCCGAAAAATCCACCCAGACAACGTTTAGCTTACGTCCAGGTAACTGTCCGCTTGTCAGCCTCAATGGCTCAACCATTCCATACGAAGCGACTCCCAAATATCTGGGAATGACACTCGACAGAAGGCTCACATGGAAAAAACACCTAGAGCGAAAAAGGAAGCTTATCAGCGATAGAGTCAAACAGTACTACTGGCTCATCGGCGGCAGATCCAAGGTGAGGCTCCAAACGAAGCTGCTAGTCTACAAAGCCATTATTAAGCCCATATGGACTTATGGCATCCAGTTGTGGGGCACGGCCAGCAAATCCAACCGTGCGATCATCCAAAGATGCCAAAGTAAAACTCTCCGCATCATCGCCAAGGCGCATCCATACCACGACAACGCCACCATCCACAAGCAACTCAACATCCCTTGGGTCCACGAGGAAATCGTAAAAAGGAGTACGTGATACTCCGATAGGCTGTCAAACCACTCCAACACCCTGGCCATCAACCTCCTGGACAACAGCACCACGTCAAGACGTCTCCAGAGGGCCCACCCACTCGATCTCCCTTTCCTTACTGCCATGTGAATACTGTCTCATAATGATCCCCCGCTAATGTATGTAACCATATCCCCTGTCAATGTCTGTCATGTAACTTAATTATTGCCCACATCAGGGCAGATATTAAATAAACTCAATTGAAGTGAGAAAAAAAACAAGTAGAAACGCTGTAGTCGAGATTCCTCGACAACGAGATACCATGTACCTCTCTTGCTGTTGCCGTGGGAAGGGGTGGGTAAAACTTTAATGGGTCATATCTTCTATATTTATTGTCCGATCTGAACGTAATTTTGCATGCACGTCTTAAACGATCAGCAGACTTAACACACCTAAATTTAAGTCTTCAGCTTTTACCATTTTGGAGATATCGATTTTTTTGCGAATACGAGGGCGGAAAGGGGCGTGGCAAAAATATGGAAATGGCATTATCTGCATAATTGTTTAACGGTCCTAATGCAAAAAGAAACAGGTCTCTAGCTCTTATTTTGTCCAAGTTATCGAAGAAAATACAGTTTTATGCAAATTACGAAGGCGGAAAGGGGCGTGGAAAAAATTTGAAATAAACTCGACCTGCGTACACATATAACGGACCTAAAGCAAAAAGAATTACACCTCTAGCTCTTACCATCTCCGAAAACGACGTGTTCATACATACAGACGGACAGACAGACGGACAGACAGACGGACAGACGGGCATGGCTAGATCGACTCGGCTGTTGATGCTGATCAAGAATATATATACTTTATAGGGTCGGAAACGCTTCCTTCTCCCTGTTACATACTTTGCACAAACTTAATATACCATTTGTACCTTAAGGTACATGGTATAAAAAAAAAAAAACCTTCGGAAAGAAAACAGACGAAATAAATTAACACCCAGATTTTCCGTACACAAAGTTTTAAAAGATATAGCAAGATGTGCAACTCGTATTACAACTAAGAACCAAAAGTTGCATAAATCAAAAATAAGGAAAACAATTCTTAAAAAAGGAATAGATGAGAGTTGTTTAAGAAACAGACTCGTAGGGGTTGTTGCTGGAAATATAAATGAACCTAAAATATATTTTGATATTGTCACTAAATTATAAGACAAACAGGAGTTATATAAAATAAAGTCAATATAAGACAAGTAGAAACGCTGTAGTCGAGATTCCTCGACAACGAGATACCATGTACCTCTCTTGCCGTTGCCGTGGGAAGGGGTGGGTAAAACTTTTATTGGTCATATCTTCTATATTTATTGTCCGATCTGAACGTAATTTTGCATGCACGTGTTTGACGATTAGCAGACTTATCAAAATTAAAATTAAGTCTCTAGCTTTTACCATTGTGGAGATATCGATTTTTTTGTGATTACGAGGGCGGAAAGGGGCGTGGCAAAAATCTGGAAATGGCATTATCTGCATAATAGTTAAACGATCCTAATGCAAAAAAAAAACAGGTCTCTAGCTCTTATTTTGTTCAAGTTATCGAAGAAAATACAGTTTTATGCAAATTACGAAGGCGGAAAGGGACATACATACGCATGTATGTACATATACACGTGCGAACGAACCGAAGACGAAACAAACATGGTTTACTTTTAATTGGAAATAATTTCCGTCTATGATTTTTGCCCCAAAGTTTCAATACAAAAATTCTACGGTATTTACATGCTGTAAGAGAGTTAGCATGCAGTGAGCCATAACTCACTGTATATTTTTTGGTTTCAGGAAGAATTGCTTTATTCCACCTTGTTTTAAATAGAACGCGATTTTCGTGGGCTTTAAATTTATTAAAAGTTGCTGTGCGAACCGAACCGAACCGATCGAGCGCCAAAAATCTATACAAGTGTAAAAATGCAATTCGATAGGCTAGGGATGAGCCCGTGCGTACCCATTGTGCGATTGGTAGGCGGAAATCTTAGCTTAGGCTTTGGGAGAGCTGCCGTCTTGCTAACTTTGTGCAAATGTATGTAACAGGGAGAAGGAGACTTCTCCGAAGCCATAACGTATATATATTCTTGATCAGCGTCAACAGCCGAGTCGATATAGCCATGTCCGTCTGTCCGTCTGTCCGTCCGTCCGTCCGTCCGTCCGTCCGTCTGTCTGTATGTATGAACACCTCGTTCTCGGAGATGGTAAGAGATAGAGGTCTAATTAGATAGAGGCCTTTTGGTGTGTTATTGTTGCAGGCAGATCAAGTTTATTTCAAATTTTTTGCCACGCCCCTTTCCGCCTTCATAATTTGCATAAAACTGTATTTGAATTTTCTTCGATAACTTGGACAAAATAAGAGCTAGAGACCTATTTCTTTTTGCAATATGACCGTTTAACTATTGCGCAGATAATGTCATTCTTGGATTTTTGCCACGCCCCTTTCCGCCCTCTTATTTGAAAAAAAATCGATATATCCGAAATGGTACAAGCTAGAGGCATAATTTGCAGTCCAATAAGGCCACTGATCGTCAAACATGTACGTGCAAAATTACGTACGGATCGGATATAGAAGATATGGCCAATTAAAGTTTTACCCACCCCTTCCCTAGGCAACGGCATGCCGCACACGCTGGGGTGACGTCATCCGTTTATAGTAGTGTGTGTATGTGTGCACCTGCTGATTTTTTGGATGTCAACAAACAAAAATTTGGTGAATTATTTGAAAAAAAAAAAAAATAAATAAAATCAAAGAAATGGTTCATAAAGAAAAGAGGTATATAGTATCTCCTTGTCGAAAATCTCGACTACAGCGTTCCTACTTGTTTTTTTCTGTGTGACCTATTGTACGGGAGACCGCCAAAGGGGCTAGAGTTCGCTCGTGTTTGAGGAGTAGGTGTCTATCCGGTATACACAAACCAGAGGCGCAAACACCAGTGCTGCTGACTCAAAAAAAAAAAAAACAATTTTTAACATTACCAAATTAAATATTACGTTCTCTGGCCGCGGAGAACGACCATATATAACATATATTTTATAATTGTATAATGTTATACTCATAATTTTTACATATGTTAGGAATTGTACCCTCATACTTTTCATACATATGTTTCTTGATTATTCGTTTCACTGTAATTTGTGTTCTTAACCAGCTGTTTATACACAACTGTAGCAATAGAAACACATCGACAATTTTTTAAGAATATAAATTCTTGGCAAAAATAGCAACTTACTTTGTAAACCATTCTAGCCTTTTTCGACCTAAGCTCGCTAAAAAAAGGGACATATCTGTCTTGGAAAGGGACAAATGGGCAACACGAACTTTTAGTGTCACCTTGATGCTAAAAATGACTTGACCCAAATGTAATCAGGTAATTTGTTTTGTATTGTTAATATGTACGCACCCAGGAACCACTTATTTTTGAACTTAATAATAATTTTTTCATATACTCTGTGCAATGCACAACGACCCAATATGTATTCCCGAAGTACAAGGCACTGATTTGTCCTGGGACGCGGCCTGGTTGTTTGCTCTTTGAATATTGCATGTTTCACCAGCCTAGACTTTAGCTTGAACCCCACATGACCCCCCCATGTGTTGTCTGTCACTCAAATAGTACGAGGACATTTAGATATAAATAAATACATCAATACATAAGTAGGATACCCCCAAAAAGGTAACCCATAGAATCATGCAGCCGCGCTCTCTTTGCAAACACGCACACATTCACACAAAGCCGCACCTCCTGTTTATAGCTAAATATTGTTGCGTCCAAAATTGACAGTCATGAGAAATATTCATCCCCACAAAGTATAACCAAAGTTTTACCAGGCTTTGTCAAATGTTATCTCCACAGCGTTGGTACTTGTTTAGTTGAGATTGGGCAGAACTGATTTTTTACCAATTGGCTTTTCCTTTAAAATTAACTATTAAAAAAATGTATGTTTGCAATATGAACTTTTTGTACGCATTAACACATTAGCACATGGATTGTACTATTAATCTACAGTCGAGACTATCTTTGGTATTTAATCAAATTTTATGTGTGCTTTACTGAACGGTTTTCTCAGAACTAGCAGAAAGAAGACTAAATAATTTTTTGGCGTTATAATTTTTTGAATAATCTTTAGTTGTTTGGTTTGATGTACAATTATGTAGCAATCGTCCATTTAGCGGAGAACGTCCGCAGCTTTTTCCGGTCTCCTCATCCGGCATTCGACCGCCACTAACGCACCCATGCAAAAGCAATTTCCTGAACTTTTACCCGACATACATATGTACACGCAACCGCCCATACCCGCCATAACCCAGTCGCAGATTAAGACTACGGACTACCCTACACGCATTGGGTGACAGACGGAATCCTCGGAACTCAAAAATAATGCGCACACCCGATACACACACGCTGGCAGAAGCGTTTGTATTGCGCGTTGTAAGTAAGAAATCATAAATGTTGGTCGGCGCACTAATGAAAAACGACGGTCGCATGTGGGCAATCGTTTTACCGTCTATATTCGTCCGGCTCCCTTGCCAACGATAGTTGTGCCGCTTTGTCGGTGATATTTTCAGCTCAATATTCTAAATTTGCTGAACGTTAGTTAGTGCTCGGTAACTGCAAAAGTTTTGTTTAAGGTTGCGGCCTGCCTGTGGGGATTCTTTATCCTGCCGCAAGTTCTTCTGCCCAACCATCTATCCGTCTATGCATTCGTAGTTCTTCCACTTATTTGCTGCCCCTTGCTGTTCTTTGCTGACCCTTGGAGCACGCGGCAGAGGTTCTGATTTTTTTCGCGTCCCCTGCTACCTGCGAATTGTGTGGGCATTAGTGGTGCGGTCATTGCGGCTTGGAAGAGCGTTTGCGACCGGACGGCCCCTCTAACGGGGCCAGGATCTCTGGCATGTGACACCACAAAAACAAACTGAAGCAACTCCGGTGCCTCGCAGCGAAATCGCTGGGTCTGAAGAGCGAGAGCGCCTAGCCAGCAAAGAGAGGTAGGAGCCGTAGGAAGCTCTTACCTTGGATGCGCATTGGAAGTAGGTCCCGACAGCTACCATGGTTTCTGCCTAGGCGAACGCTTGCGGATGACCTAAAAGCTGACGGAAGCTTTCTCTCTGTCCTGTAATGCGCAAGTGCGGACGCTCTCTTCCAGCGGTAAACGCACCCGAAGGCGCCTTGATACCGGCCCTCTGGAACAGCGGCGTTGTCGTCGTGGGTCGTCCTGTCGTCAGTCCACATCGTTTGCTTGTTGAAAACTGTCCACACTGCGGAAGCGGCGGCATTGCTAAGAATCAATACGAAATACACCATCCCCTGCTTTACTACAGGAGGGTAGTAGAAATAGAAAAAAGGGTGTTAGTTTAGCTCAACAATACCCAGCTAAACCCAACCCGATTCCGATTGGGCATTAAGTCGCTAGCTAGAGTTGAAGTGCCGCCGGCCAAGTGCGTTTTAAGTTTTTTGAAATATGCTTCGGAGGCCCTGGGCCAGCACCAAGTTCATGACCGGCCGAACCGAATAACGCGTAAAATGTTCCTTGCTCCGCTAGGAGTGTGCAATAGTGCGCGAGAAAATTGGCGTGTGTAAAGCGGAAAATTGCCAGTTCCTTCGCGTGGAGTATTGTGGTGTGGCAGTTCTGAACGTAACTATAGTTAACTGTGATAAAAAGTGAAAGCGGAAGCGGAAACAAAAACGGCCAAGCGGCAAAGGAAGCTAGAAACAGGCAGCTCCGGTGACAACTGTGAAATGTGCGGCTGCATTGTCGTTCTGTTATCACTTTGACCCAGATTGCATCCGAGGTGTGCGGTGTAAGTTTGGTAGTGTTCATGCGTTGGCATGCATGACTGTCTGAAAAGCGCGAGTGAAAACACTGAGTGCCACCAGTTAAAAAATACATATACGTGGATCAATCTCAGCATTCATTTTCTCACAACTGCTCCACATGTGGATATGACAGGTAACTATACTGATATTCGAAACTATAAAATTTAGAATTTATCTATTTTTATAATTTGTAGTTTTGTCATATCATTTTATTATTCAAGTATCAACTAATTGCAACAATCAGTGGTTTCATCAGTAATTGCGTCGGCAATTGCGAAGAAATAAATTTTTTTTATCGAAAATTCGTCAGGAAAAACACAAATGGCGACTGAACCAACCAATGGTGCGGGCATAAATTAAAACTTTGCTAATTTAATGATTTTTGATGGAGTCGTTTAACTTAAATCGACTCAATTTAGGTTTAAAATAATTAAAAGACAGAGTTGTCAAATTGTTTATTGACAAACAAATATTTAAACTTTCCTGAAGTCATTAGTGAAATATTTTTTACACTGTAGGTAATTTTTCAAAAATGTTATTGACAATGGAGTGCATCATGTCTTGACTCCCCTCAAGTCACCTGATAAGGGCATCAGCCAGCTGATAAATGCATTCACAAGCAATTAAAAGATTTACATTTTATAAATTAAATTCATTTTGTATTTTTTGAAAATAAATTTACTATCCCAAAATGGCTAACATGTTTCGCCGCAAAATATGTAGGTATGTATAACATATCTAAAAAAATCTCTTTTTTACCTGGTTCAAATATATGTCATATGAAAAAATATGTTTCGAAAGTTTATATTTCATTTATAAAGCAGCTTTTCCAAATCTTTTCCAAATGTTACAACGCAAATCGCAGAATTTATTGATTAAAGTATGGTCTAAATCTACCTATATTTGTACATATGTACATTCGTACGAATTTAATATACCCTTGTTCTTTTTAAGAACTGGGTATAAAAACAAATAAGAACGAATTAAGTCGAGTTTCTCGATACCCGGTTCTCAGTTTCTACCTGGTTTTTAAAACATAATAATGACATTGAAATTTTGGACGCAACACATTTTTGTCATTTGCGCGGACACAAGTGTGCGTAACCGGCTAATTTTCGCAACACTGATAGATATGCTGTCAAAAATTAGTGCTTCTAGAATTTAAATTGTGGACGCCATAGAATTTCGTTGTTTGCGGGGGGTGTACTCAATTTTTAAAACAAATTTGTGCTAAACTGGTATCACAAAAATCTGAATATGCAATTAGTATTTCTCTATCTTTTATAGTGTCCAAAATCTAGACAAACGGACATGGCTAGATTGACTCGGCTGTTGATGCTGATCAAAAATATATAAACTTTATGGGGTCGGAAAAGCTTCTTTCTCACTGTTACATACATTCGTACGTTTTCAATATACCCTTGTTCTATTTAAGAACCGGGTATAAAAATAGTTAAAAGAGGAAATATGTACACCGTTTTTACTTGTGTTTTTATTTTATGGATTATATATTATCGACATATAATTGGAAAATTAAAATTTTTTAAACTATTGAAAGACTAAATATTTTAAGACCAGCACATAGTACATAACATAGGAAGATAAGGGTAAGATGACGTCAAATCAAAAGGAAAAGGGCGGGTAAAACTTAGAGTGACCTTATTCACATTATTTATGATCCAATCTATATAAAACTGTTCACATATTTTGACTTTTACAAGAAGGAAAAAATATTTATATTCTTGAATCTTACCATTTCGGAGATATAGACAAATATGCAAATAAATGCATACCTAATCTAAAGAATGACGTGTGCTGATTGGCAGTCTTGTTGTGTCGATTTGTGCCTGGACCATTTATGCAGTGGAATATTTTTATTAAAAACAATTTAGAAAATCCTTGTTATGGCTTGGTAAAATTCATTTGTTGAAAAGCAATTCAACAGCTTTTCTATTGACGCTGCTATTTCAGTCTATTTCTCTTTCAGAACGGTTTTGCAATCATTTGTACTTGATTTCGGACAATGGGACATAATGGGACAATACAACGATTTTGGATATATATTTTTTCTAATTAGAAAGTATTAAGTCATTGATAAACCATATAATCTTGTCTGCCAATACCAAAATCGTTATTTGTGGCAACAAGAACGTTTAATTATATGTGAATGAATAATTAATAACTATTTACGTAGTACGTACCTGTAAACGATTCTGCAGCTGTTGGCATGCGCAGCTCCTCGAGCTAGTATAGACCAAAGAACAAAATCATTAGATTAAATGCGCAAATAATTTTACGTTTTTATTAGAAGGCCAGCAAGTAATTGCCCATAATTAAGCCTTAATAGTAGGACCATTCTGAGGCTTTGCGTCATTGTACTGGATCCTAAGCACACACTAATTAATAGTATACGTTTCCAAGGCCCTAAGCAAAGAGGCCGAATCTGTACCCTATTTTAGGGACCTTAGGGATTAGATGAGCGGAACAATTCGGTATCCGGCTCGTTACTGTATCCTTTGAGTGTGCAATTTTATGTGTTTTTGGTTGTTGATTGCGCAGCGCCAGTAATTATGAAAAAATTAAAATGAAGACAGTCATATTAAAATGTATGTTGCAAATAAACCTATTAAGAGGCTTCAAATTTAACTGAATTAGTTTTATAAATAAAATTAAAAAAAAAAAAGCTCGCGAATGTTAAAACCGGAGTAATGTGAAAATGTACCCCGAAATCTAGTCTCATGTTGGTGACACGGGCGTATCCGTCTGATTTTTGACACGCGGATAAAACGGATATGAGCTGGTCCAATATGGCATCCGGTGACTACATGAAAATTGGTGGCGTCACAGAATTTCGCTGTTGGTAGTGGCGCGGGCCATCTTGGGCTGGTACCATGCATATGTATGTGCGTACATACATACATAAATATGTATGCCAATATTCTTATACCAATTACCTTAAGGTAAAATGGTATATTAACTTGGTGCAAGTGTACAATGTAACAGGCAGAAAGAGACGTCTACGACCCCACAAAGTATATGATCAGCATCATCAGCCGCGCCGACATAATCATGTCCGTCTGTCCTTATATGAGTATATGAACACTAGAGATGTAATTTTTATACCATGTACCTTAAGGTACAAAGGTACTAAAGGTACAAATGGTGTATTAACTCTATGCAAATGTATGTAACAGGCAGAAGGAGACATCTCCGACCCCATAAAGTATATATATTTTTGAACAGCATCAACATCCGAGTCGATATAGCCATGTCCGTCTGTCCGTCCGTCCGTCTGTCTGTCTGTATGTATGAACACCTCGTTACTGGAGATGGGTAGAGCTAGAGGTGTTATTCTTTTTGCTTTTAGTGTGTTATTATTGCAGGCATAGCAAAGTTTATTTCAAATTTTTGCCACACACCTTTCCGTTTTCGTAATTTGCATAAAACTGTATTTTCTTCGACATATAGGCATAATTTTCAGTCCGCTAAGTCCACTGATCGTCAAACACGTACATTCAAAATTATGTACGGATCGGACAATAAATATAGAAGATATGACCAGTTACATTTTTTACCCATCCCTTCCCTAGGCAACGGCATGCCGAACATGCTGGGGTGACGTCATCCGTCTCTCTTTCACTTCATTTCGTTCTCACGTGTATAAATACAGAAGTTTGGATGTCAAACAAAAATTTGGTGAATTATTTAAAAAAAAAAGAAATGTTTTATAAAGAAATGTTAAAAGTTATCATGTTATCTCGTTGTCGAGAATATCTCGTTGTCGAGAAATCTCGATTACAGCATTTCTATTTGCATCTATTCTACATTTGTGTGTATGTATATCTATTATAGTCATCGGCGTTCTACGAACATACGTTAAGGGCGCATATACGGTGCAATGTTTTGAACAACTTTCTACAATTTCCCTGGTTCCTGTCGTTGATGTGAGCTAATATCACTCCATCCTGGTACTATAGTTTGCAGCTTGTATAGCGAAAATTAATTTAAAGCTTTATTGAAACTAATTCGATTATGCCTCCCAAATGCAGGATCCAAAATCCCGCACACGTGGTGTTTACATAACGCGCCTAACATTCCACCACCCATCCCTGCTCAGCTTAACAACGGCGCACACATCTGCGTTGGTATTTGCTGACGTTGTCGATTTGCCTGAATGTTTATGCATAATTTATGACGCTGGAATTGTCATTATTTGCAAGCATGCGCTGCGCGGCCAATAAGTATTGAGATTTTTTAAAAATGTGCGGACAGTTTATTTTAAGGCATTGCAAGCAATGATGGATTAAAGTCTTTGGAGCTCATAAATTAAATTGTGTTCCTGCATTACTATAAATTTAAATATATTTTGTATATAGTTATTTACAATTATTGCATTTAAATTGATTCTCAACTGCCTGGCGTGTCTTAAAATATGATTTTCTTAGTACATTTTCTATATATATATGCAATATACACGTACATACATACATACATCTTTTGTCGTGTTACATAACGTACATTTATTCGCACGACTATATCGTCGCATTTCCGCGAAAGTATCGTATGTGGCATTTTTGCGAAATTGAGATTTTAATAGTGTTGGGTTGCTCATGAGTGAGTGAACAAAAAAGAGTTATATTATAACTGAAAGAGCTATAGTTCCGATTAAAATTAGGTTTCAATTTTCTTGTATTTTTTTTTCATTTGAATAAAAATACTTCAAACGCACAAAAATAAAGAAATAAGGTATATAATATATATATACAGCTGTGTTCATTGAAATAGTAGTGCTTAGAACCTACCCGTTTAAAAATGAAAATTACTATTTTCAAGTATTCCTAAGAGATTAAGTTGAAAAAATGCTTCTCCTGTAAAATTAGATTTTTGGAGGTGGTTTCTTTTGGAAACTATAATAGATAGAGAAAAACTAATTTCACATTCTGATTCTAGGGATACCAGTTCTGAACAAATTTTTTATCAAATTCTTGCCACGCCCATTTCTGCCTTCTCTATTTTGACCTTAACAGAAAAAGAGGTAGAGACAAAATCCTTTTTGTATAGACATCTGCATGAATGCATCCAAAACGGCAAATGAATCATCCATTTAAGAGTGGGCACACTTTTTTTTTGCAAAGTATATTTGGGTATGAGTGAGTGGTGTAGCATTCCATAGTTGCACGGGAAAATTGGTCAACACTGTACAGTGTTTTGGTGCGGAGTAGTCCACACTGTACAGTGTTTTGGTGCGGAGTAGTCAACACTTATTTGACTTACTGTACAGCGAGTGAAATTTTATGACCGGTGCATACACACACATAAGTTCTCGAGTGTATGTATGTCATAGAAATGATACGATTAAAAAATTGATTTGTAGTTTTGTTTGAAGCTCATTTATTATAAAATAAAGAATTAAGAAATGGTCAAGCGTTTGTGGTTTATCCGAATAGACCAATGACTTACATAGCCCTGCAGAAAGTTAACGGTGTTAAATCACAAGATCTTGGAGGCCAATTAACAGGTCCAAAACGCGAAATTAGTCGGTCACCAAACGTGTCTTTAAATAAATCGATAGCCATCTTGAACAGTAATGACAACTTAAAGTTCTATACCTCTAAAAAAGAAACGCTGTAGTCGAAATTTCTCGACAACGAGATGCCATGTACTTGATTTGTATACCATGTACCTTAAGGTACAAACGGTATATTAAGTTTGTGCAATGTCTTGTAACAGTGACAATCAAGCGTTTCCGATACTATAAAGTATATTCTTGATTAGCATAAACAGCCGAGTCGATCTAGCCATGTCCGTCTGTATGTATGAACACCTCGTTCTTGGATATGGTAAGAGCTGGAGGTGTAATTATTTTTGCTTTAGGTCCTTTATATGTGTACGCAGGTCAAGTTTATTTCAATTTTTTTTAATTATGTTTTGCATAAAAATCGATATCCCTAAAATGATAAAAACTAGAGACATCATTTTAAGTTCGCTGATCGTCAAAAACGTGCATGCAAAAATACGTCTAGATCGGATTATGGTAAAAATGGTATATCAACCTTTTGTAATTTTTTGTAAGGGAGTCTGCGACCCCATAAAGTACGAGTATACTATATATAACGCCTACACCTCTGCTGTGGCTGCCATCGTCCGTGCAATTGAATTATTACATGCTTCTGTTTATTCCGCATAATATCGCGTCCCGAATTAGCCGAACACAAATTAAATGGAATGGCTGTGACTGTCGCGGACAGTTTTAAGAAAACACCAGGCCATTACTGACCACAACCGGTACAACCCAGTTGATGAGTAAGTGCGGCTGTTCCCTTCAGACGCACCACACTTATTGTTCAATACTTATCTATTTATTACCCATAAGTAAGTAGATATAACAAAATGAGTTGAGAACATCGATATGTTACATAAATACATTTAAACTCTAAAAAATTAAACAATACGATTAAAGTAGCGCAATAAGAATCTGTTGAAACTATTTTAGCAATTTAAATTCTTGACCACCACAAAGTTGTACATTTTTTGGGAAAAAGGTCTGTGTGCTTTTTTCCGCAATTGAACAATCGGACTGTATTTTCACTAAGATATATAGTAAACGATACGTAATGTTAAAACGTACGGAACGGTCTTAAAGCAATTAAACATTTTTTTGTATTTTTCAAATAAAAAATTCGAAAAGTCAATAAGAACACTGATGTTCTTAGACCCGGTTCTTAAACAAAAACGACAGGATTTTGAAGTCGTACGAAATTACAACACAGGAAGAAAGAATGGTCTCCGGCCCCATAAACTTTATGGTATAAATTATACACAATTCATATTAAATTTAACGCTGGTCACCGAATTCAGAAATTATTATTATTAAAGTTAGAGAAGTTTACAAAAATAAACTAACTTTGTGGCCAGTGCTATGGCGGCGAGGCCTTTGGCATTTAAGTTTAGAAGATTTCAAAATTGTTTACATGTTTTGTGTCTCAGGTTATCTTAGTTTAGGTCTATGACTAGGTTCAGTTTCTTTATTGTGTATGTACAGGCTTATCTACAATGGTTATGTACATGGTTATATGTATGCTTGTATGCAATATGAAATTTTCTGATTCTGGTTTTGGAATCAGAGGTTTGGAATCAGGGTTCATAATTTGTGGAATAGGTTTGATTCTTTCAGAAAGAGTATTATTTTTTGAAGATTATCTGTGTTTAGTTCATTGAGTAGGTTTAGTGGGTGTGTGTTTTTTAAAATAGATTGTTTTATAGGTAGAAGTGATGGTCATGAGTTTAGTAGATGGGATAAGGTGTTGTCCCCTTGGCAAAAAGGGCAGGGGGATGTTTGGTTATGGTTAAGGTAGTGTTCGTGGGTAAGTTTTGTGTGCCCTAGTCTTGCCTGCTCGATTTTGGGTCAAAAGAGATGATGTATTTGTGAATATGTGTGTTGTCCTTGTTTATGTTTTTATACCATTGCCAATGCATTGGCTGCGTTTGATTTTTTTCTGTCTTGTTGAGAATTATGATCTTAAATGTTTGTTTATGTCAGTTAGATTTATGTTTTGGGTGAAAATAATGGGGAGTTTGGCTGCAGATTTAGCGGTTTGGTCGGCTAGCTCGTTGCCTGCTATGCATACATGGCCAGGAATCCTCAAATTTATTTTTTTGGGGCTAGATTTTTAAGAAGTGATCTGATTTTTTGTGAGTAAAAGTTATTATCGTTTATGTTATTTAGGAGGTGGTCTAAGTTTACGTTTGTGTTTCTGTTTTTATGGCAATCTATTATGAGAAAAAACGTCGGCGTTTGCGTTAAATTTAATGTTTTTTTGTAGGGCAATAGTAGTTGCAAATTTATTGTAAGCTATTAGGAATAATATAACTGATATGGGTGTTCCTTGGGGGATACCGTTCTGCATGAATGTATCCAAAACGGCAAATGAATAACCTATTTTAGAAGTGGGCACACTTTTTTCTGCAGAGTATATTTGGGTATGAGTGAGTGGGGTAGTATTCCATAGTTGTACAGCAAAATTGGTGTGGAGTAGTCAACAATGTACAGTGTTTTGGTGTGCAGTTGACTTACTGTACAGTGTGTGAAATTTCATGACTGGTACATTTTATACTTCTAACCGGTACTTCTTACGCTATGTCTGTGGCACTAAATAACGTCAAACATACAAGGGACAATCAAAAACATATGCAACAACACATAAACTTTGTTACAAAAAACGAGAGTGCAACTATATACTTTACTCACTCGAAATGAGTACCCTGAAAATGTTGTGCCATAATCTTCTTGCCTATAGAATACTGTACAGTAGTAATTTAAGAACTAATAAGTACTCATACTCATATTACTGTACATATCTGCCATGTTACAAATGAATCACCATAGTCTTTTGGCAATGATCTTGTCGAGAGTTTTGGCAAGACAGCAGTTGAGAGAGATGGGTCTGTAGGAGTTTATTTTTGGCTGTTGGGCAGGGGGTATAATGGTTTGTGTAGATTTTACAGGAACTCCGGTGAGAAGTTCCGGTCGCTTTAAAGCTCGGAGAAATGTCGGGCAAATAAATTAGCGACTTCGTTGTTTGAAGTGGTTGCGATGTTGTTCTCGGGGCTTAGAATTGTTTGATCGGGTAAGTCCGCAAAAGCGTCTTATATTGGCCCAGATTTTGGGTAAAGTGTTTGAGGGATCTATGGTAGATGTCTAAGGAGTTGGATGCATCGTTATTAGTTTTTTTAATTTCATTTGGCATTCTTTCGTCTGTAATCTGTAATATTTTGTAGATTTATGTTTCCATTAAGTACCTTCCATGCTAATTGTTTTTCTTTTTGTAACCTAGCTAAGTTTTTGTTCCACCAGAGAACCTTATAGGGTTTGATATTTGGTGAGGTTTTTGGGATAGAGGTGTTTGCACTGTAAACGATAATTTTATTGATTTGGGCGGCCTTTTTGTTTACATTTTCTGAGGTAACAAATTTAATATTGTTTTTTTGTGTGAGGGTCGCGTACTGTTCCCAATCAGCGTTTTTTATGATGAAAAAGGGTCTGTTGAATTTATTAACTTTGCTTAGTGGGAATAGGGAGATGATTATTGGGAAGTGGTCGCTTCCGTGAAGGTCATTGATTATTTTCCATTTGGCGTGTGGGGTTAGTGACGCAGAGCAGAGTGAAAGATCAATGTGTGGGTGTGTGTTGAAAAGTGAATTGGAGATTTGTCGTTTAATATAATAAGTTGGGATGTGTCTATGAATTTTTGGATTATTTTACCTCTTGAGTCAGATATTATATTGGTAGAGTATATAACTGTATATTCGTTTTGCAAAAATCAGCCTATTATACCCACCCCACGAATCTCATTTATGTGTTTGTTTCGTCCACAAGTTTGTCAATGCGGCTAAGGCTAAAACTAGATTTGTTGACTTATCTATCCCCATGCCATCCCCATCCCTAACCAACTCCGCACAGAGGTGAATCCAAACAATATTAACTAATTTATCTACAAGCAAACTTAAAGCCAACAAAACCAGTCACTTGCTCCTACTACATATTGTGCTATAGAAATAATTCTAAGTTACAAATAATAAAAAATACATAAATAATACTATTCTACTAAATAAAAAGTTTACATTTAGGATTGACAATTGCTGACCCTCATGTAACTCATGCGTTAAGCGTTAAAAAAAAAAATAATAAAAATAATGAAAAAATAAGGAATGAAAAGAGATGTGCATAATAATCGCAAATATTGGTACATAATTATCCCTTTTTCGTACTTGCGCATAATATAAGGAACCTTTCTGCAACAGCCTTGAAAATATTTAAATATTTATGAAATTATGGTAAAGTATCACCAAGTCATAAATCCCTGTTGATGTTTGACTTTTTATGCAAAATTTATTTCATTTGCATAAAAATGGCTGACAAAATATTTTTCAAGGCAAAACACACAAGAGGGGCAGTCAGGTTGCGGCAGGACATGCCACCTGAACAAAGATACACGAAATTTAAACAATAAACACCAACAGCAACCACGGCAAGGAGCGCACACTTCCAAAGCACCGAGCTGTCCAATTACCGTTGCCCAACCTCAACCGAGGCGCTGTCATAAATGTTAAGATTTTCACAAAAAACTTCCTTATAATCAATTACGCATCATTTATTGACCCACATAGGCCGTTCCATTTGGCTGCTATAACTGCCAACGACGCTAATGCAAAGAGTTTTTGATTACTTCGTTCTCCAGAACTTCAGTATTTACTAAATTTCATGCAGGGCCTTAAGCCGACTAGATGTAGGCAACTGTGTACCCATAAACTAGCGACGTCAACACGAATTTATTTTTCATTTTGCGTATCTATGCGAGTACACCCGAGCTCGCGACTGTGTATCGATCTAACACGTAGATGTTCTCGCAGAGGACAAGCATTTCGTGCAAATATGAAATTGGAATAAACCTCTGACTGGCCATGTCAGACTGTCGATCCGACCGACTAGAGAAGGAATATTAGATTTGTGTAAAAATATGAAATTTGGTAAAGAAAGCTTACCCGATCTCATGTAGTTCTTCATGAAAATCGATACTCGTATTGAATCCAAATCCCTTTTTTTGTATGAAAAGGGACCAATATTTGATTTACATGCATAGACAAACAAAACAAAGCCGAAATGGGCGAAATGGTGCTGATGGGTATAGACACTGGCAATGAGTTGAAAAACTTTAATTGACTATTTATTTATTATTTATTTTTCGGTTTTTATAAAACTTTCCACATTGCAAAAGCGTGGAAAAAATATGGGCAAAGACGGATATGGCTACATCAGTTTGTCTGTTCACGCTGATCAAGAATGTATACAATATGGGGTCGGTCGGTGATATCTCTGTCGGCTTATTACATTTGGTACCATAAAAAGATTATAATAATAATACAATGTACCTTAAGGTACAAATGGTATATTAACTTTGTGCAAATGTATGTAACCGACCCCATGAAGTATATATTGTATATATATATTTTTGATCAGCATCAACAGCTGAGTCGATGTCCGTCTGTCTGTCTGTCCGTCTACATGTATGAACACGTCGTTCTCCGAGATGTTAAGAGCTAGAGCCGTAAATATTTTTGTTTAAGGACCGGTATACCTATGTATGTATACGCAGATCGAGTTTAATTCAAATTTTTTTATTTTTCTCGACATATTTGCCCATAACTGGAACGCTTTGGCTTATTAAAATGTCAACATACAAAACATTTAATATATTTGAAAAAAAAAACAAGTAGGAACGCTGTAGTCGAGATTTCTCGACAACGAGATACCATGTACCTCTTTTCTTTATGAACCATTCCTTTGATTTTATTTTATTTTTTCAAATAATTCACCATATTTTCGTTTGTTGACATCAAAAAAATCAGCAGGTGCACACATACACACACTACTGTATGTATAAACGTGCGAACGAATTGAAGTCAAAGAAGAGACGGATGACGTCACCCCAGCGTGTGCGGCATGCCGTTGCCTAGGGAAGGGGTGGGTAAAACTTTAATTGACCATATCTTCTATATTTATTGTCCGATCCGTACGTAATTTTGTGCGTACATGTTTGACGATCAGTGGCCTTATTGGACTGAAAATTATGCATCAAGCTTACCATTTCGGAGATATCGATTTCGTTTCAAATAAGAGGGCGGAAAGGGGCGTGGCAAAAATCCAAGAATGACATTATCTGCGCAATAGTTAAACGGACATATTGCAATAAGAAATAGGTCTCTAGCTCTTATTTTGTCCAAGTTATCGAAGAAAATTCAAATACAGTTTTATGCAAATTATGAAGGCGGAAAGGGCCGTGGCAAAAATTTGAAATAAACTAGTTCTGCCTGCAACTATAACACACCAAAAGCAAAAAGAATTAGACCTCTATCTCTTACCATCTCCGAGAACGAGGTGTTCATACATACAGACAGACGGACGGACGGACAGACGGACAGGCTATATCGACTCGGCTGTTGATGCTGATCAAGAATATATATACTTTATGGGGTTGGAGATGTCTCCTTCTGCCTGTTACATACATTTGCACAAAGTTAATATACCAGTTGTACCTTAAGGTACATGGTATAAAAATGGTACAACGTTTCTTCTTGTTTTTCCATTTAGATAATATCGCCCGGCTAATTAAACACATACATACAAATTCATATGTTCATATACAATTAACTTCATCTTCACTAAGAAGAGGCGCTGGCATGGTACGCAATTTATTTTGTAACTAGGACTTACTATTTTCTAGAGCCCCAATAATGGGAGATTTTTGACTTCCTGGGCCACTTAATGACCGAGCGCCTCGTTGTTTACGTGGATTATCCAAACGAATTGGGCCTTGTCAAACAGCTGACAGCTTTGCGGCCCGCTAACTGAGAAAACGATTCATTTTCAATGTCAACTACTGCTGCAAATTCAAGAGTTGTCTGTGCCTTTGCAAGCCACTCCACCGGTGGGTGGGCATATTATTAATAGAGAAAATCGGGAGTTATCTAAATTCTCCCTTGCATGAGAAAGGTAATTTGACACACGCACTAGAAAATCGGTAACAGCAAAAGGTGACTTTAACGAAATGAAACGGAAATATGACACACATAACGGGCGGAACATATCGCAAAAACTACGTGTCATCTACCTGTTTGGAATGACATTCTTCTACCTTCCTGTTAGCTGAAATGGGCATATCCACTCATTTTTTTCCTCCAATGAAATTTTTATGCCCCAAGAAAGCGGCGAAAAGTATGTTCGATATTTTTCAATCAAATTTCCGTAAATGTCACGTATGCGTATACGCTGCGTCATTTGTACTTATTAATAATGCTGGAAGCCCCATGCTCCAGAAATGTGAGTTGAGTGCACAGGATTGAGTCGCTCTCGCAGCGAAGTGAAAGTTCTACTTCAGATACTTACTGTTTATAGGCTACCTGTATGTATTCCCTTATGCGTATATTAATGTAGTGGAATACTGCTTGCGCATTAAAGTTCATTATCCAGTCGTAGTCAGCGCCTGTTTACAAATTTATGTACATTAACCAACTTTGTGCTACGAATTTTTGTCATCTTTTGAATGCTTCTGTGGCTCATTTCTTTGTCGGTATGAAGCACCTGCTACATATTTGATGAACCTGAAATTTCCGATTACAGTGCGCTGCGTGAATTTCCAGCAAGGTACAAAGTACTGCCACGTTGGCCGTCAGGCATATTGTTGGAAAATTTTTAAAGTCGTTTTTACCCAAGAGCTAAAAACTGCCCCGAGACATTTTATTAATGAATATTTTAGGAACCTGATAAATAAGAAATACAAGGGAAATAACATGACGCAGTCACTTGAGCAAAAATTAAAAAGATTTTTTTTTTAAGGTATGAAATATTAGTTCTACTCAACTTTATTTAGCGTGATGTGGGAAATGAGCATAGCATATTAAGTACCCGAGATCACCCGATTGGTCCTACGCGAAAACGGTAGGTCCTGAAATAAAGGCAGATTACCTTTTTTACTTCCTTTGAAGACGTCAGAACCTTCCCGTTTTTTTTAGTTTTGGGAGTGACTCTTAGTGGGGTGAGGAGAGAGTCTTTTGTTACGTCGACTTGCGTGTACGGCTCGTAAATAACAACAGCGAGGACACATGCCACTTTATGTCAATTATTTTGAAAGCTAACAAGCGCAAATATGCAATCAGGTCAACATTATTATACACCTTTTTGGCTCACTGGACACAAACAAAAAGAAAGAAATAAAATAAAAAATTGCTTTTCACATTAAAACCATTGGGTTTATTTCCTAATTACATTATTTCACGATTATAATATATGTCCATCAACCGAATGTATGTATGTTTTTATACCATGTACCTTAAGGTACAAATGGTATATAAACTTTGTGCAAATGTATGTAACAGGAAGAATGAGACATCTCCGACCTCATAAAGTATATATATTATTGATCAGCATCAACAGTTGACTCGATATATCCATGTCCGTCTGTCCGTGTCTCTTTCTGTCCGTCTGTCTGTCTGTATGTATGAACACTTTGTTCTCGGAGATGGTAAGAGGTAGAGGTATAATTCTTTTTGGATTTGGTGTGTTATTATTGCAGGCATTGCAAGTTTATTTCAAATTTTCGCCACGCCCCTTTCCGCCTTCGCAATTTGCATAAAACTATATTTTCTTTGATACATTTGCCCATAACTTCCATGCAATATGTCTGTTTAACAATTAAACGCAGATAATGTCATTCTTGTATTTTTCCTTCTATAAATATAGAAGATATGTCCAATTAAAGTTTTACCCACCCCTCGACTACAGCGTTCCTACTTGTCTTATATTTTCATTAATAGATACCTTATTGGAAAAATCGTGCCCGGAAAATTTTTTAATCAATATTTCCTTAAACTTGTGGATAATAGCGATTATCTTATTTGTGAATGTGGGAAGCATTAAATTACCGGGTTAAAACGAAAATCTGCCACATTGTATAACTAAGTTCGGTAAGTATGGCGCAAAGTCAAGACTAATTGAGTATGTAAACCGGTTGAACCGCACCCACGGGCTTCAACAATATTCCCTGAAATCAGTGTTACTTTCGCGTCTGCATTCGTTAAGCTCAGGCGAGACTATACAAAATCTCAACTTGACACTTTAAAAGGGTTCATGTGTTCCCCATATATGTACATAAGTCATCGCCTCATTTCCTACTTATCGTCATGATCACCTGTGCTAACCCCACTTCCGTATTGCCTGAATATGTTTGCCGCGAACGGGTGTTTTTCTTAAGTATTATTTTTGACGAGGACTGTTGCACAGACTCAATGACACCATCGTTCGCACAGCTATTGACAATTACTTGCGTGTGCATTTATATCGATTAAAAATGAAGAGACCACAGCTTTGCACGGCATTGGATGAATACCGATTTAGATATGCCTTCTTTCATGAGCAGGATGTCTGACTTGAACGAGATCCCAAATTAATGATTTGTTTGCTACATGCAAAAATAAATTGGGTATAGCTAGCACTTCGAACAGTTTAGCATAGTAAGGACGGCAATTATCTTATTGAATTTAAGCCAATCTAGGGCAACCAGCACGAGCCAACATTTGCCCCAGATATTAGTTCCTCCCCCTGCCTATCAATCCAGAATCCGAAGTCGACAGCCACATCGACATACGTTTTTAGGTGCCGGTTAGGCAACGTCAACTCATAGACCACTTTAATATGCCAGCTCGCTTGACTCAACTAAATCAAGACGGTGCCCAGCCATTCACATTGGTCACCTGTCAAGTGCCTGTAGATACATTTAAAAAATAATAGTGCCGAGTGCCGTGGACAGCTGCAAGGAATTTCCTCGGCGTTGCAACTGGACCTAGAAAAATGAGAAATTTAGTGCAGTCGGAAGCTGTTTAAGCTGCAGCACAAGCATATACAATCAAGGCGGAGAGCAGTCATTGCTTCTACCTATAACTTAATTGAAAATCACAAAAATTGGTCATTCTGCTACAATGAGCAGGGTAACAGCAGCAACAGCTTCCGGCAACTATAAATAAGATAAAACAACAAACTTGGCAAATTCGATTCCGCTCCTTTAAAAGCGGAAGGGAGCGAAGCGAAGCGAGACAGATATATTTAACGAGTCCTGGAGCCGATTAAATACCCCGAAACCGAATGTCGGACTCGCAGAAACAATCAAATAGTAAGATATTGTGCTCAGACTATGACGCTTCGAAGTGTGTGTGTCAGTTTTCAAAAGGACTCAAATAGTACGCTTTAAATATTGAATTTTACAATGGCGCAGGCAAGTCCAAGTTTAAAATGTAGGATATTATAACAGATTAGAACACAGAACACACACAATACACACACTGTATTTATGACTCCTTATTGTATGTATAGAGATTGTGAGCTAATGAAAAGCTAAATCACAAGCTTCCTACCCATTGGTTAGTAGATCGCGAAGATTTACTCCCCATTTGTATGCTAAAAATATTTTGCCCCACTTGCAATAAAGTTCAGAGTAGCTCACAAAAGTGAAAAAAGCTTTAAAATTGGCAGTAGTTTTGGTTATCTAGCGGGAAAAGCAAATATTTTTTAGCTCAACCTTTCACTAATAGAAATAAAATAATAGAAGGCATTAAAGGAAGCTTCCCAATTCAAATGAAATTGCCCATAAGGCTCAGACCATTTTAAGCGGTCAAGCACACACCGCTCCTTTTTAAATAACACTACAACAAGGGGTACTCATGCACAAAAATTTTAATGGTGTCGGGATGCGAACGAGGATTGGACAAATATAAATATAACCGTTTGTATAATGCCATTTGACAAATAAATGTTTGGACAAGGACATGCGGCCACGCAATTTATTTTATTTTGAATAAATTAAATTTGTGTGTAATAAATGGTAATTTCTTTTCTGTGTCCCTTGTGAGGGAACGGATAAATATCTCTACACAACAGAATGCTTGGGTGTACTGCAGACATGCTCCAATAACTCCAAAAGGAGATTTCAAAGGAGTGGAGATACACAGCTAATTAGCCGTTTTTAATGTTGGTAGAGGCGGCCTAAAATGGATAAGAGAAAATCTTTTAAAAACAAATTTCCAAAGGCGCGCACGGGTTTCCAGTTGCGAGTACAATATGCGTTTAATCAGATAAGGCCACCAAGCCGCCCATTAATTATGTATGTATGTGCGCAGCCAAGGATGGGATGTGAATGGGCAGCCACCATATGGACATCCTAAGCCCGGCAGCCGCAGGGGTTGAAGCTCAAAGTATAGTAGCCGTCATTTAATGAGCCTAATTAAATAAACAAATGACAGCGCGCATTTTAACGTGCTTGCGTTTTAAGAGACGCGTGGAAAGCAAAGCAAGCTTTGTCGAAGTATGTCTGCTGGATTGATGCCTAGAAGTTGGTTAAAAATAAATACAGAACCCTCAAGTCCAGGGGTACATTAATGGATTTTAATTATTTTGCTTGTCTGTCCATTCTGGCCTTTTCGTAATCGAATATTTAATTAGTTTGATGGCATCCCAAATCGGCTTGGAGATTGGCATAGGTCCACGGCGCATTGTTTGCTCAGTTAGGAAAACAAAAGGCAAACTGAAAGCTAAACTCAAAAACATTACAAGATTTCTGATCGGTCAAACAAACAGTGCGGAGCAAAGGTCGCTGCGTCCCCTGGAGTGACCTCAAGGTTGGGAACAAGAACTCAACTTCTTGAGTGATTTTTCAAAACTCATCCATGACTGCGATTGCATCCACGATACGCAGGGTCAACCTATTGCTTTACTCCTTCTTTAATTTTGTTGCCGTCGCTTTATTACGCTTACATTTCTGAAGAGCCAAGCTTAGGGTTCATAGCCCGCCTAAAAGGGGTTGAAAGCATTCTGAAAATTTATTTTCATTAATTTTAATTCGCTGTGAAAGTTTTCACTCCTTTCTGCGAGAGATAAAAAGTGTGAGAGAAAGGAAATCAAGTCAAATAATTACTTTTTCAAAGTGGACCAGCGGATCCCTTTTTAATTATTTGACCAAAGCTTTGCTGCCTTAGGACCTCTTTAACAATGACGAACTGGCGCGCAATATATATAATTTGCAGTTAAAATATTTAAATGAAACAATTGGGAACTCTATAGTCGAGATTTCTCGACAACGAAATACCAAGTACCTATTTTCTTTATCAACCATTTCATTGTTTTTATTTTATTTTTTTTTTCAAATATTTCACCAAATTTTTGTTGTTGAAATGATTCTCCAAAAAGCTGGAGGGTAGCAATTATCCAACATTGCACTTGACTGTTCTATATAGTTAAAAAATTCAAACTTTCGCTTTTAAAGTACTTAGATTCAATGGTTATAGAATAATTTTAAAAAAAATTACATCATAGCCCTGTTATTGAAAAAGGTAAATGGTAAAAAAANATAATAATCTAGACCCAATAATGATCAGGCTTAGGGACACGACAAAAAAGACAAAAAATATTATTAATTTCAAAATTCTTCATTTTGTAATAAATACATTTGATACAAAAGTACAAATAAATTTTTTAATCGTATTATTTCTTTAACATACCCCCACACGAGAACTTTATATGTATGTACTCATATGTACCAGTCATGAAATTTCACTCACTATACAGTAAGTTACCACTGGCACACCAATTTTGCTGTACAGTGTTGACAACTGTACATCAATTTTGCTGTACTCATCAACAGCTGTACAACTATAGAATGAGTGAGAATGCTGTCACTCTGAACAGACAATACTACCCTTCTCATTCACACCCCAATATACCGTGCGGACAAAAAAGTGCCCACTTCTAGAATAAGTGATTCATTTGCCGTTTTGGATGCATTCATGCAGAAGTCTAGGTTATACTTATCTACATTTGGTATTTTAGGTTCAAATTAGATATTCGTAGTGTGCTTCTCTATAGAGTAAATGTTAGGTACAACACATTCTCACTGATTTTTGCAGCATAGATAGATACAGGCTATATTCTCGACTAAACGAATTTCCCTTAAATATTCCAAAATGGAGGCAACAAAAGTGCAAACTATGGTTGGGAGATAAACCCGGAAGGACGACTCATATAGCCATAAAGCTGAGACTCCATCAAATAAACTTACATAAAAGTAAGTTAGCGCCGGCGGAGCTCATGCTAACACTTAAAGCAAGGCCCGTCGACGTGACCTTAGTCCAGGAACCTTGGATCGCGTCAGGCAACAAGGTCTCAGAACTAAGGTCTCCCAACTACTACAGATTCTACATGACGACAGTAAATAGAGCCAGAAAAGCCATCCTGGTCAGGGAAGGCATCTACTCTAACCTCTTGTCTAAAAACAGCACTGACGACCTTACGGTGGTTGTGCTGGAGAGTAGCGGGGATGCTCCATGGCCCACGACACCGATGCAACACCATGCTTCGAAAAATGGTGGAGGCAGAACTGCGACGGAGTTCATCGACTCAGATGCGAACGCACATCCCACCGTATGGTGCGAATATATCCCAGAAACACCAACTGGAAAAGATATAGTAACATGGAATTTTATATCTCAGTATTTCTCAGCGGCGGAAAGCAAAAACCGTAGCCGTTTTAAAACAAAACCGAATATGAAATAATATGTTGTATAACTATTTAATCGGCAAAATGTTTACATGCGGACAGGTAAGCGGTTGCGGGGCTGCGGAGGGCAGTGACAGCGTCAATTTTTGGGATACATATTGGCTATGCTAATAAAATACGTGCATTTAAATTTGATTGTTGTAACGTAAGAGATATTCGAAGTCTGTGGATGCAAAGATGTGGGCGAAACACATTTTCGCCATTTGTGTGGGTGTGTATCCTGGTGACTGCATTTGGCAACACAAGAAGATATACATATCTATATTCTACCAAATTCCAGTATAGTTTTTCTAAAATAAAAATTGTACACGTCAAAATTTAGGGGTTTGCGTCGGTTCTGGATGAGGTAGCCCACAAATTTAGCTGAACTGGTATACCCAGAACCGTGTATAACTAGAAGAATTTAAAACTTGTATATAAATATTTCCGCTGCGAGTTGGTCTTCTCCTATTTATTTTAGTAAATCATTATTGTGTTTCGCTTTTTATACCCGGTTCTTTAAAAAAAGAATAAGGGTGTATTGAATTCGTGCGAATGTCAAATATGTCTGTCCGTCTATCCGTCCGTCTGTCCGTATGAACGCCTAGATTTTGGAAACTATAATAGATAGAGAAAAACTAATTGCACATTCTTATTCTAGGGATACCAGTTCAGCACAAGTTTATTTTGAAAATCGGCTACCTCCCTCCGCAGCTCTATAGGCACTTTTAGCTCTATAGGCACTAATTTTGGATAGTACATTGGTAGGGCCATTATCAATCTGTGTTGCGAAAATCTGCCGGTTTTGTTCGCGAAAATGACAAAAATGAGTTGCGTTGAATGAAAAAATGGCAGGTTTCTCCATAGAAACACTTCTCATACAAACGCAATTTGTTGCTCCCAAAAGTAAGTAGGTATTATATTGTGTCAAAAACCAGATGAAACTAAGAACCGGGTCGAGACACTCGACTATAATCGTTCTTACTTGTTCATTTTGTCACCTTTCATTCTGTTTAGCATGCGGCATATCGTGGCTCAAAACATAATAATCTAGACCCAATAATGATCAGGCTTAGGGACACGACAAAAAAGACAATTTGCAAAGTGACGTCAAAGCAATTACGAGCAAAAAGTTGCTTGATAATAAAATGAAGTGACCTGGTGGGCTTGCACTATACTGAAATGCTGAAACGTGTTTAAGTGGTGACTTTTATAAATTGTGTACTCATTTTGCCGGGTTTTACTTGAGCTCGCCAAAGTAAGAAGCATTTTAGTGCTTGCCCTGCTAGATTCACAACTACCACTGATGGAATTTATGGCAGCCATTAGAATACAAATTTATTAGTGGATCACAGATTTCTTTCTATTGACAGCAATACCTTAAACTAATTAGAGGTTTCTTGTGTTTTTTTTATATATTTTTGATACAGATTAAAAGCCCACGAATCAAGTTTTGATTTTATAGTAAGGAGTATTTGGAATATCATTATCAAGGTTAATATTTAATTTTTGTAGAGCCCATTAAAAATTTGCAGTTTTGGGATTTGCTCGATTCCAAAAAATGCTCAATCCTTTTTTCGGCGCTGGCAGAAACCGATTTAAGTTTGGCTTTCACGCTTGCCTACCTCCCAATGAAAAGTGCCCTCTTTAGTTTATCTCGCCGTACTGAGCGGTAAAATAATTTCGGATTTACCAAGCATTCTTTTATTCTGGCCTCTTTTTCCTATCATCCAGCAGTTCCTTTATTGTTGGCAATGCGGTTTTGCACCCTCTGCCGCAATTAATGCCAACAGATTAATTATACGCATGGTTGCACGTTCTGTGCTAGCGTTGACCGGATCTGGCTGAGTTTCAGTTTCAAAATTTATTTTTACAACAGAAGCGAAAGACACACTTAAAACATGGCAAGTAAACCGATAAAAGCGAAAACTGGCTCCTAATGAGTAGACATTATCCGATGCGCTGGTCTAAGCAGGAACCCTAATTTGCTTAGCCTTTAGTGGAAGCAGACTTAAAAGCTTTTAAATTTAACCAGTCTTTCCAAACATATTTAAGCAAAGCAAATGTTGCCTTATTTCTCTAGTTTTGGCTTAAAGTTACAATAAATCTGTTTGTGAAAAGATAATTAAGAAAATACAAATATTATATAGTATATATCTTATATATGGAAAAGTATAGACGGGAGGAAAGATTACAGCCATGGACCGATCTACGGTAAGGTTTTTTGGACTGCAGTCCAGGACTCTGTATATACAAAGGACCCCCAGCCCATGAAAATAATAAGACAAATTGTTAACTACAAAATATATCTAAAATTAAAAAGGCATTAGATGTAAGTAAGAACGGTTATAGTTGAGTGTTTTGACTATAAATACTCGTACCCGGTTTCTGATTTTTAAAGCATGGATAAATATGGACAATTTAAATATAATATGCTTCTTGTGCTGAATTGGTATCCCTAGTATCAGAACATGCAGTTATTTCTTGTCTATCTATTATAATACGCACATACGGACATAACTATATTGACTCGACTGTTGAGGCTGATAAGGAATATATTTTTATATATTATGAAGTCATAGACTATTGTTACCTTTAGAGTCTCACTATACCTTTAGAGTCTTAAGTTTAGTCCTTTACAAGTAATATTACCATTCATTAGCATTAAAATTTCAATAGGTCAAAATTCCAGAGGAGAAGGAACAATGCTTCTTATCGATTTTGTCCAAAGTGTAATTGTGACATATTCAAGTGGCGCGCAGAGTATTTACATATGTACGAGTATGTTATGTGCTAATTGGTTGAATGCCTGTTCCTGTTTAGATCTGTTCCTGCATCTACATACATATCTCTTGGCCAAATGCACTGGATGTCTTGTGGGTTTATTCCAAGTACCGCCTTCAGTGCCCTTGCTGGCGTCATTCCTTAGCACTACTGCTACAGAGTAGGTCGTGTTTCTGTAATTTTTTTGAGGATCTTCAGGTATGTCCTTGAAGCCAACGCAGATTTTAAATATCCTTGGCATGGCGTTAGTATCCCCGTTGAATTAGCAACGACGTGCAGTCTGATAATGCCTGTCATAAAGTGGCAAAACTTGTGCCGTTTGGGGAGCATTTGATGCTGGTCTGCCAAATCCTTTTCTCATTTGCCCGGATATTAGTTCAATAGTCCTAGCTGCCTAACTGAAGAGTCAAATCCACTGAGGTCAGCTAGAAGCTGATGGGTCGGTGCAAAAACATAAATTCAGAGTATCGAGGGGACGAGGCTGGGATTTTGGGAACAGGCTCGGCCCGATTCAATTTCTGTTATTCGGCTGGTAGGCGAGAAGGAAGGACAGTCGCGGGCCTTGCCTGTATGTGAAAGTACGATTATGTTTGTATACATATTTACATGTTTGTTCTATATATTTTATGCCAATTCTACTCCGCCGGCTGCGTACATTCTATACTCTGTTCGGCTTTTGCAAAACATACGCGCATACCCATCTACAAAAATCCGATTGCTATTTTGTGGTTGTTGGTGAGCTGGGCGAAAGCGCCCAAGGAAAAATATTGACGCTGGCATCGGCTTTAGCGTTCCGAGCCAAACAAAACCGAAAAACCAAAACACGCTTTGAGGCCCATGTTTAACTGCACTTTTTGTTACGAATTTTATTTGGGCACGGCTTTGGTTGTCTCGTATGCCACAATGGGCCTTATTTCTTTCGCTTTTTACTTAGCTGTAAAAATCATTTTATGAGTTTGCATAAAATGTTGTGGTTTTCACGCCCATGTATATTGGGCCTCGGCATATGCGTTCATTGTTGAAAATGTTTGTTGTCTATTGATTTTATTTTTGTCCAAATCTTTTTGAGGGAATATTATTTTAAGGCTTCATAGAACAAGTAGGAACGCTGTAATCGCGATTTCTCGACAACGAGATAAAAAAAAATTTTTTTTCGAATAATTAAAAATCCAAACAGTCAGCGCGTGCATAGATATGCACACTGCAAAATGAAAAAAAAATTACGTCAAGTAGCAACGCTGTAGTTTTCTCGACAACGGGAACCTATATGTACCTATCTATCTATTTTCATTATCAACCATTTTTTTTTAATTTGAATAATTTAAAACATGTTTTGTATGTGTCGGCATCTAAACAAACAGCACGTACATACATACTTTTCAAAGCATGGTCCTACTTGTCGAAGAATGGTAGGTACTGCTTGTCAAAGCAGTACACGTTTATACATATAGACGGACATGGCTATATCGATTCGGCTGTTGATTCAACAATAATTGAGGTCATTTTAACGAAAGGTCCTGGCAAAAATCTTACCTTCTTAACCGTTGGTTTTAATGACAGGAAATTATAAAAAGCATACATTAAAAAGATTCAAAAGTTTCTGCGTTTCTAATTACGTTTGGCCAGAGAAAAGCAATCCCCAAGTTATGTAAAAAGAATGGGCCCAGTTTTGATTGAATCGGGTGGGTGTCTTTGGTAAATCCCATCACGTACCCGCGGCTCGCGTAAGGACTTACAAAATACCACTTAAAATGTTGATTTCGAGTGCGTCTGGCGGTGGAGAACAATTAATACGGCGAATGCAACAATAACCTTTTATTTTACTGCCACTCACTAAACCAGCAGGAGATCTACCCTTTGCCGTCGAATTCAAAGCTGTATGCGTGCCAGTGTATAGGAGGGTATAGGACTAGTGGCCTGCAGGTAAAATAAATTATTATTTATTGCGGTCATTAGAACTTAATGGCGGCAATGGTGGCTACCACGCAATGCCTGAGGACCAGCGTTCGACTCCATGGCTACGGACAATTGGCAACCGCCGCGGATTTCCGGCGCTTAATCGAAGGAAAAGGGAAAAATTATGGGCGGGCAACCATTGTATGAAATTGACCCTAGGACCCTTTCCAAAGTGGGATCCGTTTGAATGGCCATTGGTTCACATAATGCGGCCTGTTCTTCGGAGAGCCATTGAAAATGCTCCCCAGGTGTGCAACAATGCGGACAACGAGAACCGAAATATTTGAGGAAAAAAAATGATAACATTTATCGTAAATTTAAGTCTTTTTTATCTGGCCGGAGGTGTCGCTGGCGTGTGAAAATGTTTATGCATCTTAAATATAGCCAGCTTCCTATTTCCCAAAATCGGGTCGTACCCAGCTTTGCTCTTCTTCGCAGCGGCACAGCTCAAAGAAAGGGATATTAATGGCGCTTGGCCTGACACATTGTAAATTTAAATGCATTTCTCACGCTCAGGCGAGCCTTAAGAGGAAAAACTTTTCCACCGCAAAGTGAGAGCAATCAATCAAAACGCATTCCCAACTCACATATAGTATGTATACTCGGCCATTTACATATATGTATGTATTATGTGCATACATACATATATGTGTACCAAATTTTTGCGAAATTAATTCACTTCATTTAGAAAAACGGGAGCTTCATGTGAAGCGTCGAAGTGAGTAGACGTGCCTCCAGAGCACTCCGTGTGAACACCGTGTAAAACCTGAAAAACGGTACCAATAGAGACGGAATCTAGTATCCCATGCGCGGGAACCCTAACCGAACAAAGTGCATATAGTGTGCTGCATATACCTCCACCAGATCCGTGGAAAATCGTTTTTCACCAAGCGCTGTGAAAAACCATATGCCGGTCCAAAATAAACAAGTAGAAACGCTGTAGTCGAGATTCCTCGACAACGAGATACCATGTACCTCTCTTGCCGTTGCCGTGGGAAGGGGTGGGTATCTCCATTTTGGAGATATAGTTTTTTTTGCGAATACGAGGGCGGAAAGGGGCGTGGCAAAAATCTGGAAATGGCATTATCTGCATAATAGTTAAACGGTCCTAATGCAAAAAAAACTGGTGTCTAGCTCTTATTTTGTCCAATTTATCGAAGAAAATACAGTTTTATGCAAATTACGAAGGCGGAAAGGGGCGTGGCAAAAATTTGAAATAAACTCGACCTGCGTACACATATAACGGACCTAAAGCAAAAAGAATTACACCTCTAGCTCTTACCATCTCCGAGAACGACGTGTTCATACATACAGACAGACGGACGGACGGACGGACGGACAGACGGACATGGCTATATCGACTCGGCTGTTGATGCTGATCAAGAATATATATACTTTATGGGGTCGGAGATGTCTCCTTCTGGCTGTTACATACATTTGCACAAAGTTAATATACCATTTGTACCTTAAGGTACATGGTATAAAAAGTCATAAGAGGGCTAAAACCAAAAAAGGCTCCCGGCGGTGACCTACTGACGCCAAAGATGTTGATTGAGCTACCAAAATGCGCTATAGATGTCGTCTGTAAACTATTTAATAGGATCATTAATCTCGGCTATTTCCCAAAAAAGTGGAAGAAATCCATCATCATAATGATACCGAAACCTTGAAAAGGCCACACAATTCCGACATCGTATAGACCAATAAGTCTTCTATCTTGTTTGTCTAAATTGTTTGAAAAATGCTTGTTAACTCGCATAATACCATATCTGGAAACTTTTAATATTATCACAGCACACCAATTTGGTTTCCGAAAAAACCACGGACCCATTGAGCAAGTGAACAGATTAACATCCGAAATATGCTCAGCCTTTGAACAGCTAGAATACTGTTGCGCTATTTTTCTCGACGTATCTCAAGCTTTCGACCGAGTTTGGCTTAAAGGACTCATGCACAAAATTAAAACGTATTTGCCAACATACACCCACACTCTACTGGAATCATACCTCTACAATAGGGTATTCTCAGTGAGATGCAACGCAGCTACTACGGGTGACTACACCATCGAAGCCGGAGTTTCACAAGGAAGCGCACTTAGCCCTTGTCTATATGAATTAAGAAAATCCTTTCGTTGGATTTAAAAAAAAAGCAAAATGCTTTATTCGAGTGCTGATGTTAGACTAAAGCTTAAACAATCTAGGTTCTTATTATATAGTGTCTGCTGCTGCTGCCGCCGTCGCTGCTGCCGGATGTAGTCGCTGCAGTTGTTGCGTTGGGTGTTGGGTGTTCAAAGACGTGGTCCCACGGTTTGGACGTTACGCAAGGTGCTGACCATTGGAGTTAGCTTCGCAGACGCGGCGCACGTGGATATGGTGCGACCGATATTTGGTAGTTGCTCCCACGGTGTCTTATGCTGACTCGATGCGCGTGTTATCTTGGTACATTTGCACTGGCGGTGCATGGCGTGGGGTGGTAATGTGGGGCGTAAGCTTTGGTCATTGCTCCCACGGTGTCTTATGCTGAATTGTTGCGCGTGTTGTCTTGGTGCATCTGCACTGGCGATGCACGGCTACGGGTTGAGGTAATGTGTGGCCTTAACTTATGTTCTGTATACCGCGGATATTCCTACGAACGTACAATTAACAACGTCAACGTTCGCCGACGACACCGCAATACTTAGTCGCTCCAAATGCCCAACGCAAGCAACAAAGCAACTCACTAATCATCTCATAGCAGTGGAAAGGTGGCTGTCCGACTGGCGCATTAAAATAAACGAACAAAACTGTAAACATGTAACGTTTACTCTTAATAGACAAACATGCCCACCGCTTTCACTAAACGGTATGCAGATCCCGCAAGCTAACGAAGTAACGTACCTAGGCGTCCACCTTGATAGACGACTAACCTGGCGTAAGCACATCGAATGCAAGAAGATGCACCTAAAACAAAAAGCTAGCAGCCTCCAAACAAAGTTAAATAAATTAAAAAAAAAAAAAATTTAGAAAAACTAGCGTATATCTGAATTTCAGATGATTCAGATTTATTACTTAATAAATCAAGTGAGGTTGATTTATTAACTCCTTTCAAGTCGCTCTCTTCCCCGCTGGTTCCGGACACTACGTGCCAATATATTACTTAAAAAATTATTTTATTTTCTCTGATCAGTGAAAAAAACTGACTGAAGACATATATTTTTGTTTAGAAGTTATTAATTAAATGCCGCTAGCGAGACCCAATTGCGGCAGCGGGATTCTTTAAGTGTTGCGTGTTTTATACTTCTTGGCCTTCGACAAGAATTACTTAGAATCAGTACTGCTATCCATTACTTCCAGCCTAGACTTAAAGAACACCGATATTGTCGATCGGCAATAGAACCCTTTATATGCCCGTGAATATTATTAATCTTTTATATGGACGTGATCCATATCTGCAACATACCGTTTGAATTCAACAATTTCATAATGCAACATACGCAATAGCGTAACCAAGACAACGAACCCAAGCATACCTCGGGGATCGTTCAAACTTGGCTCATGTATAATTTCCCTACGTGATGAAACCACCGGCACAATCACATACTCGTCATAGAAAACCAGTGATCTATTTTAATTACGAATATACGCAAAAGGCAGATATCGAACGAAAACGATCCCTAAGTTGCCTTGATGGAGGATTGGGCCAAAATACCTCCAAAAACCAACAAAAAGCTTGTGGAGTCGATGCAAAAACGGCTCAAAATGATTATAGACCAGAAGGGCCATGCAATATATTCTGCAACACCTGAATCCTTTTATAGTTGGATTTGGCTGCGATCCCCCAAATATGAAAACCATAAAGTCAGATTGGCAGAATGCAATGCGCATACACTGCCCTTTAGCATCTTAGCGCCAAAGTGCTTCGTCTTTGTAGAAGCCATCGAAGTTGCTGGGTCCTTAGGTTACATTTCTTAACTGTATCTTTTCAATGTGGCCCAAAAGAAAGGCGCTTGTCCAGTGTAATTCCAAGATACTTGGCTTGTGATGGCTGCTACAGAGTAAGCCCATCTAGTTTGATTGCTCGGGTATTCATTATAAGCCTCTTTAGTGTGAAGCAGGGGGAAAAAATGGGTCAAATAAGCTGTGACATAGAAAACTGCAGTATTTTCCTTTTTAGTTTAAAATTTAAAAAAACCTTTTATTTTATTATAATTTAGGTTCTTTTTATTCCTTTTTTAAGGCCAAAAGAACAAGGGTATATTGGATTCGTGCGACTGTATGTAACAGGGAGAAGGAAGCTTATCCGACCCTGTAAAGTATACTTTATATATAAAGTATATATACAGCGGAGTACATCTAGCCTTGTCCGTCTGTCCGTCCGTCCGTCTTTCCGAACGAACGCCTAGATTTTAGAAACTATAATAGATAGAGAAAACTAATTGCTCATTCTTCTGATTCTGTAGATATCAGTTCAGCACAAATTTATTTTCAAAATCGGCACCCCCGCAAACCGCGAAATCCACAATTTTAACTTTATAGAAACTAAATTGGTATATTACATTGGTAGGGCCATTCTCTATCTGTGTTGCGAAAATCAGCCGGTTCCGCCAATTTTTTATTTTTGCGAAAATGACAAAAATGTGTGCAAGTTATCGGCAAATGTGTGGAAGAAAATACTTTTTTATGCAAATTAGGAAGGCGAAAATGGGCGTAAATAAACATGATCTGTCTGCAATAATAACACACCGAAAGCAAAAAGAATTACACCTCTAGGTCTTACCATCTCCGAGAACGAGGTACCATTTGTATATTAAGGTATTAAAACAATTCATTTTTTCATGAATCCACGACCTTTGTAGATGTTCGAATTTCAAATAAGGATTCGTAAGCGCGTCTTTGCCCCCCAGAACCCTGGGGTGATTTTCCAATCACCGTTTTGCAGTCTACGTGCAAACTTATTCCTTTTCTTTGGGTGCGCACCGAATCCTTTCTAGCAACTTTTTCACAACATTTAAAAACGACAGAAACTTGCAAGTTAAGAAAGTTTTTCAATTTAATCCTGCTGCCGCCCCTGGCACCTCAGCCACCGATAGAAGGTATGCAACTTTCGTACTTGTTAATTTACCGCTGAAAGTGCATTGGCCATGTTATTTCCGAATTATTTCGTACCATTGCGCGTTTGTACGGACAGTTTCCAAACCGTTCCGTTCTTATGGGGTTTTGACGTCTCATTTATCTTATTAGTATGTCACACTTGCGGAGATGACAATCGTTTATGTGTATATACTAGTACATTGTTTTCTTACTTGTAATTACAGTTTTCGCGGTGTCTTGGGAAGATATACAGTCTTGGAAAGATATATGGTGCTAGGCATTTATTTCGGTTTAGA
Source organism: Drosophila ironensis (assembly GCA_021223825.1). Classification (NCBI taxonomy): domain Eukaryota; kingdom Metazoa; phylum Arthropoda; class Insecta; order Diptera; family Drosophilidae; genus Drosophila; species Drosophila ironensis. The sequence continues at coordinate 377,667 of JAJJHQ010010749.1, forward strand.
AATCGTGCAAATTTTCATAAATTGTTTTGTGCTTTGCACGCTCATTACAGGAAAATACGAAAGTTTTTCCAAGCGTGGTCTGTGAACTGTTCAAAAGTATATGCCACTACATTTATCTCTCCCCATAATGTCCACCCTTTTTGTGTCCTTCTCTTGTTCTTTATATTGCGTTTTGTCTGTGCCGTGACTGTGACTGCAGCAAAGTTTTAGTTCGGCAATTTTTGCCATTCCGGCCGCTTCGTGATTCTTATTTTTGCGTTTCCTATTTATTTTTATTTTAGTCTTTTTCAGTCAGTGTTGCTTTTTTCCGTCCCAATTTTTTGTTTCGTTTTGTGTTTTGTTAGTTCCGTTTCCGTTCCACGGTTGCTAGCAGCGGGCAGTCTTGCCTATTTTTTGGGCCGTCGCTCGTGTGGTGTTGTCAACTTTTTTCTACGTTCAGTGATTTATTCTCTAAGCAATAAAGAAAAAACTGCAAACTAGATCGCGTGGGCAGGAGTATACATATAGCAGTTGGTGTAAGGAGTAAATTTATGATTTCTTCACCTGCAATATTTACGGAAAAAAAACACTGGACAACTGATTAAAGCATTAAGGAGTTATTTTCATATGACTTTGCAAAATAAAAGACAATTTTGCGGGACGTCCGTGCCTAAAACTGGTAAAGGAGTAAAAGGTACTAGTGCACCAAGGATATTTTCGCATGAATCCGCAGAGTATATTGTATATGTATATTCGTAATGGATTCTAAGAAGCTTTTTTCGTAACTAACTAACAAAACGTGACTGCACAAAATTAATTTCGCTTTTCGATCGTCACGTTATGCACCAAACATATGACGTATAAATCCTGACAGGTATTTCATTAAGTCAGCGTCATGCCGCCTCGCCGATCATAAATAAGAATGTGCCAGCGCCCCGCAATCACGCCCAGCGCCATGAATGCATGCACTCCACAAACACAGCTATAAAATCGTGTAATCGTCTTCATAATTCGAGTCAAGACAACTCGGGCTAGCCGCCCACCTGGAACGCCAAAGCCAGCGAAGCGGCATAATAGCAACGTTGCGCAGTGCACACTAATGCGCAGCAGCTAGACTATTACACTCGAAAATACACACTATACCCCAACGCACTTGCACGCTGACAGCCCAGGGGGAGTACAGAAGGCAAAGTTATCTTTACTGCTTCTGAGAAATTATGCGCATTTATCAAAGCCGCGCTGTAAAGAAAACTCCTATACACACGGCTACAGGCGCAATTTAGTGTTTGCCGTCGCATTTTATATATGCATATAGTTTTTCGTCAGATATGATGAACGTAATTGCATCCAGATCAAAAACAAGTAGAAACGCTGAAGTCGAGATTTCTCGACAACGAGATACCATGTACCTCTTTTCTTTATCAACCATTTTTTTTATACCCGGTTCATAAAAAGAACAAGGGTACATTGAATTAGTGCGAATGTATGTAACAGGGAGAAGGGAGCTTTTCCGACCCTATAAAGTATATATATTCTTGATCAGCATCAACAGCCGAGTCGATCTTGCCATGTCCGTCCGTCCGTTCGTCTTTCCGTATGAACGCTTAGATTTCGAACACTATAATAGATAGAGATATATAGATATATATACTTTATGGCTTCGGAGACGTCTCCTTCTGCCTGTTACATACGTACATTTGCACAAAGTTAATATACTATTTGTACCTTAAGGTACATGGTATAAAAACAATGTATAAGCAAGCGGGACAGGGACACGGGCATGCGCGACCTAAAATATTCTTTAAAAATTTGAAAAGAAATATTGGTCAGTTCTTTCACAAGCAAAGAAAACGCATACTTGTACACGAAGGATAAAAAACGGCGAGAATGACCATAACGTAATCCTAAATAAAACGGAAGAGCTTGATTCATGAGCCTTTGACACAAAAAACTGTGGTCAAAAATTAATAAAGATGGGGATAAAATTATATACAAAACAAGTAAAACAACGAATAAGTATGGAGAAGCTTGTGTGAACAAATGTGGGCGTAACCTGCTGATTATCGCAAACACATATAAAGTAGGTAATGGCCCTACCAATGTACTATCCATATGTAGTGCATATAGAGTTAAAATTGTGGGTGCCACAGAATTTCACGGCTTGCGGGGGTGCTGGGGGAAGTAGGTGATTTTTAAAATAAACTTGTGCTGAAATTATATCCCTAGAAGCAGAATGTGCTATTAGTTTTTCTCTATCTATTATAGTCTCCAAGGTCGGAAAAGATTCCTTGTCCAATATACCCTTGTTCTTTTTAAGAACCGGGTATAAAAAGGCATTTTTATTATAAAAAAGGCATGGCTAAAATTCAATTATGACATATTCTGTGTATATGCTAAACGTAGCTAAAACAATAGAAATAATGTCTTTATTTCCTACCATTTTGGAGATATTGCAAATATGTAAAAAAAATATGTTTACGGCAAATCACGAAGTCGGTAACAGAGAGCTGCACGAGTGTATTCGCCCTAGCAAGTTACTCGGGACTTACTCTATGTCTCAGTTACTCGGATACCAAAAGTACTGCAAGAAAAATACACTATGAGAGCCGCACTCGCGGCGATGCTCTCTCTCGGCGCGCGAATCACTTCTTTACTCCTCATTTTTTTGACGAATCACTTTTTTACTATGTACGAAGAGGGACCGAAAAAACGAGTAAGAGTAACACTTCCACTGCTTTTTGGAAGTGCGGGACTTACTCGTACTTTTCGTTGAGAGTGGAAGTATGATTCGGATATGATTCGGATACGCGGGCGCACTGAATGCGTAGAAGGGACTTTGTTTTTGTCGCATCCGCTGTATTTGAGCAGGGGGGGGATGAGATGATATGAATTAATTAAAAACACATAAATTAAAGGTAATAATAACCAATTTATTTTTTATTTGCTAATTTATTAAAAACTAATACAAAAAAACTTAATAAAAAAAATTTTAATTAATGAGTTCTCAGCTCAGAAAGACTTATAATAAGAGTTTAAGAATAAAATATTATCTAATGACTTAGGTGCTAGACGGTTTCGCTTTTCTGTAATGGTGTTTCCTGCCAATGAAAATGCGCGCTCGGCCGCCGCAGAACTTGCTGGTATAGAGTGAATTTTAATTGCTAGCTTAGACAGAGTGGGGTATTCGTTTTGTTTGTGTTTCCACCACTTCAGGACGTCAAAGTTTTCTGTAAAACAAAATAGCTCTCTACAATATTTGTTTATTTCCTCTTCAGGAGTGTTAACTCTCATATCCGTATTAGCAGTAGAGGTTGGGAAAAAAAATTGGAAATCTTCAGATGGGGGTTCGGACGAAGTGGCTACTGATGTGGAGGCGCATAAACCAGCTGAGGTAGATGGACTTTCTTTAGAGCTGGAGAGTGCCAGGTCCAGTTGTATTTCCTCCAAACAAAATTCTTTCACATCGTTGATTTCATTTGCCGTCTGCATGTGGATAGCTGGAGGAAATAGAAATGCGGCTGCCTTATGCCATAGTGTTATGTTGGTAAACCACAAGCTATCTACATATTTAAGAATATTTTTTTTTAAGACCGCAATGCTTGAAATGTCGTCATCAGATTCACGGCAAAGGCTTCTCATCTTATGGATGGATGGTACCACAAAGCACAGGGAAGGAGACTTAGAAACCTGCAATTTCTTAAAAATTATTTCAAAGGCACCACACAGTTCGACCAATAATTTTAAAACGGAAATGTTAATATGCATAAGCCGAGTTGATTCCTCCGATTCGGCCAGGATCGACGTTATTTGACACCAATTATCTGAAATGGATTTAAACATGGTGTAAACGGAGTTCCAACGAGTAGGGCACGGGTTTTTTAGGGATGTACACAAGTTGTGCTGCAAATTAGCTTTTTTGAAATATTTAACCAATTTAACCAATCTGTGGCTTCTTATAGGCCACACAGCACTTGTGGCGGCACAGGTTTGAAGTATTGGCTCCATGCCACTTCAAGAGGTTGCGACAGGTCCTGCAGAAAACAAATCCTTCAATCACATTGTTGGTTTCGTCCAGAACTTCCGAAACTATGTCCCAGACATAGCTCTTTCCTTTGCGACGGGCCAGGGTGTAATCTCCAGATGAAATTTTTGCCAAAATGGATTCTGCGTTTGCTGCCATTATTTTATTTAAATTTCACTGGAACTGATCACTGAGTCACTTGTATATATCACTTGTAAATATCACAACCGTTTTCAAAAGAATAACTCAAAGCGCAACTTTACATCGGTATTTATACACATATACGGGTACCTAAGCGTCAACAGTCATAAAAAGGACAGGTAAAAAAGGATAGGTAAAAATAACGGACTATGTTTTTTTGAATGGATGTATGCAAATATTTATCCCAGGTACCCCTTTTTATTACAGCGTATTTTCCATTACATACAATATTGCAACTTATATGACGGAGAACTTGAAACAGGTGTAAGTCGTTATATAAACGGGAAATGCCCTTAAAGCAGGTCAAAATAATTTAGTCTGAATGTATGCATACAATAAATGTGGCAGGTAGTCCTTTTTTAATTTTCCGTATTTTCCGGTCATATAAAATGTATTTTCCATTGCCCTTTTTTATTAGAGCGGACTTTCCGGGTCCTCAATGTATAACTGACAAATAAAACAGGTGCCAGCAAAGTCATACAATATGGTTAATAATAATTACAAGTGCATGCAAAGTCATAAAATTTGCGTAATTTCTTCGCAGAAGGTCAAAAATGTTCAAGCAATAAAAACAACAAGACAAAAATCACAAGCAGCGGCCGTCCATTCGGTGACGCCGAGCCTCAGGCTGCCTCACATTGCTTACTCGAGCCAGCAAGTATGATTCGGATACATGAGATATTCGGTCCGCATTCTCGGTCCTCACGGGTGTTTTTCCGTTATTCGTAGCAGTACGGCGGGCATTTGCTGCCCCGAGCAGAAGTATTTTGAAGGCTCGCCCAAAAGAGCGCGGGACTCTCAGACATAGAGTATGAGCCGCATAGAGTAAATGAAATACTTCCCCTCGTACGAGTAAATCAAATACTGCGACCGCTGAGAGCGAATACGCGTAGTACTTCCACTCTCTTTTTGACGACTCAACTTGTAGTATGAAAAAGAGGCATTCATGCAGTTCTCTGGTACAGATCTGCTCCCAAGACCAGGGAAATGGTAGACGGCCGATGGAACCGGGGGTTTGGCAAATGGATGATGTCAAACCGGCGATAGGTCGATTAAACAAGGTGTAATATTACACAGGCACACCGGATTATTAAATACAAACATTTTAAATTCAAAATAACCACAGTGGACACTGCACAAAGAAAAATGGTCTGGCAACTGTGCACATGCAAAGATATTCGATTATATATTTTTCTGCACACTCAAAAAAAATGTTAATCCGAAATCGAAACTTGCATATTTCCCTTAATTCGTTTTTCAAAGGCGGCTACCGTTGGCGTTCAGCTACTTACATGTTATATTTTCAGGGGTGGGGTCGTCGATTATTAACACTAATCCGTTGGGCGCCAATTATTTAAACTTTAAATAATTTTAAAGTGTGTGTGCCGGCCGTCGACGTTTCCGTGGCAGGGGTGGAGCCGGCTGGTTATAGGTCCGCGGCGGGGTCGTGGCTTCAATCCGTAAATATGTCGATTAGGTTGAGAGGGTGACTGCCCTCTATTTCCCGCTGGCCTAGGGACTCAGACTGGATATTTCGATAATTCTTTGCGGCAGTTCCCGGATTTTAATTCTTGAGCTTTGCTCTTCATTCAATCAGGATAGGAAGTTAACTAACCTAACTTAACAAAAGGTAAGACCGTCCCCGGTTCGTGGCATAATCCAGACCGCCACGTGGCCGGAGCCATGGCCCCTAACGGTACCGCTGACACCATGGGGATGTTCCAACGTTAGGGGTATCGTAAGTGGTTAATATAAAATATAATAATATACAAATGGGCTTAAATTAAATATAAATATACGAGACAGGGATGATTTTCCCTGTCTAGCTTATGCTGGGAGCTGGTTGTTAACTTATATAAGCCAGGATGTCAATTTCTGACGTTTCAGGGGCTAGCCGAGAAACAACAATGTGTTTCGAGGGAGGTATAGCCTTTAGGGATTTTGGAATCGCAGGTGAGATTTCATTTGAAACCGGTAGTCCGGAGGCTCGGGTCCCTTTAGGCGTGGGTAATTTTTTTTTATCGGAATAAGCGAACTGTCGGTGGGAACATCATCGGACCTCTGCTTACATTCTTCAACAATTATACAGTCGGGATCCGAATGATTTGTTGTCACCGGCGTCGTTGCCAAGGGGGTGGAATACGGCAGCGGTGTTTTTTGAATGTTTAGCTGTGGTAAATTAAGAGGTAATTGGTTCTCAGTCTGCGGCAGGCAAGAACTTGGTTTCTTGCGCTTAGGAGACTCATTCAATAACTGAAGGTTATTGTAACGAATATTCAGTGCCTGGAAAGCTGCATCGGCCTTTTTAAATAGGCCAAGAACCTCGTTCAACTCGGGTTTTGTCTGCCGCATGAACGATCTCATTTCGTTCTGAATCCCTGTACAATTTTCACAGCAATAATGCAGACCGGAACCAGATCTAGCCAAAGCGTCTGATTCTTCCGCTTTAAACCGGCACATTTTGCGTGAGCCAGGTTGTTGCACAGCCAGCAGAGAACGCTCGGCTGATTGGCGGAAATGCCTTTTTTGCATTTTTTGATTGAGCAGACCCATTCAAAATCCATAATTTTTAAATTAAAATGACGTACCTTTAAACCAGCGATGGGCACACATTTTCAGCTTGGGAGCAGACCTCGTTCAACTCGGTTTTTGTCTGCCGCATGAACGATCTCATTTCGTTCTGAATCCATAATTTTTAAATTAAAATGACGTACCTTTAAAGTTTAAACCACTGTAAGCACAGATAAATGAGTGAAAAGAGAGAAACACAGAGAGAGAGGTACACTCGATAGATAACGTTTGAGCGATCGGAGTGTAACTCGAGAGCGAGAGTGCAGTTACGCGAAAGCAAAGTAAAAAAGATTGGGAGGAGAGGTAGTGAACACAACAAGAGAAGCAGATATTAAAAAGGTATTAAATAACCAAATATTTAATGCCTATTTATTACCTGCACACGCGGAAGCGATACGGTTTTTTAAAAACAAACGCTGAGAGTTTCGCACGGAATTAAATGTTCAATTTTCACGGGCTTAATTTTCGCGGAAAATATATTATAATTCGCACAGAAAAAAAACGCGTCCGTTCGCTTCGAAAGAAGAAAAATTGGATTGTAGACCTACGAAGCATCAGCTGCTTGCTCACTCATCCTAACTCCAGCACTATTCTGTCTCCTGCTTAACCGCCACTGGCTATTAATTTTCTCTTTCTCTTTGCAAAGATTCCTAAGTAGTCGCTGGGCCTCTGAATTAGCTTGTCTTCCTTCATTAGGATTTGCCCTATTCGGCATATTTCTTTCTATCGGTCTCCGACACCGCTGATAAGCTTATTGTCTAATTAAACGGGGCATTTTATCTAAAAAAATCTATTATTTTATTTATAAATAATCTATAAATTCTCTAATTTCTATAAATTTTCTATAATTTTATCTATAATCCACTAACTGATTAATATCCTGACATAAGGACTCACCACCAGGCAAAATTAACCTAAACAACCGCTCGAGGCACTTGTCCGCAACGAACTTAGATCTAAACCAGGCATGGGCACCGCCTGACAACTTTTGCTCCGAGTGCTCCCAAAAACAACAAGCTGGGAATGTCTCGCCAACAGGGGATTAAGTGCTCGGAATTTGACGGTGAAAAGGGAATGTGTGAAGAGAAGGTCTCGATCAAAAGGGAACCACCGTGGAAAAAGGCTCGGAATTTGACGGTGAAAAGGGAATGTGTGAAGAGAAGGGAACCACCGTGGATCAAAAGGGAACCACCGTGGAAAAAGTCTCGGAATTTGACGGTGAAAAGGGAATGTGTGAAGAGAAGGTCTCGATCAAAAGGGAATCGAAATGTGCACGTCATCCGAAGTTGACGGTGAAAAGGGAATGTGTGAAATTACACAAACAAAATTTGTAGAACCAAAAAATCGGACGTAGACTCTTTTTTTTCTTTTTGTGGTCTGCTCCCAAGCTGAAAATCTGTGCCCATCGCTGATCTAAACAAAAGGATAATGTTACATAGTATACCTATATAGTAAAATGTTTGTTAATTATTGAGTTGAGTCGAATAAATGTCCCGTCAAAAGACTAAGGACAACGCTAGAAACCGAAGAGAAAGCGAGTTTTTCGTGTTTGATCTTTATTCTTTCGATTTCAGCTTAAGACTAATTTCTTGTGACAAAAATCTGTCTTGTGCTGCCCTTTGTTTACAGAGGTTTGGGAGCGGTTGAGATTGTACATAAGTTTCGGATCGATTGGTTGTACATAAGTCTTTGAATAAGAGTGCCACTTAGGGATCGGCACTTAGTGATTGCATGAATTGTTTATGTTATTGAAGAGCGGCATCGCCTGCTCTGGATGTGGACGCAGGGACCGACACTTATTGATTTTAAGAATTTGTTTGATATTTGAGAGCGGGACCGCCGGCTATTGGTTTCAGGAATTATTTATTATTTGAGCGCGGGATCGCTTGCTGCACATATATTGTACTTAATATATAAAAGAATTTGTGAAATAAGCGACATATTCATAATACATAAGTGGATATGTCACTATATAAAAGGTACATACAGTGGCTCGAAGCTTATTTCGTGCAAGAACAAAATAAAATTTTAAATCAACATTGCAGCCAAAATAGAAAAGATATCAAAAAAATTTAAACGCAGTAATTTCAATAAACTCTTTATTAACTAATAGGAACCAAAAAAACTTAATAATCTACAAAAACAAAACAACTTTTCATACAAAACTAAAAAAACAAGGCACTTCTGGCGTCGAAGCTTATTTCGTGCAAACACTTTAAACTATTATAAAATATAAAATTCTAAAATCTAATATTTGCTTGGGCCTCCCTTTTGTTTTTTAACGGCTTTTAAACGGTTTCCCATTGATTCCACTAATTTTTTTGTGGTTTCAACTGGAATTTTTCTCCACTCCTCCAGTAAGGCGATCTTGAGCTCATTTTTGTTGGTTATATTCCTTTTCCTGATCGCCTGGTCCAAAATCTCCCACAAATTCTCGATCACGTTCAGGTCTGGAGACTGAGCTGGGGTTTTCACTATGTGTGGGCAGTTCCAGATCAACCAAAGCTTAACATTGGCAGCAGTGTGCTTGGGGTCGTTGTCCTGGTAAAATCTAAATCGGTCCAATATACCTAATTTTTCAGCGCTTTGTGGCAAATTTTCTTTTAAAATGTTTAGGTACATTTTCGCATCCATTTTGCCTTCAATGAAAACCAAGTTTCCGACCCCAGATGCAGCCATACAGGCCCAAACCATAACATGGCCACCTCCGTGCTTCACCGTAGCCTTTATGTTTTTCGGATCGAGCTCTGCATTCGCACGCCGCCACACATATTTTCTTCCATCAGACCCGAAAAGGTTGAACTTCGACTCGTCCGCAAAAATTACATCGTTCCAGAAGGTTCCAGGACGAATTTCCATCTCCTTCACGAACTTAACACGTTCAATCATATTTTTCTTGCTTATGAACGGTTTTTTTCGAGCTACTCGACCATTGAAGTCGTGCTTGTGGAGTATGTTACGGATGGTGTCTGGGCAACATTTTTTGCCCATTTCCTCCTCCACCTCTGCAGCGATTTTCGGAGCCGATAGCTTTGGGTTTTCCTTAACTTTTCTGATTATACGTCGCTCCTCGAGGTCGTCGAAAATTTTGTTGGGTGCAACTCGGCCCTTGTCTGCCACACGATTTTCCCGTACATATCTTTGAATGATATATTGTACCGTGCTGGGGCTTAGGCACACAATTTCGGCTATGGCGCGCTGGGTTTTGCCATCCTTAAAATGTTTAAGGACTAATTCCCTTTGCTCAATCGTTGTTCGCGGGGCCATGATTTAAAAGTAGCGGTAAAAGTTTAATTTTGAGTGACCAGCTCCAAGATTTATGAAATATGCATATTTTAGTATACTAGTACTAGTATTTAGAAAAAAAAACCGATTTAAAAGACCCCTTTTTATAGTTTTTTGTATTTAAAATGTTTGCACGAAATAAGCTTCGACGCCAGAAGTGCCTTGTTTTTTTAGTTTTGTATGAAAAGTTGTTTTGTTTTTGTAGATTATTAAGTTTTTTTGGTTCCTATTAGTTAATAAAGAGTTTATTGAAATTACTGCGTTTAAATTTTTTTGATATCTTTTCTATTTTGGCTGCAATGTTGATTTAAAATTTTATTTTGTTCTTGCACGAAATAAGCTTCGAGCCACTGTATGTATATGCGTCAGAATTTTGACCTGTTATAAATTGTTCACACAAGCTGCGCCTATCGGTGCGCCAGCGCTCCTCCCCGTGCTGTTAAGACGGACTGTTAAGTTCGAAAGATAGAAACGAATGACGGAAGTGCGAGTTACGTTAACAAGGCGAGACCACCGATGTAGATGTAGTCGCAATTACCCTCTCTACCTATGATCACTATCCATAGAATTGAATCTGGTGACCCCTTTAACCTACGACCGCTAAGGTTATAGACGAGTTTAGACAAATGAGATTTAGTTAAGCTTCATTATTCATTCATTACAAGGTTTAATACTCGAGATAATTCTTAATCCTAACATGGTATTTATAAAGTGATGTATTAAAGTTAATTACTGAGATGAGAAATAGAAATATACAGACGTGGATGGGTTCTGCAATAATTTCTTTCTTCCGCTAAGATTGTTTTAAATTTCAATGTTTCTCGGACACTGGTATCGCATTCTTTTAAAAGTCAGCCCCGATCAGCAAGCTTTATCACTCTTATCTCAACAACCTCTACTGCTTGGCAAACTTTAAGCTTTCGACATTCGTCTCATTCTCTTAATTTACACCAAAAAATTGTATAGCAGGTGTGTGTTCTAATCACTTACGGTTTGTAACGAACTGCTACCCTTCATAACAACATTCAGGCTCTGGTGTTACCCTGGAACCCGAGCGCACGCGGGATGTATCCGGTTTAATTTTGGTAAAAGCATCAAAATGGGTCGTTGAGCACATTACACCGCAGTAAAGAGGAATCTAATCATCAAATTAAAAGCAGAAGGACAATCCATTGGATAAATTGCTAAACTATTGGAATGCTAAAAAAAAGTGTTTTCTGCTATTCACTATATAAATAAAGAGGAGAAACGTGACAGAAAGCGAGCAACTACTGCAAAATTTGACACGACCATTATAAGGAAGTCGAGAAAGGAGCCATTCCTTTCTTCGAAGGACCTTAAGAATTACATGAACGCATCCGTAACGAGTCGCACTATTCGCAACAGACTGATTGAGCACGGCTTGAAAGCGCATTCAGCTAGGAGAGTTCCTCTTATGAGCAAGAGGCATGTCGATAGGCGACTCTGCTTTGCCAAAAACCAAGAGACCCGCCAGAACTAGAAAAATGTCCTTTGGCACGATGAGACAAAGATAGATTTGTTTGGATCTGATGGTAGACCCCATTTTTTGGCGTCCAAAAAATACTGCATTCGATCCCAAATACACAAAAAAGACGATTAAACACGGAGGTGGCAATATAATGCTATGGGGATGTTTCTCTGCTTCAGGTGTTGGTCCAATTTATTGGGTACAAGGCAATATGTGTGCTAAAGACTACATAAACATAATGAAGGACGTTATGTTACCATATGCCGAGGAGGAAATGCCTTTGAAATGGGAATTTATGCAGGATAACGATCCCAAACACACATCCAGACTAGCGAAAAAGTGGTTCCAGGACAATAAAGTCGATGTTATGGATTGGCCAGCTCAGTCACCCGACTTAAACCCTATTGAGCATTTGTGGAGAATCCGTTTAAATGGGTTTCAACCAAAAAATAAGGAGCATTTGTGGAACCAGTAAGAATGGTACTCCATTGAGCCAGCAATATGCTCCAATCTGGTGGAGTCTATGCCTCGTAGGTGTGCTGCAGTTTTAAAAAACCATGGCAACGCAACAAAATATTAAAACTGAAAACATTTTTTGGTAAATTTTGCTAAAATAGTCAATTTGGATAAAGGTTAGTCATTTCGTTTCTATTATTTTTTCCAGGTCAAAAACATAAAATTTAACTTAAGTGTAATTTTTTAGCGAAATGAATAAAGTTATTAGCATTTCTGTTTTTTAGTATGTAAGATAAATGTATATATATCAAAGAAATACTAAAATTTCCACTCATTACCACGTTCCTTATTAAAAATACGTATTTAAACCCAAAGTGAAAATTCGTTTCTATTATTTTTTCCATCACTGTACGTAGACGACGTTTTGGCGGGGTCGCACACCCTCAAGGGCACCCAGTTGGCTATCCGCCAATTGCAGGAAGGCCTCGCAACGGCTGGGTTTCCCCTTCGGAAGTGGACCTTCAATGACAGGGAGGTGCTGAACGGGGTGCCGCGGGATCAAAGGCTGCGCGCGGAGTTCCTCGAGTTCGACGAGGCCAGCGTCGCAAAGACCCTGGGCGTCAAGTGGCAGGCCAACTCTGACGAGTTTTTCTTTCGCCGTCCTGCATAAGGCTTGACGGGTCTCCGTCCAAACGCGCTGTCCTGTCCCAGATAGCCAAGCTGCTCGATCCCGCCGGATGGCTCGCGCCATATGTGCTGCGAGCAAAGATTTTCATGCAGGAAATCTGGCTCCAGTCCCTCGGGTGGGATGAACCGCTACCCTCGTTATTCAAAACGACCTCTGTTGGAAGGGCCCCGCCTGGCTGGCCGACTCACCAGAATCGTGGCCGACGTCGCCGATGCCCGAGACGCAGCTGGAGGAACGGGCGACGAAGGTCTGTCTCCTGGCAGCGTCGATCTCGGAGGACCTATCGGAGCGGTTCTCCAACCTCTCCCGCGCGATCCGTGTGACGGCATTCGTGAGCCGCTTCATGCGGGGCTGTCAAAAACCGGGGTGTCAAGTCTCCACGGAGGTGGGCTCCGAAGAACTAAAGCAGGCCGAGCAGCGGCTAATTCGGTGCACCCAAAGGTGGGGGTACCCCGACGAATATGCCTGTCTGGTGAGTGGACGGGCGCTCCCTGCATCCAGCTCCCTCAGCAGCCTCAATCCATTCCTGGATCCTCGCGGCGTGCTGCGAGCCTGTGGCCGCATTCGCGCCTCGGAGTCGTTGAGTTACGACGAGAGGCACCCGATCCTCCTTCCATATAACAGCAACTTCTCGCGGATGCTCGTCCGATCGACGCACCAGACCTCTCTCCATGGCGGGAACCAGTTGGTGACCCGCCTGGTCCGGGCCCGGTTTTGGGTCCCTCGGCTGAGGACCCTCGTGAAAAGCGTTATTCACGCCTGTCGGGTTTGTCTCCGGTCATGCGGCCGGTTTCTGCAGCTCGACGCGGCGAAGCGGCTCCGGGCAGCCCTCATCAATGGTTACTGCTCCAACTGCTTGGCGCACGAGCACTCGACGGACGTGTGCCCGAGTGGAGGTCGCTGCAGAGTCTGCGGCGGACAGCACCACACGCTGCTGCACCAACGCGGGGAGCCGCTCCCCAAACGAGGCCAGAGGACACAGCGGTCGCCCTCACCGTCCACTCCTGCATCGAGACCACGGACCCGACCAGCGTCGCGGGAGACAGCGTCGCGAAGGGCTCGGGCTGCGTCCGGGCCGCCTGCGTCGAGACCTCCAGCAACGCCACGGCCGGCGACCACCAGGACCCGATCAACGTCACGAAGGGCGGCGGCGCGAAGAGCTCGGGCTGCGTCCGGGACTCAGGCCTCGCGACCTCCAGCGACCCCACGGCGATCGACTCCACGAGCACGAGCAGCGTCACAAGGGCCACCCCAAGGGGTCCCGCCTTCCCGCGAGGATCCACTCCCTGACCGGCGGCCACCTATTCCGACGATGCAGTCGACCCCACGGGCCCGAGCTGCATCAGGGACGTCACGATCCAGGGTGCCGGCGATGCAACAGGCCCCACGGGCTCAGACCGCGTCGCGGCGTCCTTCCCGACCCCAGGCGACGGGGCCGTCGCTTGAGGCGATCCTGGAGCATGGACGCCTGCACATCCTCCCGACCGCCGACGTGGTGGTGGACTCCGGAAGACAGCGGTTCCCCACCGTGGCGCTGATCGACCCCTGCATTTCCGTCAGCTGCATCGACGCGTCTCTGGCCAGGGCGTTCGGTCACCAGTCCACAGCAGTGGGCGGCGGCGAGGTCGTATCGGCGTGCCTGCGGTCGGTGACGAGCGACAGAGAGCTGGATCCGCTGCTCAAGGTGCAGGACGAGCACCCATTTCATTTAGGACGCGCTCAAGGTGCAGGACGCGGTCGGGGAAGAGACCCGGGCCCGTTTCGACAGCATCCAGTTGGCGGACCCCCGGTTCCATCGGCCGTCTACCGTTTCCCTGGTCTTGGGAGCGGATCTGTACCCGCAGATCATCAAGCCAGGGTTCCTCAACCTCGGTAGCGGCCTCCCGATCGCACTGTGTTTGGGTGGATAGTGTCAGGGGTCTGTCACGAATGAGTCTTGCACTCCTTGCAAGGGGGTGGGTGATATTCACTATAATTCTATCGAGTCCTATCTGCCTTCCCTTTTGGCGGATTAGTAAAATAAGTAAAAAAGTGAATGCACACACACAAGAATAATCAAAGATCGGGTACTTGGAAAGAATCTGGGAGATACAAAAAAATAATTTTTATTGACTTGCCTTACAATAATTCACATGGGAAAGAACCCGTATCTTTTTTTATACCATGTACCTTAAGGTACAAATGGTATATTAAGTTTGTGCAAAGTATGTAACAGGGAGAAGGAAACGTTTCCGACCCTATAAAGTATATATATTCTTGAACAGCATCAACAGCCGAGTCGATCTAGCCATGTCCGTCTGTCCGTCCGTCTGTCCGTCTGTATATATGAACACGTCGTTCTCGGAGATGGTAAGAGCTAGAGGTGTCATTCTTTTTGCTTTAGGTCCGTTATATGTGTACGCAGGTTCAAATTTTTGCCACGCCCCTTTACGCCTTCGTAATTTGCATAAAACTGTATTTTTAATCACATATTTGAGAATATCTCCTAGACGGTTAAAACTATGGACATCATTCTTCTTGCTTTAGATGTGTATAATATAAACGCAAAATAAGTCGTTTAGAATTTTCGTTACGCCTCTTTCCGCCTTTACAGTTTTTAAGAAAACTGTATTTTGAACCACATATTTCACAATATATACGAGATGGTAGAAGCTATTGACATTATTCCTTTTGTTTTAAATGTGTTTAGTATAAACGCAAAATATGTCGTTTTAGAATTTTCGTCACGCCCCTTTCCGCCTTTATAGTTTTCAAAAAACTGTATTTTGAACCTAAAAAAAATACAGGTTGAAGATATTGGAATGGATGTGCTTAACATAACCGCAACAGATTTTACCCACGCCCCTTATAATTATATCCCAATGTGTCTAATCGATTCCAGAACCTTTTTTATTACCATGGAACAGGTATAACATAATTCTGAACTCTTTGAAACACCTGCATGCAAATAACGTTCGGATTTTTCAGGTAATATGTGCGTTATCGCATATACCTGAACATACGCCATAACGCACATATTACCTGAAAGACATTATTATTATAAGAAATTTATGCTAGTAGGTAATAAAAACAAATGTTAGAGCAGGTCAAAACTTGCAATAAATTAAGCCTCACGTTAGTTGTGATTTTAATTCGTTGCGATCCATTGGCTCGAACGGATGTGTTTTTTTAGCTGTAATATTCCAAACGCAATTTTAATTGCGATCGAAGTGTTTTTCCTTTTTATAAGTGTTCGTAATTTTAACCCGCGTGTGTTTATTAAGTATAAGTGTTCGTAATTTGAACCCGCGTGTGTTTATTAAGTATAAGTGTTCGGCATTTTAACCCGCGTTATATTTATAAAATATAAGTGTTCGGCATTTGAACCCGCGTGTGTTTATTAAGTATAAGTGTTCGTAATTTTAACCCGCGTGTGTTTATTAAGTATAAGTGTTCGGCATTTTAACCCGCGTTATATTTATAAAATATAAGTGTTCCGCATTTTAACCCGCGTGTGTTTATTAAGTATAAGTGTTCGGCATTTTAACCAGCGTTATATATATAAAATATAAGTGTTCGGCATTTTAACCCGCGTGTGTTTATTAAGTATAAGTGTTCGGCATTTTAACCCGTGTGTGTTTCAATTAGTATTTCCCAATTGTGAGAGTTAATTTTAAGTTTATTTCTTATATATTTAAGTCTTTTAGATTTGTTTAAAAATATGCCAAGATTAAATAGACAGTCGGCTAACAGCCAGTCTGAGAGACGCAGAGCCAGAAATAGGGTAAACAGGGCCAATACAAATTATTCAGATAGGGAAAGAGATCTAAATGCACAATCGCAGAGAATTAGGAGAGGTAATAGAGAATATAGAGAGCTGGAGCGTATGCGAAATAGTCTTACTAATGCAGCGCTTCGAAGAAATATAAGAGTTGGGATAAATGAACAGTCAAATGACGCAGCACGTCGATCTGTTCATAGGGATAATCCAGAAATTCGGCTTGCGGAACAAGCAGTCAGCACCGCGCGGCGATCGGTGCGAAGGTTAAATTTAGAAGTTAGGCGACAGGAGCAGGAAGTCGACACCGCGCGTCGGTCTGAAAGTAGGCGAAATGAAGAAGTTAGGCAACGGGAGCAGGTAGTTAACACCGCGCGTAGATAGGAACATAGGCAGGATTTACATATTAGGAAGCAGGAGCAGGCAAACGACACCGCTCGTCGCTCAATACGTAGGCAGAATAGAGATGTTAGAGAGCAGGAGCAGCAGGATAACACGGCTCAGCATAGATGCCGGCGGGCTATATCTGGGGTTCGACAGCAAGAACAGGCGATCGATACTTTGCGTCGATCTAGGCGTAGACAAGATCCGATATATGGAAGGATTGTTGAGCAAGCGCGAAACACAATCGAAAGACGATATGCTAGGTTACAATCACGGCAAGCAGCATTTGATGCAGTTAGAGATGTTAGTCAAAGAGTTAGCCAATATAGAAACAATATTGAAAATAGAATTCTAGAAAAACAGAGAAATGCAAATCGCAACCGAGAAGAACGCTTAAATGCTTCTCAAATAGGTAGAATACCCCGCAGTAATACCATTGAAGCTCAGATTGAAGTTTTCTATCAAATGGTAAAGCTTGGCCCTGACCAAATTTGTATTTCATGTAAACACAAGTGTCCTCAGCAAACTGAGAGAATAACCCGTGTGTTTATAGAAACTAATTACGAGTATAGTGCGGATATATTAAGTCTCTGCAGTCAGTTTCCATCTGCTGAGGATTCATTCTTATTTTGCAAAACTTGCAGCCGCGCTGTTAAATCAGGTAGAAAATCAAAGTTTTCCATTCCGAACGGCTTAGATTTCCCACATTTGCCCGAATGTCTCAAAGGCCTAACTCCACTAGAGGAACAATTGATTTCACCTCGTCTTCCTTTTATGATAATTAAGTCATTAGGTCATGAGCGCCAAAGCGCTATTAAAGGAGCTGTAGTTAATGTACCCATCCCAGTTGGTAATGTCGTGAGTTCCTTCCCAAGCCCATTTCATGAAGCCGAGGTTGTCCAGCTCTACCTCAAACGTAGAATGGAATATAATCATGATTTCATGGCTGAAACCATTAGGCCCTTAAAAGTTGCACATGCAATTAGATATTTAATTAGCACAGAGTTATACAGGAAGCATAATATAGTGATAATTGAACAGTGGATGACTTCTTTTGCACCCGATACTGTTCCCTTCGTAGCTTCTCAAGCAGACGCAGAATTAGTGGTGGGACTTTCCCGCGAAATACGCGAGCCAGACCATCTCCAAATAGATGAAGAAATCGGTGAGCTTAATCCAGGTGGCCAAGAAACTCTGCTTGAGAATAAAAATATGTTAGAAAATGGCATGCAGAGAATAACAATTGCTTCTGGAGAAGGACAAAGGCCCCTGGACATGATTCTCGATGCTGACTCTGAAGAGTTAGCATTTCCCACTATATTCGCGGGTATAAAAGAAAGACTTCCCAAAGTTTTACAACTATTTTCTAAACTTGAATATGCAGATCGACGAGGTTGTAGAAATGATGTAGAAACTGTTCTTTAATTATAATAAGTTGGAATTAATCCATATTAGAAACAACACTTTAATCTGCTTAAGAATACATAGCGCCCCTCAAGGCTTAACAGTTTCTAACGCTCTTAATGAAGAACATATAGATCGTATGATTCGCCATGATGAAGGCCATAGAGTCCTCCTCATTGGGAAGCAGAAAATAAGAAAGTCATGGCCATGATCCGCCAGTTTGGCCTGCCAACTTTGTTCATAACTTTGTCAGCTGCAGAAACTAGGTGGTCAGAGCTGCTTGTTATTTTAAAGAAAACAGTAGATAGGGAAGATGTTACAGAAGAGGTTGCATCTAATTTAAGATTCAGCGAGAAAGCTCGATTATTTAGAGCAGATCCTGTAACTTGTGCTAGTTATTTTGATTATCGGTATCGACAGGTTTTGAAAGTTATGAAAAGAGAGGGAGAAATTTTTGGAAGGCATTTCCTTTTTAGGTATTATTGGCGAGTTTAATTCCAACAGGGGCTCACCCAACATTCATGGTATGTTTTGGCTTAAAGATGCGCCGGTAATGGATTTCGACAACGAATCGTCTATTTCTGAAGTAAAAGCATTCATTGATCAATTCATTACCACGGACTTAACAAATCCAAATGTAGCTCAATACGTTGAATACCAGAAGCACAATCACGGCCATTCGTGCCAACGTGAAGTTAGAGGGAACTCTATTTGCCGCTTCGGTATTCCCTACCCCCCCATGCCACAAACAGAAATTTTAAGACCCTTATCTGAAGAGACTGAGAATTTGTCTACTCATTGCGAGAACTTCAGAAAAATTCAAGCTGTATTAAACTTTCGGGTCTATCCCCGCGACTCGAGCCGTTTTGACTTAAAGATGCGCCGGTAAACTTCCCTTTTAATGCAGATACAGTAAGTCATTTGAGCATATTCGAGAATTTTCTAAATCACGAACAAGTGAACCTCAATTACGAGGACTATTTATGTGCTCTAAGGTCTGGCTTGAAAAAAACACAATTTTTTCTGAAAAGAACTTTTGAAGCAATTAACGTTAATGCTTACAATAAGCATCTTCTTTCCATGCAAAGGGCAAATATGGGGCAAATATTCACTTTATATTAGATTAGCATGCTGCAGCTTTGTAATTAACTACATTAATAAATCTCAAAGGGGTATTTCCAAATTGATGCGTGAAGCCGTTAATTAGATTCATAGAGGCAACCTATCAATTAAAGAAAAGTTGCAATATATCGGCCATAAATTTATTTCAGGCACTGAGATCTCTGCTCAGGAAGCTGTTTATTGTTGCCTAGGTATGCGATTGTCTGTGAGACAAGCAACGCAGAGGTCTATATTAATACTTCGTTACCACAGCACAGAGTTCGAATACTCAAGCCTAGGCAACAACTACAAAATATGGATCAAGACTCAACTGATATACTTCTCGATCATTATATACAACGACCAGATAGTTTTGAGCGTTTGTGTTTAGCCGATTTTGCTGCTTTTCATACCTTTACCAAAAGCTGTAGTACAACGCGCCAAAATACCGATAACGGATATGACAATAAAAATGAAAATGAGGTCCTAGACAGCTCAGTTTTTCCTCTTCGCGACGGTAGTGGATTTATTAGAAAACGGACCAAACCATGTATAATACGATTTAGAAAGTTCAATGTAAACACCGAAAGACAGAACTACTTTAGGGAACTTGTCATGATGTATGTTCCGTGGAAAGATGAACAGTTAGAATTAGTGGAACGAAATTGCGATGAATTTTATACAGAAAATGTAGATTCTATTAGGGTACAATATAATAAATATAATGTGTTGGAAGATTTAGAAGACGCGCTTAGGAGGGTCACAGAGGTAGAACAAGTAGAAGAGGAGGATATAAGTTAACACAATCTCCCGGCGGCAAATTTATTTAATATATTTTCTTATATAGTCGTAAGACCCGATCTTGGGAAGTAGTGTAAGACAAGCTTTATTTGGGTAATTGTAAGAAGAGCTTTAGAGATAAGAATATTTCGGCACTATGTCAGTAGATTTAACATTAGAGATAAGAACATTTTCTGTACCTAGTTTAGTCGATTTTTGTAGATCAAATGCGCCGGTCATCACCCCGCAAGACTCAATTTAAAACTCAACCCACAAAACCACGTGGATAAATATTACCTAATAAATCGTTCACGCTAAACAGCGGAGCGAATTAATAAACTTATTTACTAAGATAACCAGGACTTCCTAGTTGGCGCCCAAACCGATTTTCGAGCCTACGACAAATAACTTATTTTCAATAAATGAAACCAACAAAACTCGTCGAAAGGCCGGTGCAATAAAGAAAAGTGAATATAAAGTGAACAGTGAAAACTTTTAAATAAAGAAAGCAGTCAGAGACAACTACGGCAGCAGCGGCTACTCTCTAACAACCTACAACAACCTACAACAACCTACAACAACCTACAACAATCTACAACAACCTACAACGACCTACAACAACCTACAACAACCTAAAACAACCTACAAAAACCTACAACATCCTACAACAACCTACATTTCATGAAATACAAAATAGTAAACTAGGATAAAATATAATTAGCACTTAAGAACCTATATAAATTAGAAAATATTATTAAGCAAATAATTTGTGTATAAACCATCTTAATTCATTGTAAGTATAACGCATATTGAATGATTCAAAATTTTCATATTCCTTATTACATATTCACTATTATTATATTATCTGTGCAAATTGACGAGAAAAACTCATGAGCGACAGTGAAATAATTTTAGACGACCTATTGTTAAATTTAAATAAATGGTCAGTCCATCAGGCGCGGCAGTTAGACAGTGCAAAGGAAAACAACTCTTCAGAAAATAATTGGTGGTCAAAAACAAATAGAGATAGCGAAATGGAGTTAAGTGAAGCCCAGTTAAAAACGATCGTAGAAAGTGCTGTCGGCGGTGCGCTCGCAGTTCAAAAACAATCATTTGAAAAAAAATTACAGGAGCTTAGTGAGCAAATACAGAAACTTACAGTTGAAACCCCAGAGGTGGAAACTTACACAGATGCCGTAATCATAGAAGGTGTTGTGTGTAAGGAACCTTTAGATATAATAAAGTCTCTCCCAGACTTTGAGGGCAAATGTGAAACATATGTGTCGTGGAGGAAAGCGGCTCATGTCGCGCTTAAAGTTTTTGAAAAATACGAGGGCAGTTCAACATACTACCAAGCTCTTGGCATTATGCGAAATAAAATAAAAGGCTCAGCAAACACGGTGTTGGCTTCTTTTAATACGCCGTTAAATTTCAAAGCAATGATCAGCCGTCTTGATTTTACATATGCCGACAAAAAGCCGGCCTATCTAATTGAACAGGAGCTATCAACATTACGGCAGGGTGACATGACACTTACGGAATTCTACGACGAAGTCGAAAAAAAATTAACCCTACTTACTAACAAGACATTAATGACATCCGATAATGCCTTGGCGATGTCACTAAATGAAAAGTACAGGGTTGACGCGTGTGTTTATAACTGGAGTAAAGAAAACGTTGAGTGATATTCTTTTTGCGAAAGGCCCAAAAGATCTACCCACAGCACTTGCTTTGGCGCTAGAGGTTGAATCTAACAATGAGCGTTACCAATTCGCCCTTAATTACTCGAGAAAATTAGGAGACAGAGGTCAGAGAACCGATCACAGACGCAACGATAGTGATAGAAATTCATTTATGCCCATTCAAAACAAAAACCCTTATTTTACATACGGTAGTCAGGAAAGGCAAGGTCGCAGCCAGTCAATTAATCAGAATGTTTCTATGCGCACTATTCGAACGGGCCAAGATAAATTTAGGCAAACACCTTTTCCGACTCAGAAAAATGTTTGGCCACCTCTGCAAGAAAATGTTTGGGCATCTGAACAAAATAATGAATGGCCAACACACAACCAAAACGCATGGCAACCTAAACAGAACGCACGTCAGGCTCAAGCACACACTGGTTATGCACAAGCATCAAAGAGACCAAATAGTGGCACTGCAAGGTTTACAGGACCAAAACAGCAAAGGATTAATCACTTAGCTCATGGGGAAGGTCAAGGTAAGAAAGACGCCGACGATTATCATCAGGAGGCCGAAGCGGCAGTTGAAGATTTTGACGACGAGCTCACATGTTATGATAATGTTCATTTTTTAGCCACAGGTCCCTGCTACCGTACATAGAAAGAAAGATAGCAGGGCGAACCATAAAACTTTTGATCGACACCGGGGCTTCAAAAAACTACATACAGCCCCTTCCTGAACTAAAATACACCACACCGGTACAAAAATAATTCACAGTTAAATCGTTACATGGTTGCAATACGGTAAAATATAAATGCTTTATTAATCTTTTTAATAAAGATGTTCCCTTCTTTATTCTCCCAGACCTTTCGAGCTTTGACGCCATAATAGGACTTGACTTACTAACGCAGACAAACGCAATCCTAGATTTTAAAACCAAAACTCTAAAAATCAACAATNCAGAAGTGCCTTGTTTTTTAGTTTATTATGAAAAGTTGTTTAGTTTTTGTAGATCAGTAAATTTTTTATTTTTTTAGTTAATACTGCGCTTACATTTTTTTGATATCTTTTCTATTTTGGCTGCAATGTTGATTTAAAATTTTATTTTGTTCTTGCACGAAATAAGCTTCGAGCCACCGTTTGCGTTGAGTTTTTCGGTCAATCGGTCTTTTGCTGACTCTCAGTGTGCGATCGTTTCTCGTTCAGGTCTTTACGAACTGCTCTTGAAAGACCGATCTATACAAAAGGTCTTCGGAAATCGGTCAACCGAAAACCTAAACGAAGACAGCAAAAGGGTCTTTTCAGAGCAAGACCGAGAGAGTATGTTCTTTTTCGGTTGTGCTCGCAAAGAGAGCGCAAGAGTAAAAACGGTTGACAGTTATTTGCGAGCTCTGATTAGATCCCCTTGCATGCTGTAGTTATGTAATTAATTACATAAACAAATCACAAAGAGCTATTTCGATATTGTTGCGTGAAGTTGTTAACGAGATTCACAGAGGCAATTTAACAACCAAGCAAAAGTTGCAATATATCGGCCATCAATTTATTTCAGAAAGCCAAAAAAAAAAAAAAAATTCCCCTTCTTCAGCTGCTTGTTGCTAGCCCTGCTGACTCCCAGGCGCTGCGATCTCTTTGCTGAACCGTTTCGGACGTGGTTCTCTCGCAAATTCTGCGACCGAAGTCCAGGCGTCCTACTCCTCTCCTAGGGGATGACGGGTTGTAGCTGATAGTCTTCAGTCGTGGTCAGATAGCAGTTTGCTAACTGCTGCCGCTCTCCAATCGACTGTGGCCCTAGCTTTCCCGTCCCTTAGTTCCTGTCGTGGCCTGCTATCCGGTGCTCGTGGTCAGTTGTGTCCTATTCCCTCCTGAAGTCCTTCGCGGAATTGCCGTCCTGTCGGACCCTACTCGGAATTGCCGCTGTGCAGTTGCGCCGTAGTCTACACTCCCTTTTGAGTATATAGTTCTAAGCGGTACACGCGCCACTGCTGAGGGTTTTGGTCTGGATACTGCCATGTCCCTGTAACCAGCCGAAAAACCCAGTACCAGCTTAAGACATGGTAGTAACAACAGAAGCATCTTAACTAAAGCAACATCTAACAGCAACAGTACCCAGAATAACACTGGTACCAATACCGTAGGCAAAAACAAGAATATCAGCCAACCGTCTGGTAGCCAGAAACAATTTCTCTGCCACAAACCACCCCCAACTGTGGTTAATCATTGTGAGGATTTCAGATCCACATCAGATCCACAGACAAGATCGTTCACCCGTCGAAATACTCCCTAACATGCCATCCTAACAATTCTGTCACCATTCTCGCTAAAGATTCGGATACATACAGAGCCATTACCAAATCTCTGACCCTTAAAAAGTTCCAAACCATTCCTGGCAGTTAAAAGAGGATAGATCCTATCGTGTTGTCATCCGTGGTGTCCATCATTCCGTCCCGGATGTAGACATTAAG
The DNA here is from genome assembly GCA_021223825.1 of Drosophila ironensis. Lineage (NCBI taxonomy): Eukaryota > Metazoa > Arthropoda > Insecta > Diptera > Drosophilidae > Drosophila > Drosophila ironensis. Next base: position 401,931 of record JAJJHQ010010749.1, read on the forward strand.
GAAAGCATAACCTCGGTCACTCGGGCCTATTCTTCAATAAACCAAAAAGCCGCTTCGATAAAACCAAGCTCGTAAACTTAGTTTTTGTTGAACTAGAACCAGCTGCAAACAACAGAGAGAAATCCACGGAATCAAGTCACTTTGTCTGCAACGGGTCCAAGTTGAGCTCCCTTACAAAAAGGATGATGTCACCCAATGCCACAGTTGTCCAGCGTTCGGACACACAAAAAACCTGTAACGTTCCGTTGCAGCAACGAGGTGGCATTGCTGGGATTTCGGACGAGAGACAGGGTTGCACGCTGAGTCCGGCCAGATTTCGTCGGCTAACGGGCGGGTTTTCGCATGGCTCCCCCTGTCTCTCTATTAGCCGCCTTATCAATAATAAACTGTAAAAGATATTTCCGCGAGAGTTGCCAGAGACCCTACCCTGTCACTGGACCCCCGTCGCCTCCTGCCACTGGACAAATAAGTTAGAAGACTCACGCATCGATAGCGGACATGTTCGGGCATTCTGACTATCGCTCTCAGTAACGGGATCTAAAGTGCAACTTTCAGCTTAGCAAACTATTTAAAGGACTTAAGAATAAAGCTTTACTCCCTTCTTGTACCACCAAATCAGACACACGCATTTTTCTGCTAAATAAAGACGCTGCGACATACATAAAGGGAATGCTGGTAGTACTAACTCACGGACTCCCACCCCTCGACCACGTCCAACCGGTAACTGGCGTAGCCGGGAAACTATGACAATTGTCATACTAGCTGAATATGTGAGTCTAAAATTTAACCTTGAATTGTAATAAATAATGTGAATGTGAAGCAAAACATATATGTACATATGTATGAGCGGAACGGCCATGGTATGCACACAAATTTTTTTATTATACAAGTATGTATATCAAACTCTACCACACCAAAGAACAACGTATGTACATGTGTATGTGTGTATAAGCGCTAGTGTGAAATCAAAAAAAAAAAAATTATGGAGCACCCCGTTAGAGAATCATATCTCACGCTCACACACATAAACTATGGCTGCAGCAAAATGTATTACAGATATTCGAGCTGCCCACTTATGCCACATAACTTATACTACATACATCTCAAATCCGTTACCGCACACACATATTGATACCTGAACTCGAGATTTTCTATATGCAAGTTATCCAACCCATAATACCCTGCCACTTACGGCATTTGTAAACAATATTTCAATTTCATATCAACAATGGTTTGCGCTTAAGATTCATCTTGAGCTGCAATTCAATCCATTCCTAAGAACCCTGCCGCCCGCGGCGTAACTTCAATTCGATCGAATTCTAAGTGCCGTCCAAGGCGTTTATAAACAAAAGTTAAAATCAACAATAACATCCATTAGAGAGGAATCCGTCCGAGATGAATCTCAATTGCGCATTTCCAAGCTCCCGCCCAAAATGCAGTTCAGCATAATTCTGTCCCAGCATAAGCTTTTGTCCAGAAAGCTTATGAAAGTTTAAAAGCCTATGGCCGAGGTTTCTTGGATAGCTTTAAGGAAAGATCTAGCAGTCTTTTTCGGGATCGCAAAACTAAAAGTTAAAAAACCAAATCTAAATATCCCTAGTGCCTTGTAAAAAATCTTGAAGTTAAATAAAGGTTTAACACCACAAAAAAATTAAAAATAAAAAAATAATTTTTTAATTTTTTTATTCATTAACTTATTTAATTGGCGCCCAACGTGGGGCCGTGCAACAACAAAGTTTCAACGAATATATTTAATGAAAATAAGTTAAATATTAAAAGGAACTCGCGC
>JAJJHQ010010749.1:415341-436669 GCA_021223825.1 Drosophila ironensis
GAGTTAGAGGTAATGGTGAAAAGTGCATTGTAGTCCGAACATAGCACCCTAAAAGGATCATGCAGGGCGTAGTTCGTTCTACAATGTGGTAATTTAAGGGGGATGAAATTGCGAGTTAGTCTACAGGGCACGGTGAAATTTAACTGGCCTAGTAACTTTGTACAGTCAATTTCACCTCGTATTAGCTTATTAATAAATACGACGCCAAGCATCGTTCTACGGTTAGTAAGGGTAGGTAGGTTTATTAAAAGTAATCTACTATGGTACGAGGGAAGGTGTTGGTTTGCATCCCAGTTAAGGCCACGAAGTGCGAAAATGAGAAAGTTTTTTTGCACCGATTCAATGCTGTCTTTGTGAACCTCGTATTGGGGATTCCAGACACAAGACCCGTATTCCAGAATCGGACGAACTAGGGACATATATAAAGTTTTTGTGAGATATGGGTCGTTAAATTCTTTCGACCATCATTTTACATATCCCAGTACACCCCTGGCTTTGTTAACCATACACGACATATGGTCGGTAAATTTAAGTTTAGGATCTAAGCGGATGCCAAGATCGTCAATAAGCTTTAAACGATCCAGGGCGTCCCCATTTAGGTGATAAGTCGCAAGCATGGGATTACAACGACAGAAGGTCATTGTCTTGCACTTAGAGCCATTAAGGTTTAAAAAGTTAGTAGAGCACCACTTCTGGAGATTGGTTAAGTCGGATTGTAATTCCGATTGGTAGGACGCAACGCTGTATTGATAGCAAATCTTCACATCGTCAGCGAACATAAGTACTAAGGAGTTTTTAATAGTTAGTGGGAGATCATTTATAAACAATGTGAACAAAAGCGGACCGAGGTGACTCCCTTGTGGGACTCCGGACGTGACACTGACCACGTCGGATAAAGAGTTTTTTAATAGGACATGCTGCGTTCTACCAGTCAGGTAACTACGGATCCAACTAAGAAGATTTAACGGAAAACCTAGCAAATCTAGTTTACATAGGAGCAGGGAATGGTTCACAGAGTCAAATGCCTTGCTGAAGTCGGTATAAATGGGATCTGTTTGACGATTCTTGTTGAAACCGCTAATTATGAAGGAAGTCAGGTCCAAGAGATTGGTGGTAGTAGATCTTCGGCTTATAAATCCGTGTTGGTAAGGAGATATTACCGATCTACAAAGGTGCTTCAGGTGAGGGGTAATTAATTTTTCAAAAAGTTTCGGAATAGCGGATAACTTTGGGATACCTCTGTAGTTTACCGCGTCCGATTTTTTACCTTTTTTATGTAAAGGAATGATGAAAGATTCATTCCAGATTAAGGGGAACTCAGAAGTTTCCAATGAAAGGTTGAATTATTTTAGGAGCGGCTTGCTCAGATTCTTGGCACAGTACCTTAGCCCACATGCAGGTACTCCATCAGGACCTGGCGAAAATGTTGGCTGCACCTTATAAAGATCCTTTAGTATCCCTTCCTCGGATAATGAGGGGCAGAAGATAAGATTCAATTTCGGTAAATCATAGGCATAAGGCTGAGTTGGGTCAACTACAGGTGAATAAGTTGTTTGAAAAAACTTGGCAAAGAGATCGGTCATGGCCTGATCATTCGTTGCTGTTGTACCTTCAAGCATGAGAGAGGCTAAGGATGTGGAAGGTTTACGTTTGGTGTTAACAAAGTTATAGAACTGTTTCGGGTCCTGGGTGAACTGAACCCGACAACGAGAAATATAATCCTTATAACACTGCGCGTTCAGCACGGTAAAATTCGACCGGGCTATTGAATACTGTGAGAAATTCGCAGAAATTCCTTTTTAAATTTTGTACCTAGCCTTAAGTATATATTTTGTAAGTTTTTTAGGTTCTTGGTATACCAAGGCGGATCGTCACTTGTCAGTGGATACCGCGCCGGAACACAGTCATTAAAGATAGAGTTCATTGCACTGTAGAAGATTTGTATGGCAACGGCCATATCTGTGCAATTGTATAGATCGGACCAGTCGTACGTTAAAATATTCTAGTTGAGTCCCTCAAAATTAGCCTTTCGAAAACAGCGAGTTTTCTTGACTGCCTCATACTTTTTGGCAGAATCAACTTTTATATTCATCCTCATCTCTAATGAGGGATGGTAAGGATCTTCGGGGTAAATGAGAGGTGACGCCCTGGATAAGGATACGGTTGCCGGATCCGAGACAAAGCATAAGTCTAGATACCGACCTAAAGAATTTTTAATATGGTTAACCTGTGCGAGTGACATGTCTAACATGTCTTGTCAGTGGTTTTAATTTCTGGGAGTCTAACACCCAGCGGACGTTTTATCTTTATATTCCTAGGCTGATGTTCTTGGACAAATATATTTTCAGGCCAAAAGTTTGCCGAACATATGTTGTCGAAGTCCATCAGTGGCACACGTATCTTGAAAGATGAGGTGTGACAGGTGTAGGAATATTTAAATTTTACTACATCCTCCCGCTTTATATCGGCTTTAACTTGGGCTTGTATATAAGCCAGGATGTCAACTTCTGACGTATCAGGGGCTAGCCGAGGAACAAAAATGTGTTTCGAGAGAGGTATCACCTTTAGGGATTTTGGAATCGCAGGTGGATGACCTGAGATTTTATTTAAAACCGGTAGTCCGGAGGTTCGGGTGCCTTTAGGCGTGGGTGATTTTTTTTTTTCGGAATAACCATCGAACTGACGGTGGGTACATCATCGGACCTCTGCTTACATTCTTCAACAATTATACAGTCGGGATCCGAATGTTTTGTTGTCACCGGTGTCGTTGCCAAGGGGGTGGAATACGGCAGCGGTGTTTTTTGAATGTTTAGCTGCGGTGAATTAAGAGGTAATTGGTTCTCAGTCTGCGGCAGGCAAGAACTTGGTTTTTTGCGCTTAGGAAACTCATTCAATAACTGAAGGTTATTGTAACGAATATTCAGTGCCTGGAAAGCTGCATCGGCCTTTTTAAATAGGCCAAGAACCTCGTTCAACTCGGTTTTTGTCTGCCGCATGAACGNGATGTATTAACTTTAAGAATTTAAAACCAAAAATACAAAACATTAACATAAAAATTTGGACTTTATGCCAAAAAAATCGACTTTTGGACCATAGTGCACTGGACAAACACAGATAAATGAGTGAAAAGAGAGAAACACAGAGAGAGAGGTACACTCGATAGATAACGCGAAAGCAAAGCAGTTACGCGAAAGCAAAGTAAAGAGGATTGGGAGGAGAGATAGAGAACACAACAAGAGAAGCAGATATTAAAAAGGTATTAAATAACCAAACATTTAATGCCTATTTATTACCTGCACACGCGGAAGCGACACGGTTTTAAAAACAAACGCTGAGAGTTTCGCACGGAATTATCGCACGGAATTATATTAATTATCGCGGGCTTAATTTTCGCGGGAAATATATTTTGATTCTCACAGGAAAAAAACGTGTCCGTTCGCTTCGAAAGAAAGTGAAAGTTTTGTCTTCTTTGAGCTGATGATGCCAAAATTGGCAGTTATGCGTTGAATGTTGTAGCTGTTTGAGCCGATGCTAAGGTCCAGAGCTTTTTCCAATAATACTGGGTCGCTTACACTCGGTACACAAATTGCAGGGAACTTTTTGGATTTGGCAGATAGACCATCTATAGCGAGGGCATCTGAATCACCGTTTGTGGAGTCAGCATCCTCCAGCTCTTGTTCCATTTGTTCGGCTTCAGCAGCCAGAATTGCAAATCGGTTGTTACCCAATGCCTTTACAGTGGAGGTATCGGGCAAACAACTGCCCGATCGGCATGGGAGCCTGCAGCTGGAGTAAGGGTAGGTAGTGAGGGCTGGGCCACGCCTTTACGTTTTCGGCTTTTATTTTTGCTTAAGTCTTGGAAGAGGCAGTTCGAGTTGCTTGTTTTATTACTCAACGAAGCTAAAACGTTCGGGAGGCTTGGAGACGTTGTTGAAAAAATGGTAGGCGCAGTTGTAGTCACGAAGTACGTACTGCTACTGGCCAAGTTAGTTTGAGCGTTAGAAATGGTGCAGGTAACTCTGGTAGTCGAGTTACTGCTAATTGGTAGTTCGGGCGTAACTGTGAGTTGGGCAGAAGATTCCGCGTGGCTGGTGCATATTTGGTATCTTCTTTCACCATTTTCCACACCAGCTGTTATTCTCATCTCTAGCTTAACGCTCCTATTACTAGGATGCGAGTGAGCAGATGATTCTTCCATTGTATCAATTATCTTTATACTTACGACGTATAAAGCAATTGATATTCCAATTATCGATCAGTAGATGCGAAGATTAGATGTCAACGACCTCCCGCTGGCGCAACGAGAAACGAAAACAAGGCTTTTCTCGCTTATCGAGTTGGGTTTCGCGACTAAGAAAGCCACCGCTTTGCAGTGGCTAAAGATAGGCTTCGTATGCAAGATGTGCACACGAGCGGTAACGCGACTTAAGCTGGATTGCTTGAGATAAATTTCGAACGCACGTCTTTACTCCACGAATGCTGAGGGGCGAATGACAAACTAATCATATCAGGTGGCCTTTATACTACAAAAGATAATATGACAAACTTTGAAGTAACAAACTTTAGCGATTCAGATCAACTCTTTTATCTTGACGGCCCTCGAAGGTACACCTTTTTCTGAAACCAACTATCTAGAAGAACTTAACCTAGAACATCAAAATTTCGAAGACAAACAGGGCCTAACCACACTATGTAAAAAATACATCGACGCACCCGTTTGGGTCGTTCCTAAGAAAAGCACCCCCACCGAAGAACATAAATGGCGAATAGATTACAGGAAACTTAATCACAAAAGTATCCCCGACAAATACCCCGTACCAAACATCAATGACATCCTAGACCGCATAGGCAAAGCTAGATATTTTTCAACAATAGACCTTGCAAGTGGCTTCCACCAGATCGAGATGAACCCTGATGACACAGCCAAAACTGCATTCACAGTGGAAGGTGGCCACTATGAATTCATTAGAATGCCTTTTGGGCTAAAGAATGCTCCTGCTACCTTACAAAGAGTAATGGATAACATATTAGGCGATCTGGTCGGAAGTATTTGTCTGGTATATTCAGATGACATAATAATTTTTTCTACCTCTCTCCAAGAACGCCTCACGTACTTAAATAATGTTTTTCAACGTCTTAGAATTGCCAATTTTAAAATCCAACCCTCAAAATCTGACTTTCTAAGGAAAGAAACCAAATTTTTAGGCCACATTGTGACTCAAGAGGGCGTAAAGCCCAACCGTAACAAAATAACGGCCATAAAAAACTTTCCCTGCCCCACAAACAAAAAAACAATCAAGTCTTCCTCGGCCTGCTCGGCTACTATAGGAAATTCATCAGAGATTTTGCCCGAATCACCCAACCAATAACTAGACAACTAAAGGGCAACAAAGCAATCATAGTCGATGATGAATTTCGCAAGGCTTTTGAATTTTGCAAAACACTCCTCTCAAACGACCCAATCCTTCAATACCCAGATTTTTCCAAACCCTTTACACTTACCACAGACGCAGGTAATTTCGCCTTGGGAGCTGTGTTGTCGCAGGGATCTGCTACAAACGATAGACCTGTCTGTTTTGCCAGCAGAACCCTATCCGACACAGAAGCTAACTACTCTACTATTGAAAAAGAGATGTTGGCCATAGTATGGGCAATCCAATACTTCTTCGGTAATAAATTCACAATAATTAGAGATCATAAACCATTGACTTGGCTTATGAACTTTAAACAACCCAATTCAAAAATCATTCGCTGGAGGCTGCAATTGTTAGAGTATGACTTTAAAGTCGTTCATAAAAAAGGCTCACAGAACGTAATTGCTGACGCGTAATTGCTCAGTCGAATAGATTCTACACTTAATTACAACGAAGCACTCATTACATCTAAAACAAATCTTCCACAGTCAACTAAACCCCTCAATGAATTTAACTATCAACTCGTTTTCAAAATCGACCCCAATACTGGCTGCACTACATTAACCCCATTTAAAAATAAGCTGAGGAAAGAATACCGTAGGCCTTCGTTCAAATTCAATTATGTTGCAAACATACTCAAGCAGTCATTAAAACAGTTTATGAACTTACTTCTCAAATAAGAACACATTCCATTTAGTGAGATGCTTGTTTTTCCTCTCTGAAATTACTAACGAATCAGAAATATAAAATGTCATAACCGACTATCACATAATAATAATAATCACAGAGGCATCGACGAAACACTTTTGCATATTAAACGCCAACTCTTCTTTCCATATATGACAGACAAAATTTCTAAAATAATAAAGAACTGCGAAACCTGTCTTAAATTAAAATATGACAGACAACCACAACAAATTGCAATCCAAATAATACTAAGACGAACGTAAACTAGATTTTGCTGATTTTCAGAAGCGGGGGAGATTGATCACGTCGGGCCATATCCGATCGGTGACTTGGGGCGTTACACAATGGGTTTTTGAACCAATCAAATATGGACGCAAATGCGGCGCTTAGAAAAAGGGTATTCTGCACCCCTTAAAACGGCGGACCGGTCGTGCCGGTAGTTCAATGGCTTGTGTGGGCAATAAATTCCAATAGGAAACTGGGGGGCGTCGCGGCCGGACTCCCAAAATTGCCTGGCCGCGCCCCAGCGCGTGATTCCAAAGCCCTTATTCGGACCTAAAGGGCCCTTAGGCCGGAGTACGGACAACGCGATCACTTGTGATCGGAGAGCTCGCTTCGTTGGCTTGCTTATCTTTTACTTCTCACTTACCCCTTTTTGATCCGCGACGATCCGTTGAAGCGCTTCCTCGTGCCCGCAGCAGGAAAGGAGAAGGTCACAACAATATCGCGCGCCGCCAACCGAAGCCAAATCTTGACACTTAACCACCGCTCCGGCCACTATCCCCACAATCTCACGACCCGGCGACCTTCGGGTATCAGTCAGCCCGAACACGAGGCTCCCTATCCCCGACGGAACGCTCCTTGTATACACTGCTGACGCTCCGCCGCGCCTGGAGTCGCCCCGCGAAACGCCTGCTCCCGGTAGGCTCGCCGTTGCCTCCGGGCAGCCAAGTGGTGAGGCTCCGCACCAGCTACGCGTCGCTCGAACGCTGCCTCGCTGCCTTCACTTCATTTCCCAGTCGGTCGACCTACATCAACCGGAGAAAACCACGTCAGTCTTACATGCCTCTAACCTAACCTCACCTACTCACCTCACGACTGCCGACCTGCCTCACTCTGTCTTGCCGGTAACTATCTGCCGCCGCAGGGTTGCTCGTAGGCCTCCTTACAAATCCAGGCGCACTCGGTGCTTCAGCTTCTTTTCTCATCTTTCCGATCTCGCCTGCTCCCGGTAGGCATCTCTTGGTAGTCCTCCTTTCTCAGCCCGTCCGCTCTACTCCGTGTCCAAATTAGTGATGCTGAAAACATCGATGCATCGAGGCATCGATATTGTGATGGCGATGTTTTCTGATGTTTTCCGATGTTTTTGTTGATGCCGATGTTAAGCGATGCATCGATGTTGTACAAAACATCGGTCCCCTCGCAGCCCCGGGAAGGTGAACAATGATCCGAGCAGGCCGCAGCCGAGAGGCAAAAAGAACTTGACCACGATCTTGGAGGCGGGGCCTCTGCAAAACAAGGGAATCGCTTAGCAGGCGTACATTCGGGTGAGATACCACGGGGAACTTACCCTGCTCGGTAAGGAACTTGGAGGCACTGGCATTGAAGCTGCTGTAGGCATCTTCTGGGCCCGTCTCGAGGATGTGTTCGTCCACAATGAGCACCATCATGGCCTCCAGCAGACAGACCATCGAACGCTCGCCTATGGACTCGTCGCTCTGGAAGTAGAGCACCGTGAGCGACGAGAGCAGCTTGAGGGCAAGGAAGATGACCAGCAGACACCACACCATGCCCAGGTCTCCTGGAGCAGTGGGTAATAGAAGTGGAACAGCTGCAATTGAATGGTGTATTAAAAAGAAAAATCAAATGTCCATAATGTTGTTTCAATTTCAGCCGTCTGTTTATTATTTTTTATATTTTATTTTTATCTTCCTCCAAAGTTTCCGAAAGCGGGTCTTAAAGCGGGCGAATCCAACTTGCTGGATATTTGGTAAAGCCATTTATATTTCTCCTCGAACGTTAAAAATGTGTCCTGGCCGGGGCCTTCGTGAAATTGATTAACTGTCATTTTACTAAAGTCAATAAGATCATACAGTTGCCTAACGTACTCCCCATGGATCGTATCTTGCCGGTTTTTATCTCCGAACTGGAACACTATAGTCTCGTCCTCTTTGGGCTCTACTATTTTAGATTCACTTGTATCCGATTCGATGCCATTGAAACTCAATTTGAAGGCTTCCTGATTCACTTTGAAGCCCATCATGGACACGTACTTTTCAACCAATTTGTACAGATTAATCGACTGCAATACGTCCTTCATGCAGATTACAAACTCCTTGAATGTATCTGATCCCAGCTCGTACACATTCTGGCATTCCATAACTTGTAAAATACGTAGTTTGATCTTGGCGACAGACGAGCTTATTAGCTTCTCGTTGTGGACTTGGTGGCCGTACTCAAAGTAACGAAGCAGATCGGCAAGGGTCATGGTATCCATGCGGGTAATTGCAAGGTCCGTGCAGGCATTCAACAATTGCGGCACAAACCACATTGTGGCGCACTCTATCAATTGGATAATCGTGTTGTTGCTGTAGCTGGCCAGCAGCTTCTTGTCGTAGGTGTAGACAAAGAGGAGGAATTTCTCAAAGGTCTCTGGCTCGATAGTGTTCAGGACCAACTCGCTGGTGGCCGCCTCCTTGAAGTCGAACAGAAAGGTGCGCTTGAAGAAGTCGGAGGCGATGCCCAGGATTACCTTGTGGCAGTGAAATACCCGGCTCCCGATCACTACGCGGCAGTCGCTAAAATCCTTCTCCAGCATTGCATTCTTAAAGGCTCCGGCCAGCCTTGAAATAAGCAATATTCAGATCAGCGAAATACAAAGCAATCGGATGTTCGCGCACACTTACTCCGCATTCATTATGGGGACCAAATCACAAGATGTTTGTGAGCATGGTGTGGTGTTTGGTTTCGGTAGCCCAAGCATGACTTTTTAGTCAGTATGATCCCTCGAAGCTTGAATAAAAATAAAGATTCCTACTTCAGTAGACTGATTTACAATAGATTCGTCTATCAAACCGTGTCAAATTTTTTGGACGTGTCTTTTTGTTCGTCTTGTCGATCAGCTGTTGTTATAGAGTAACCATTAGTGATGCTGAAAACATCGATGCATCGAGGCATCGATATTGTGATGGCGATGTTTTCCGATGTTTTTGTTGATGCCGATGTTAAGCGATGCATCGATGTTTTACAAAACATCGGTCCCCTCATTTCATGTGTTGCTGAATTGTGTCTGTGTGATTTTTTTTCTTACGAATTTTAACGATGCTTTGAGCATTGATGTTTTTGATGGCGATGTTTTCCGATGTTTTTGTTGATGTCGATATTAAGCGATGCATCGATGTTCGTTTTAGAAAACATCGAGGGCTACCAACATCGATGCTTAGCGTCGAACTTGCATCCCTAGTCCAAATCGAAAAGGAAAGCTCCTCCCACGCGGTTCCCTAAGCCAGCCTTCGCGCCGGTTGCCAGATCGTCGGGGGAAGAGGGGAATATGGTCCTCTCATGCTAAAAAGTTGCCACGTAGGCGCAGTCGCTCCCCCTCTCGCGGGCTGCCACCCCGCCGACCTATCGCCGACGTTACAAACCCCATCAACGTGTGCGACGTCAAACCCCACCGGCCATTAGAATCGAGGGGACCCCAGTTTCTCAAAGGTAGTCTGCCAAATACCTAGACATCTTCATGGACCGCAGGCCGTCTATTGCAAAACAAGTGACGGCGATCAGAATGGGGACTGGTGCTGCGGTGAAAAGGCAGTACGGGCTACTCAGGCCCAGCAGTAAACTGCAGATCCCCACAATTTTTGCCGGATTTATTTTTTTTTTCATTTTAATTGTAATATTTAAATGCTGGTGCTGCCCATCGATGCCACCAACCAGTGGTACCATACATTACATAAATACCCGGTTTTCAGATTCTCAGATGGGCGTTTTGATCTGATTTTAAGCTGGTCACTCTATTTGTCAGTGACAAAGTTTACTTCCTAAGTCGCTTCGAAACAATTCATTTGTCGTCGAGCGCTTGAGCTGTAAGCTCCTGCTCCTAAACGTTTCTTTAATATTAAATAAGTTTTTTTAATTTTAAGTATTTTAATTAATTTTTTTTTGGGCAATCCATCACGTCCTTCCCGAGGCCCAGCTTTAAAAGTATTTATTCTAAACTTTGCTAACCGTTTTCTTTAATATTAAATACTTTTTTTTAATATTTTAATTAATTTTTTTTGGGCAATCCATCACGTCCTTCCCGAGGCCAAGCTTTAAAGGTATTTTTATTCTAAACTATTTTTATTCAAAAATAGTAGTAGGTAGTTGGCGTGGAATACGGGTTAGCAATTGTATGCTTGTTCTCTAGTCTCTTCTTTTCGGGTAGTCGCTTCTTCTCCGATAAGAAGCAGAATGCTGACTTGCCGATTGCCCCTGGGAGAGCCCTTGCCAGGTCGGAAACAATCGGTCAGAGTGGCTATTAAGCCGAACTTAACAGCACGGGGGGAGCGCTGGAGCACCGATAGGCGCCAGCTGGTGTGAACATCCTGCACCCCCTTGCAAGAAGTGCAAGACTCATTCGAGGCAGACACCCGGGAGGCCGCTACCAAAGTTGAGGAACCCCGGCTTGAGGATCTGCGGGTACAGATCCGTTCCCCAACCCAAGGAAACGGTAGACGGCCGATGGAACCGGATGTCGGCCAGTCGGTTGCCCTGGAAGCGGGCCCGAGGGGTTGGCTGCCTCGCAGGAGTAGGAGGCCGCCGGGATCCTTGTCCCCGTGTGCGGAGCGGCTCCTCGCACAGGTGTAGCAACGTGTGGTGCTTTACGCCGCAGACCCTGCAGCGGTCGCCGCTCTGGCACGTGTCCGCGGAATGCTCATGCGCCAAGCAGTTCGGGCAGTAATTATTGCTGAGCGCCGCCCGGAGCCGATTCTCCGCGCTGAGCTGCAGGAACCGCCCGCACTTCCGGAGAGGGTGGATGCCCCGGCAGACTCGGCATCGGTGGGGCTTTGTACCTCGAGCACATATGTCGGCTGCGGCGCGGCATCGAACAGCACTTAACAGCACGGGGGGGAGCGCTGGAGCAACGATAGGCGTCAGCTGGTGTGAACAGCTAATAAGATTTTTCCTGAAGACTTGATCGAGGGTTATTCCGTAGTCATTTATGATCTCCATAATTTTATCCTTGATGTACATTCCAGTGTGAGAATGACTAAGCTGTATCATGCCTAGAGTCTTGATGACGATCTTAGCTTAGCTTTAGACATACTAGAATGTATCACTTGTAAACTCACGCCCAAAATTGCCTTGTCCATTCTAGTGGCAACATCTATTTTCGGGGATACAAGCTTTCCCCTTACAAGCGTTTTTATATTTTCTTTAATGGTCTGCTCTTTGGCAGTCACATATTCCATAACATTTCGAGAAGTTATGGGATTCATCGAAAGCGCGTTATAAATTGGATTTACTATGTATTTGTCGAAACCCTTCGCTATCCAGAAATACAAAAGGCTTTCTATCGGTGGTCACAATCTTTATAATCGAAGAGACGATTGATGCTTCACTGGTTTCATATGAAATTTTTCTTTTTTTTCATATTTTGTTGAGCTTTGTCGTCAACCTCGAAATCATCAAATGCATGTTCATGCATGTTTCAGCATGTTTTGCAATTAAATTCCGCCTTAAATTTGTGACGTGAGAGCATGCTAGCTTCACACCGCAAACATTGCACTTAGACTTATTGTCTTCTGCATTAAATTAAAAAACAATTTCACTTTTTTCTTGTGATCGCGTCTTGACCCATCTTGACACAAGAATTATAACACTCCAAACGCACCGAATCCACAGAAGCAAGTGTGGTTTACAAGTCATTCGCAAAGTACAGTGAATCACATTAATATTCGGTTTTTTCTTTTCTCGATTTCAAATGCAAAGAAATAGAATAAAAAAAAGACTTAGAAGAAAAATTTAAATGGAAAATGAAAGCTTATTTTATTACCTATTCATAGAGATATATACATAAGTAATTTATTTTAAATTAAAACTAAAATTTAACAAAAACGAATAACAACTCAAAAATGTACGTTACTTTAATATTCGGTTTTTCCTTATAGACCCAAGAAAAAACGATTTTATCTTAAAAATTAAATATATCCTAATATTTTGTGTGATACCCATTATTTTTAATGGTATCGCTTAGGCGTTTTGGCTTATTTTTAATAATTTTTTTTGTATATTCGCCGCCAATTTTCGCCCATTCTTCTTTAAGCCGTTCCTTTAAATCTGATATTGATGATATCGGCGTTTGGTGTATACGACGGTCCAAGTCACTCCACAAAACTGCTGAAATCCTTGATATGAAGGCTAACACAGTCGGTGACATCGTCCGACGCTTCAAAAACGAAGGAAGAGTGTCACTAATTAAGCAAAAAGGACAGCCGAAAAAATTAACGGATCGCGAAGAAGCCAAAATAGTGAGGAAAATTTAAAAAAATCCTCGAGTTAGTGCTCCAGAACTGTCGGCTGAACTCTTTGCCGATCATGGGAAGGCAGTTTCGGCGCAAACTATTCGGCGTACAATAAAAAAACAAGGGTACAATGGCAGAATCGCTCGCAGAAAGCCTTTGCTATCTGAGCGCAACCGAAAGTTACGGAAAAAATTTGCCCAGGAGTACTCCAAAAAGGACCAAAGCTGGTGGGACGATGTCATTTTTCTGGACGAAAGTAAATTCAATATTTTCGGGAGTGATGGGTCGTTTACCCAACTTTGATTTTGTATTCACTTTTGTTAGCACTTCTGCGATGTCAAGCCGAAAGTCTGATGAACTTAAAACTTTTCCTGAATATTTGCCTTCAGAACACGTTAATACAACAACCATGCATTGATGATTGTAAGGTCCAGTAAATGATAAAAGATTCTGACTTGCCAACGTTTGCTTCTCAATAAAATTTTATGTCTTCCGATTATACTGTCGATCAGATCAACGCCTTCCATGTAACTGTTGTATTGCGCTACAGCGAAAGGACGTTTTGGCCTTGTTGAATCGGCGCGCAGCGTCTTTTGGAACTATTCCAGCGTAGTTCGATGCCAATGTAACTATTTTATTATCAACCTTTGAGGTGTAAGATATTTCGACTCCACCACAACCAGCGACATACTCCACAGACGTGCCGCGAAGGTTTTTCTTTAGGTGAATATTCTTCATGGATTTGAATTGAAATTGGGGATTCTGTTCTTTCTTATTGTACCCAAAGCTAAGATTCCGCTTTCCGCCAAATACTGCAGGAGGCAATGAATTAAAAAAACTGTCAAAATAAAGCCGAAAATGTTGATGCCTGGGGACTTCTCTGGCCAATCTCACAACACAATTTGATGCTGCTCCTAGATCTGACTCGTTAAGCAGTACTACATTTTCATTGCCAGAATCAATCTCGAATTTATGGCAGAAGCCCGAATTACCACTTAAAACATATATTTTATATCCCCATTTATGAGGCTAGTTAGGATTCTACCGTTTCATATGTGATCTTGCTTTTGTTGATCAAATCTGCTCGTCGACACACAAAAATTGTTCCTTAGGTACTTTTCCAAAATTATTATTCATTTCCTGAATAAGTGGTCGTATTTTGAAAAGCCGATCATGACGGGGATCAGTTAAAAGCAGATTATTATCATTGTTGTTGAAATGAATGTGAGGTCTGATTGTTTCAAATGTTTTTTGTGACATTTTGACCCATCAAAGCAATAACTTAAAATTAATTTGAGTTCAGAACTATCAGGAAATTGCTTGAAAACATCGGACTGCATTTTAATTAGTCGCTGTGCAGTATGACTCAAAAGGTTTTGTAGTCAAACTTGAGCAAAAGTTTCTGTAACTTCTATACCCATAGGTCGACACTGCATTTTAGCTTCTATTACTTGATTGTAACTAGGATAAATATCACTGTGATGATTTATGCTCAAAACTCTAGTGTTGACATATTGCTGTTTGGTTAATGAATTTTCCAAGATGTAAGTTAGAGCCACGGTTGCCACTTCAAAAATTTTTAATGAGCCAAAAAAATATAAAAAATGAGCCAATTTGAATAAAAAGGAGCCAAATTTTTGTTTATTATTTATTTTAATTTTTTTTTTAACTTTTATCATAAGAAAAAAAACATAAAACATTTTTATTCAATGAAACAGCTCTGAGTCATTCTGAGTTGTGCCAACACTTTGCATCGTTAAAATTTGTAAAAAAAAAAAAAAAAAAGTCTTTCAACTTCGGGGGACGAACACTGCGTGTGAATGTGCAGGCAGCGAAAACTTTAAATATTTTGTATTGTTATTAGCAAAAAAAAAGAGCCAAACTCAATAAAAATGGGCCAAAGAGCCAACGAGAAAAAAAAGAGCCAGTTTTGGCTCAAAAGAGCCAAATCTGGCAACCGTGGTTTCAGCTTCATTTGGTGTAAGTTGACTCGGTTTTTGCACTTGAAGTTGCTCTCTTAATTCCGTTTTGTTTTCAGGTGCTGTAATCGTTTCTTGAAGGACCAGAGCCACGTTCCTATTACATTGTTTCTTTGCACAAACTGCACAAACATGCATAAGCAAATTTGTATTATGACCTTTTTCATTTGCTAGTTCAGATGCCAATTTCCTTTTCCAACTTGGCCCTGCGTTTGTATACGACAACGTTGGGCGTCCAGGTTGTTGGGGTGTCTTAAGAAATTAATATTTTTGATGACATCCTTTTAGTATGCTCTGACTGAAAACGATCGACCATATAGTTACATTTGGGGAGTTTTTCTTTTATAAAGGATTCATAATGACCTTTTTTTTTATTTATATCAATTTTTTTCTAATCTTCTATGTGGTATTTGCTCAGTTTTTCGTAAATCCAATCAGACACAATTGATATTTTGCGATTGTTGCTGCGCCAAATATCGAAAATATCGCTATGGCGAAACTCCAACGACCCTGAATATTGTTGATTTGTAAGAAAAGGAGGCCGAACTTGGAAAATGTGTGGTTAGTTTTTGTAGGCAGACGTTGGGTCGTGGTGAGATAGCCGACGACACAGCGCACACCCAAACGAAGCGGCGATTATATGCACAAATCGGCACTGCAAGCTTGTTTGTAGGCCCAGCAAGCGCCGACAGGGGGTGAAGTACAATATTGATTTTAACAAATTTTATGTATTTTGCTTCAAAGGGTGTGCTTAATTTTAATGTAATGTGCATGCGTGTTATGAATATGAAATGTCAATTATTGAGGTTGCCAAGTTGCTATAGGCTTGACTCAATTTCTGGCATTAAAATACCCGAAGGCATGCGCCAAACTGCCTGCGCCTCTCGTCTACGCTACCTTCCAGCTCGATCCCCAACTCCTTGCCGTACCTATGCAGCTCTTCCTTCCTCAGGCCGTAAATCCATCCTGGGGCCATCTTGGCACACTCTCACACTGTTTCTGGGGGTTGCAAAATCAAGTTGGGCGCCAGTGAGAGGATTCCCCTCGATGACCAGGCTGGGCCAGGCTCGCTTACCGAGTTGTTTTGCGGATAGGACTCGCCGGCGGCCGCACGACGCTCCTTCTCACACAGACCCTCGTTCGACGCACGAAAAGGTTGGCTTTCGCTCTTACCTCAGCGCTGGTCGCGCCTCTCTCTCGCTATGCCTGGGTCGTGGTCACTCCGTCACGCACACTGACCCCAAGGACTAGGCCAGGATTCGCCAGCCTCCGCCAACACTCCTTTACGCGCTAGTTCCCTCTTCGGCGCACGACTGTTCTGATTCATCTGCTTTACGTACTATTTAATCTATATCATACGCCAACTAAAACATGTACATAATCTTACTATAAATTATTATACTTAACTTATTGATTTATTTCCTCATTCTTGGACCTATTTTGTGAGGTCCCTTAAAAATGCTCTCATAAGCATCCCAGCATCTCATCATAAGCATCTTTGCCCAAATATAAAAAAACAACCAGCAAAATGTTCGTATTGCATCGATGATCACGCGCCAGCTACATAGGGAGTGGAGTCTAAATTGGGCTCTGATCTAAACAATTAGCTACTGGTCGAAAACAGATGCATTACAAGGATCATAATAGAAATGATTCTGCAATATTTCAATCACCTTTTGTGCCGACTCAACAACCAAGAGACTGATAATCATACGCCCAAGTTGCCGCAGGAAATAGTAATACGAATACCTTTCTAGAAAAAATAGAACATCTCTTAGAAAAACAATTTGTGAACTCACCAATAACTGGTCAAGAAATAATGAAGACAAGTCTATACTGAGAAATCTGAAACGCCTATGGGCTCGATTTTAAGAATTCTTTTCAAGGATGGGTTTATTGTTGGAGGCGACTTCAATGCCAAACACCCATGGTGGTGCTCCCGAGTTATATAAATGCGTACGAAACAATAATGTAACAACTCTTCAACCGGTAAGCCTATATACTGGCCAACAGATATAGCATTCTCTGGTGTCCCACACACACACACACATGCGCTTAATGAAAGGTTTCAATCCAAACTCAGATCTGTTGTAGTTGTATCCAACTCTCCCATAATAGTGACCTATACTCGTAGCACAATGGCGCATTTGCACGACAAGCCCTATAAAGTCATCTCTGCTTCCACAGACATTTACGTGTTTAAAAGCTACCTAGAAGAAGCCATCAGCCTAGACATTTCGTTAAAAACAGGAGAGGAAATAGACTATGCTGTGGAGCTTTTTACAAATACATTTCAGAAAGCGAGCTACACAAATTCTAATCACACCCACAGAAACCAACAAACCAAACCAATTGTACCTTTTTACTGAAATTTGAGAAAAAATTCAACACAAAAGGTACCTGAGAAAACGTTGGCAAGAAACTCACTATTCTGCTGACAAAAGGTTATACAACAAAGCTGCATCTGAGCTTAAACAATTACTGTCTAACTTACGGAATGAATCTCTAGCGGCATATCGAAATTTTGCGAAATTTTGACCCTAATTTTAGCAACGAAGAGTATAACCTGTAGAGAGCAACTAAATATCATAATCATCCGCAAAGTCTGTTGAAAATACAAACTGAATATCATCAAAGTAGGGGCAACTCTGCTAACTAAATATCACCAACGTAGTGGCAACTCTGTTTAAGGGCTCTCAGAGACGCTCTCTCGTTTACCCACATCTTGTATTCTTATTCTTAAGTTCTCTTGGCAGTTTGAATAAGGCATTAACCGAACCAACACGTCCTGTGTTTGCGCTGCGCGGAATAATTCTCCTATTATTCTGAGACTAGACCCATTCCCAAGTCAGTGAAAGCGTGCTGAAATCATTATGATCCTCAAGCCAAACAAGACAGAAATTGAACTACAATATCAATATGATTCTCAAGCAAACAAGCAAAATTGTCACAACTGATGGAAAGCCATTTATGTTCTTGGTCATTTATGTTCTTCGAGGGATTCAAAGAAATTGTTGACCCAATTTATAATGCCCTTGGTATGAACGGAATTACATCAAGGAACATTATGAGTTTCGTTTCCATAAAAGAACAGGCCATCAAAGACGGCATAAGGGCTTTAGTTAAAGGAAAGCTGTTATCGTTAAAAATCGATGTGGCGACTATAATGGAAACAGCAGTTCTAGGTGTGAATCTGCAAATGATTCACACAAATATTAATAAAATGGAGATTGTTTTAAAGACATTGGGTATGATCCAGCTCACCCATGCATACACTGGGAAATACATTAAAGAAAAAATTTTGGAAATTCTTGACGAATATGGCATTAATCTTAATCAAATCTTCAGGTAAAAATGTGTTTTTAGTTAGTTTTTAATATGTTTGTTATTAAAGAAAAACAAGTAGGAACGCTGTAGTCGAGATTTCTCGACAACGAGATACCATGTACCTCCTTTCTTTATGAACCATTTCTTTGATTTTATTGTTTTTTTGCAAATAATTCACCAAATTTTCGTTTGTGTGCGGCATGCCGTTGCCTAGGGAAGGGGTGGGTAAAACTTTAATTGGCCATATCTTCTATATTTATTGTCCGATCTGAACGTAATTTTGCATGCACGTGTTTGACGATCAGCAGACTTATTGGACTCAAAATTATGCCTCTAGCTTTTTTTTTCGAAGATATCGATTTTTTTGCAAATAAGAGGGCGGAAAGGGGCGTGGCAAAAATCCAAAAATGACATTATCTGCGCAATAGTTAAGCGAACATAATGCAAAAAGAAATAGGTATCTACCTCTTATTTTGTGCAAGTTATGGGCTAATGTGTCGAAGAACATTCAGTTTTATGCAAATAACGAAGGCGGAAAGGGGCGTGGCAAAAATCCAATAATACCATTATCTGCGTAATTGCTAAACAAACATAATGCAAAAAGAAATAGGTCTCTACCTCTTAGTTTGTGCAAGTTATGGGCTAATGTGTCGTTATGGGCTAGAGGTACATTCAGTTTTATGCAAATTACGAAGGCGGAAAGAGGCGTGGCAAAAATTTGAAATAAACTTGATCTGCCTGCAATAATAACACACCAAAAGCAAAAAGAACTAGACCTCTAGCTCTTACCATCTCCGAGAACGAGGTGTTCATACATAGAGACAGACGGACGGACGGACAGACGGACAGACGGACATGGCTATATCGACTCGGCTGTTGATGCTGATCAAGAATATATATACTTTATGGGGTCGGAGATGTCTCCTTCTGGCTGTTACATACATTTGCACAAAGTTAATATACCATATGTACCTTAAGGTACATGGTATAAAAATGTATATACACAGTGTTACTTCTGATAATGGGAGAAACATGGCCAAAGCCGTAGAAATTCTTAATGACGAAACGGAGAAATCCCTTTTTGAAGATGACACGGAAAAGGAAAATTTGATGGGAAAGCTAGATGATCTGAATTTGGCGAATATTCATCTCGTACGGTGTGCTGCGCACACTCTACAGCTGTGCGTCTATGATGTGAATAAGCTGAGCGAGATTAGCGAAAACATTAGTATCTGCCGCAAATTATGCAAGACATTGCGCACTGAAACTTATAGGTAAGTGAACTTTAAATAGAAATCTATTTTTTATATACCTACATGTATAAAATAAAAATATAACCTGCGCAGACGCATCTTAATCGAGCACAACAAAACTATACCCTCGCTCGACGTTGTCACTAGGTGGAATTCAACGTACTTAATGGTAATGGTACTTGTCCTAAAAGAGTTTCTGGCCGCTCAGTGTATCACTAAAACCGCCGTAGAATGGGACTGGATGGAGACGTATGTAGACGCTTTCAAGGACGCATATTATGCGACCATAAAGCTGCAAAATACAAATTTAGTTTATAGTGAATTTTTCATTATTTGGATGGAACTTAAATTGAAGTGCGATAACAGCCAAAATATTATAAAAAAAAATTATTGGCTCAAATCAAATTCGAGAGTGTAAGTTGTTAGAAAACGAAGCTTTATTATCTGCAATTTATATGGATCCACGAAAGAATTGTATTTTAACAGAACACCAGAAATGTTTGGCTAAACAGAATTTAAAAAAAAATGCTTTTCGACTGTTTGAGCGGAAACATGTAAGACGAAGTATGATTGAAGATTGGGTCCTGTTTCCTTTATGTTATAGCTGCTTTTAGATACGTGTTCGTAGTTTTAATAATTAACATTGTCCTCGTCAAACACTAACAACTGTTTTAAGCTATTATTGAAAACAATAAATTTCACATTAATTTTGTTTTATTATTTAAGGGTCATTCCACAGAAACTGTTGTTTCGCAGCCAATTGATGATGTTAAACTGGATAAGGACTTATTATTTTCATCCCCACCAGCAGCATTTTTATCAGCATTTTTGGATGTCGTGCAGACTGTTCCAGAAGCAAAGAATGAGCCTGTTTCGGACCAACTAGTCAAAATATATTTTGAGGTGGAGAACTTCGACAAAATCTACTGTCGCTTACCTTTAAATGACGATGTATTAAATTTTTTTAGAAATGTCAAGCTGAAATCACCACATTTGAGTGCGCTGGCACAAGTAGTACTAGCCACACCGACTACTCAAGTGTCGGTGGAAAGAGCATTTTCAGCTTTACATTTTATTTTAAGCGAACGGCGTAGTTCACTATGTTCCAAAAACTTGAATTCTTTATTAGTTGTTAAGCTTAACTCAAAATAAATGAATTTAAAAGAAAACTATTCATTTTTTAATTAAAATAATCAATATATTAGTTTGAAATTTGAAAAATTAGGGGGTGGTTCGTAATTTCTCTCGTATTAGTTTCGGTAATCAGTGAATTGTCGGTCGACCCGGTGATTGGCCGGATGCGACTTATCGCAGTAGTGGGGATGCCACCTGACGTCGGCTGAGAACGCCGCTTTCGGTTTTTCCAATGCATTTAGTTTTGAATGCATCGGTTTTGAATTCCTTACAGATGCTCCGAAAATGCGTCGCATTCCTTTGTCAAGACGATGTTTCGGTTTTAGGGGTTAAAATGTTTTTGGAGGAGATGGCGCGTGTTCCGTGTGTGTATCTGCGCTTTGAGTTTACAGGCGAAATTATATTGGTGAGAAAAAAATACTTAAAATTAAATATAAATTATATTGTCATGAAACATATTGGGGTTTTGGATTGGAACTTGATTCGGACGAAAAGACCATCTTTGATGAAGGAAAAACAAACATATTATATTGGGGAGAAAAATTACAAAAAAAACAAGTAGAAACGCTGTAGTCGAGATTCCTCGACAACGAGATACCATGTACCTCTCTTGCCGTTGCCGTGGGAAGGGGTGGGTAAAACTTTAATTGGTCATATCTTCTATATTTATTGTCCGATCTGAACGTAATTTTGCATGCACGTCTTAAACGATCAGCAGATTTAACAGACTTAAAATTAAGTCTCTAGCTTTTATCATTTTGGAGATATCGATTTTTTTGCAAATACGAGGGCGGAAAGGGGCGTGGCAAATATCCAAGAATGACATTATCTGCGCAATACTTAAACGGACATGTTGCAAAAAGAAATAGGTCTCTAACTCTTATTTTGTCCAAGTTATAGGCAAATGTGTCGAGGAACATTCAGTTTTATGCAAATTACGAAGGCGGAAAGGGGCGTGGCAAAAATCCAATAATACCATTATCTGCGTAATTGCTAAACAAACATAATGCAAAAAGAAATAGGTCTCT
>JAJJHQ010010749.1:484514-499177 GCA_021223825.1 Drosophila ironensis
AGAACATGGTTCAGCCGCTGGTCAGGAGTTACCTTCGGAACTGCGCAGGCCTCCGCCATTTACTCCTACTGTTACCCAAATAACTGTTACCCAAATAATTATAGGGAAATGCGATGTGAAACCGATTTCCATTAAAATTCCTGTAGCTCCATTGACCAGACCGTCTGCCGTATCTATATTGACTGTCGTCATGTATTTGGTAGACGATTTCAAAATCAAGGTTGTGGGTTGTTCATACCAGCTGGCGCCTCTCGGTGCTCCAGCGCCACCCCCCGTGCTGTTAAGCGGGACTGTTAAGTTCAGCTTAATAGCCACTCTGACCGATTGTTTTCCGACCTGGCAAGGGCTAAAAAGAGCGCTCTCCCAGGGGCAATCGGCAAGTCAGCGTTCTGTTTTCTGAGAAGAAGCGACTACCCTAGAAGAAGAGACTAGAGAGCAAGCATCTGATTACTACCCCGTATTCCACGGCAGCTACCCTTCAACGCCCTCTCCGTCATCGCTACCAGCAGCCTCCGAGGGAGCCACTCCAAGCAACAACAGAGAGGATCGTCGGTGGAGCAACTCGCACCGTGGGACAGGACGGTACCACAGCTACACCGCCCCGGCTTCAGACAGCTCCGCTACGGCTACCGCCCCCGCCAGCCTTCGCCCGAACATGGGTAAACCATGAGTTTGATAAGTTTTAAAATTTTTTACTGATTCTAATTATTAAGGTGGGCGGCTTTTATTAAATCAAGAGATATGCAAATGTGTAGTTCTGTTGGTATTGAACTTTGTTTTGCCGTATTAAATATATTTGTGTCCTCATTCCTAAGAAACAGATGAATGGCATTATCTGGTACACTTTTCGAATCGGAACTTCTAGATCTGAGCAATCCTATAGTATATTTCCTGCAGACATTTGACCGGATGCCATGTTGTTTAATGCCATCGCAAAATCTTGGTCATTGTCGTTGCGTATAATGGTCGAGAAGATCTACTACAAATATGTCAGTTGAGTTGTGGTTCATATTTTGCAGTTGTTGACTAGGCTTGAGCATTCGAACTCTGTGCTTCGGTAACGAAGTATTAATGTACATCACTGCGTTACTTGACTCAGATAATCGCATACCTAGACAACAATAAACGGCTTCCTGAGCTGAGATCTCAGTACCTGATATAAACTTATGGCCTATAGATTGCAACTTTTGTTTGATTGTTAAATTGCCTCTGTGAATCTCGTTAACGGCTTCACGCAACAATATCGAAATAGCTCTTTGTGATTTGTTTATGTAATTAATTACATAACTACAGCATGCAAAGGGATCTGCTTGAGGAGCTATAAATGGAACAGTATCGGATGCAAAAGACGTCATCCACTGTTCATTAATTACTATATTTTGCTTCCTATACAGTTCTGTTCCAATTAAATATCTAATTGAGCCTGCTACTTTAGACGGTCATGAAATCATGGCTATATGCCATTCTACGTTTGAGGTGGAGCTGGACAACCTCGGCTTCATTAAATGCACGTGGGAGGGATGTCACGACATGGCTAACAGGGATGGGTACATTTACAACAGCTCCTTTAATAGCACTTTGGCGCTCATGACCTAGTGACTTTATAATCATAAAAGGAAGACGAGGAGAAATTAATCGTTCCTCTAGTGGAGTAAGGCCTTTCAGGCATTCGGGCAATATGNTGCACGAACACGAAAACATACTAGCACTTGGCCTATTGGATAACGGTGACACCCGCAGGCGGCTAAAAAGATTTCATATACTAGATCTGCCTCACAGAAACATGTAAAATATGTAAAAATTTGTAAATATGTATATTTGTACTTGTATATATGGATTAGGCTCATTGGTGTCTAAACCATCCTGCTAGCTTATAAGTAATTAACAAATTTGCTTATTGTTTTCGTTTTATAAAACAGATGGCAAATAATAAAGTATAGTAATAAAAAAAAAAAACCTATTTGAGATGGAGCCGCGCGTTCTTCTCTATTGCGATTTGCGTTTCGCCGATTTTTCCCAATTCTATTTTCCCTATTGCTTCTATATTGACTAACTCGTTGACTAACTTCTCTTATTCTATCGACAACTGCTTGTCGCGCTTGAATCCTATCACTTTGTCGTACGATTGTGTTTCGCGCTTGCTCAACAATCCTTCGATCAATCCTACTTTGAGATCTCCTAATCCTGTCGACTTCCCTTTCCAAAATTCTCACCTGAACATTTTCCCTACGAGTTTCCCGAGCTAAAGCATTCTGTGCTTGTTCTAATCTCCTATATGTTGCATTTTGCCTACGCCTAGATCGACGCAATGGGTCGATGACCTGTTCTTGCTGTCTAACTAATGGATTCGCCCTTCGGCGCCTATGCTTATCCGTGCTCTCCTGCTGCTCCTGTTCCCTAACTTCGGGATCCCGCCTACGCCTTGAACGACGCGCGGTGTCGTTAGCCTGCTCCACCTGTCTAATCAAAGGATTCGTCCGTCGGCGTCTATGCTGATCTGTGTTCTCCTGCTGCTCCTGTTCCCTAACTTCAGGAATCTGCCTACGCCTTGAACGACGCGCGGTGTCGTTTAATTGCTCCGCCTGCCTAACTGCTGAATTCTGTCTACGTTCAGATCTACGCACGGTGGCAACAGCTTGTTCCGCGATCCTATTTTCTGAATTTCCCCTATAAACGGAACGACGTGTTGTGCCATTTAACTGTTCTTGATACCTATACATCAAACTTCTTCGATGCAGTGCAATATTCAAATTATTACGCATACGCTCGAGCTCACTATATTCAGCATTAGATCTCCTAATTCTCTGCCTATCTGCATAAACAGTATTTTCCCTATGTATTGCAACTTTTGCTTGATTGTTAAATTGCCTCTGTGAATCTCGTCAACTGCTTCTCGCAACAATTTCAAAATACCTCTTTATTTTTGTAATTAATTACATAACTACAGCATGCAAAGGGATCTAAAATAAATGTAATATTCATANCGGTCTCCTCCGGTCACCCAACACCACTCGCGCTCCATCGCGAGCGCGCTGGCCTGCTCCTCCACCCACGGCCGCCGGCGCCTCGTCCTCCTCGGACACTAGCGGCTCCGGCTCGGCCCGTCCGTCGTCCTCCTCGCTGTCCGACGAGAGCGATATTATGTCATCGTCGCCGGCCGGTCCGCGTGCTTCCCTCGCCGCCGTCCGACTCCGCACCTCCCTCGCTGCTCGACGCGCTGCGCGTCCACTCACTCCCGTCGCTGCTGTCGGACGCGTCGCTGTCCTCGTCCGTGCTGTTGCGCGGGGACACCAGTGGCGACGCCAGCAGTTGTAGGACCGGCGACCTGTCGCGGCGTCGGAACGCCACCATCCGCCTGGCCGCCCCTCGAGCGCGCTGCTCCACCTCCACCTCCACAACCTCCACCACATTTTCTTCTCCTGCTGTACCTGCTGCCATCTTCCTCGCTGTATTGCTTCGAACTGGCCTCAGCCGTGCCCGCATGCGCACGTGCTCGCCGGGAGCTTTTCACCACAGTGCATCTGCTCCCGCTGCATCTGTTATTTACCGTTGGTCGGCGGCCGCTCCTGGCTTGGGCGCCAGTGAGAGGACTCCCTCAATGACCGTGCTGGGCTTGCTCAGCGGGTCGGGGTCTCGCACAAATTTATTTGTGTGTTTGCAGCCCGCCCACAGTGATAACAGCTGGGTTACGCTTTCAGCTCTTTATTTGTTCGTTGATTTGGGTTTTCGGTCGCCGCCGGGTTGCAGGGTGGCCCCGTTCGGTAGCGTCGGTCTCCTACTCGTCCTTGGTCCGAATCCCCGTTCACCAGGGGTGCTGTGGTCAGGCTCGCACCGGCAGAAGCCGGCTCGCCGTTAACCCACGAACGCCCAGGAAGCAGGTCATGATCGGCCAGCTAGGCTGGGTCTCCGTTAGCCACTGCGTTCCGGCTCTGACGACCGTTGCCCGTCTGGGTCGGGTCGTTTGTCACGTAGCTCACCCTGTCTCCCTTTGGCTCCCTCGTTGAGCCGCTGCGCCGCTCCCGTGGTGGTTGCTCTCGGATGTCCTGGTTGCTCCTGGGGAAAGGTCCTTGTTGTCCTTGTTGCTCCTTGATGTCCTGGCTGTGGTCTCGTGTCCTTCTGAATCCTCGTCGCGTGGTGTTGCTGCTGGCCCGCTGGCGTTCACTGCACTTCACCCGCACTGCGCTTCAAAATTCCGCACTTGACTGTCCCGTGCCGCCATTGCTCCGTCCCTTTTATATCACCGCGCTGCCGCGGCTGCGTACTTTTCCATCGGCGTCTCCTTTTTCCAGCAACTACGCCGCGGCCGCGTCCTAACGGCGTTTCCTCCGCCGTTCCGGGCGTCTCTCCTGCTTTTCTGGCGCCAACTCGCCAGATCACGCCATTCTCCCGTTGCTATCGGCGTCCCCCTTTCGGTTAGCAACTACGGCACGGCCCGATTCCAACGGCGCCTTCTCCGTGTTCCCGGTGTTTCTCCTGCTGTCCGGGGTCGCCATTTTGCCGCTGGTCCGGGCGCCGGCTGCTCTTCGGGCTCCGCTCTTCCCCACGCTTGTCCCGTTATGCGTGGGCTTTCCTCTCTTCTGCTACTCTCCATTTACATGCAAACTTACGCCTATGCTTACAACTTTACTTACATGCTAATCTACATCTATTTTACGTGCTAAACTAGCACTGCTAATCCACCTCCACCTTACGTCAACTAAGTCGCGCTTCTACATCCCTTAGGATCCTCACAGTCTGCTGAGGTTGACCATTTTTAAACATTTAAAATAGTATATAAAGATCTTAAGTTTTCACTTACCTTTTCGTTTCCGTACGCAATAATTTACAAATTTTGCGACATGCTGAAATTTTCAGCTTTCATCTCATCTAACTTGTTGATGTCCAATATTAGCTGAAGCGAGTGCGCAGCACACCTTACAAGGTGAATATTCGCCAGCTGTATGGAATCGAGTTTTTCCATCTATTCTTCCCCGTTAATGTCATCGTGTGCATTATCGTCAAAAAGACTCTCCGAACCATCATTTAAAATGTGAATGGCTTTAATCATATTTTTCCCATTATCCGATGTAATGCTGTGGTTATAATTTTAGGTTTTCAGTAACAGTCATCTAAAACATATTTTGCAAATAAGATTTTACCTGAAGACTTGATCGAGGGTTATTCCGTAGTCATTTATGATCTCCATAATTTTTTCCTTGATACACATTTTAGTGTGAGAATGACTAGGCTGTATCATGCCAAAAGTTTTGATGACGATCTCAGCTTACTAGAATGTATCACTTGTAAACTCACGCCCAAAATAGCCTTGTCCATTCTAGTGGCAACATTTTTTTTCAGGGATACAAGCTTTTTTTTTAGAGCATTTTATATCCTAAAGTGCCCAAAAAAGATTCCGGAAAGAGCAGTTTTTTCCATGAAAACGGTCGCACCCAAAAGTGGTCAACTTCTGTGTCTAATAAGACTATTTTTTGACACAGAAATATGTGCTTTCACCCTCCCAAGCAAGCATTGAAAACGCACAGAAAATGCTAATAAAAGTATTTTTAGGCACTTAAATCGCCAGGAAAAAGGTTTATTTCACAATCAATAAAAATTCAGATTTTATAATTGCTTTTTATTTTTATCAAAAAGTATACAGAAAATTGGAAAAATCTTAAAAATGAATTCGTAAATTCTATGTACATATATTTAAACCCATGTATATATGTTTATTTTTATTATTTAGTTTTTTATTTTTATTATTTAGTTCTTAATAAAATCTAGGCAAAATCAATAATGATAAAGATGTATTTAAGGAGACTTAAGGTAAAAACGAAAATAGCCCGCATAAACTCAATTTTGCACGTTTCCAATAGGTTTAATTATTATAATAATATTAATATTTTGTCCAAAGACCTTTATTTGATATGACTTCCTGCACGCGTTTACGCATTCTCTCTACCAAATTTTCTATAATATCTTTGGGAATTCGACCCCATTCTGCTTCAACGCGCTCCCAAAGGTTGCCCATGTTTGATGGAACTACTTTGTACTGCCCGAGCCGTCTCTTCACGATTGACCAAAGATTTTCAATCCGATTGAGGTCGGGACTTTGTGCTGGCCACTCCATGAACCGAAAAGGTTGCTTTCCAATCCATTCCTTTACTATTTTCGCCGTGTGCTTCGGATCCCCATAATGTAGAAAAACAATTTCTTCTTCGGGATAAGCACATTTTTCAAAAAAATTGGGAAGATTGGTCTTCAACATTTGGAGGTAGTCCTCTTTCTGCATAATGCCGTCTATTCGGTGTAGAGGGCCAACATGCCACATGTGAAGCATCCCCAAACCATAATGACTGTGGAACCCCCACTGAAATTTAAAAAAAATCATTTTTAGTGCTTTTTTTTATTCTTGGTTAAGATTATTTTTTAAAAACTTAAAATTATAACAATATTCCTAAAAAAATAACAAAATAAATGAGGCTTTCAGTCTTTCATCTTACATAAGAAAATAATAAGAAGACTATAGTAATAGTAATTACTATAAAAATTTTGTTGCTACCTTATATATCTTGGGATATGAATTTTTCATGCCGTCCCATATTTCTAACGGGTTGCTGTTAGGATGCTAATGGCGTTCGAAGATAAGACATAATTTCGATGTCAATATCGACATCTGGGCTGTGGGACTGCGCCAACTTATGATGATGGTCCCAAAAAGAGTCCGGGTTGCTCGCTGCATTCGTCTTGTTTTCATTTGTATTTTCTTTAGCCACAGATGTTATGAGCGATTTTATTTTACAAATAGAAACTGAACATGTCTGAGCGTCTTGGAAAT
This sequence comes from Drosophila ironensis, assembly GCA_021223825.1. Taxonomy (NCBI): domain Eukaryota; kingdom Metazoa; phylum Arthropoda; class Insecta; order Diptera; family Drosophilidae; genus Drosophila; species Drosophila ironensis. The sequence goes on from JAJJHQ010010749.1 coordinate 491,332, forward strand.
GCAATTTCTTGAAACGAGGATCAAGAACTGTTGCCATTGACAGAATTGAGACCTAAAACAATACATGTAGTAGTATAAAATACACTACCCCGCATATCTCTGCGTGCACCCCGACAAAATTTCAAATTCGAACTTTAAACACCAATAATTCGCCCCAATTTCCACATATTGACGCAATTTTTAAAATAAACTTTAATAAAATGTCTTTTTTTAGAATAAAGGAACAATATCTTATATTTTATTCTTAATTTTAAACATAGCTCAACGAAAAAGTGTACCCGCAAAAGTCTGCGTACAGATGTTTAAACCTAAAATATTTGTATTTTTATATCTTATAGGGTATCCCTTATTTTGCAAAACTTCCGTTAGGCGTCTCGGCATGGAATCCACAAGATTTTTTGTCTCCTCTGGTGTTATTTTTCCCCATTCCTCCAAAATGACTTCCTTGAGCATTTTTTTTTTATGTTATCGTCTGTTTCCTGATCTTTCGCTACAGGAGATCCCACAAATGCTCAATTGGGTTGAGATCAGGACTCTGTGGAGGTGTTCGCAGCTGATTTTTGACATTATACAGCAGCCAAAGCTTCGTATTATGTGCCGTGTGCTTGGGGTCATTGTCCTGCTGGAACCAATAATCACTTTCCAAACTTTCACGTAAATTTCTCTTCAAAATGTCTATATATACTCCTTGATCCATACTGGATCACCCCCATACCATAATACCGACTCCTCCATGTTTCACCGTGCCAACCAAATTTTCTTTTTTAAAGGCTTCTCCGGCCTTCCTCCACACCAACACTCTGCCTTTTATTCCGAATACGCAAAATTTGCTTTCATCGGAATAAATAACTTTGTTCCAGAAATTCGGGGGCTTGGATATGTACTCATTAGCAAACGCTAGTCGCTTTTGCCTATTTGCATGAAATATGAGGCTTCTTCCGTGCGACTCTACTAAAGTAATCAGCCTTTTTAATGACACGGCGGACAGTATCGTCGGAAATTATTTTGGAAAAATGTTCCTTAACTTGTAGCTGTGCCTGGTGAGCCGTCATCCTTGGGTTACGCTGTATAGCTTGGATTACAGACTTCTGCTCGCGGTTTGTCAATAACGGTGGACGGCCAGGTCGGGCTTTGACAAAATACTGCCAGTCGAATTGTAATTGTCAATTACTTTTTGGATAGAGCTGTGAGCTCTACCAACTAGAGCACCATTTTCGCGGAAGGTTTTTTCTTCCAAAAATAGTTTAATAATGATTCTCCGCTCAACGGAAATTTCTTTGCCTTTTTGATTCATTTTAAATGCTTTGAAAATGTGACGCCAAATGTAAACTTTAACTGTGCGGTTCCAATGCAAAGACAATACGAAGAAGATAACCAAAACAAAACTTAACGGTAATTGCCTCATCTTGGATTCTATGGAATTCCAAACATCTGTACGCAGTCTTTTGCGGGTACACTTTTTCGTTGAGTTATGTTTAAAATTAAGAATAAAATATAAGATATTGTTCCTTAATTCTAAAAAAAATACTTCGATAAAGAGATTTTATTAAAGTTTATTTTAAAAAAAGAATTGCGTCAATATGTAGAAATTTGGCCGAATTATTTGTGTTTAAAGTTCGAATTTCAAATTTATTCGGGGTGTACGCAGATATATGCGGGGTAGTGTATGCTGTCAAATAATCAAATAATAATAGAGAGATACCTGCTCTATTGCTCCCATACGCTTATCAATTTCCATTAACAAAAACACCTTAGTATCTTTTACCTCGGGCATAATGGGATTTATGTTTCCCAATTTTTGTTTTCAAATATTTACCATAGCAATTACCATACTGGCTGTACAATATTTATCTCCGCCAATAATTTTGGTTGCTTCTTCAAGCGGACGGAACAATGGCAAGAGGTCATTAAGCAACTGCAGCTCATTTCCATTGATCATAGACAGTTCGTTGCTAACATTTAAAAGGATATCATTTATAAAGTTTTTAAGCTCCATGAATGTGCTATTCCATCTTGTAGCAACGTCTTGTATTAACATTTTGTCGGTGGCCTTTCGTAAATTGTCGCTGGCGACGCAACTCCTCTTAAAGAATGTGACAATTTCGTTTACCTTCATAATTATTAGATTAAAATTAAACCATCAAAAAATATTTTAGTTTCCTTTACCTTCATTATTGTTGGATTTATGGAATCTCTTTGCATGACCGATCTTGCAATAAGATTCAGGGTATGTGCAAAACACGGTATGTATTTTTTTTTCCAAATGCTATAGTGGTGCTCATAGACTTAAGCCTCAACACTTCAACCAAGAATTTAAACGAAAATTAAGAAACGTTTTTATATCACAGCTCCAATTGTTTGTATCACCTTAGTTCTACATACTCGTATCAGTGTTCTAATAGAAGAATAACCATGTTCCGGGCGGAGGCTGGTGGGGGCAGCGGCCGGAGCGAGGCAAGTACAGGTGATGGTCTCGATGGAATGGGGCGGCAGCTGCAGCGCTGTCTGGGGCTGTGCGTGGGTTGCAGTCCTTCGGCGAGTTGCTCCCTCGGCGAGTTGCTCCAGCAGCGGGTTGCTCCAGCGGCGTGGGAGTCGATGAGTTGAAGCGGGCTCCCTCGGAGTCTGCGGGCGCGGCTGCTGGCACGGTGTTGGTGGATGGAGCCGGCGTCTTGTTGCCGGCGAGTGGTCGAAGTCGGGGTTTCTGGGTACGGCGATGGCGGTGGCACGCAGAGACGGCTGTGGCACTCAGATGCACGGGGGGGGTCGCAGTCGGATGCGTGTAGGAGGGGTCGCAGTCGGATGCGGTTTTATTCCCGGGGTTTTGTGTTTTCGCCGTCTCTCTTCGCTGCGCGATCACATATATATATAATGACCTTTAAATTTTCGTGGGAGAGCGCCCTTTTTCCCGGCCTTGCCAGGTCCGAAATTCATCGGCAGAGCGGCTGTTAAGGCGAACTTAACAGTCCGCCCCAACAGCACGGGGAGGAGCGCTGGAGCACCGATAGGTGCCAGCTGGTGTAAACAACCTCCCCCCCCTTGCACGGAGTGCAAGACTCATTCATGGCAGACCCCCGACACAGTCCACCCGAACACGGTGGATTGTAGGATCGGGAGACCGGTACCGAGGTGGAGGAACCCTGGCTTGATGATCTGCGGGTACAGATCCGCTCCCAAGACCAGGGACACGGTAGACGGCCGATGGAACCGGGGGTTTGCCAACCGGATGCTGTCGAACCGGGCCCGGGCCTCGTCCCCGAGCGCCCGGGTGGGCGTGCGGATCAGCAGCTCGTCCTGCACCTTGAGCCGCGCATCTAGATCTCTCTCGCTCGTCACCGACCGCAGGGACGCCGATACGACCTCGCCGCCGTCCACTGCTGTGGACCGGAGACCGAACGCCCTGGCCAGAGACGCGTCGATGCAGCTGACGGGAACGCAGGGGTCGATCAGCGCCACGGTGGTGAAACGCTGTCGTCCGGAGTCCACCACTACGTCGGCCGTCGGGAGGATGTGCAGGCGTCCATGCTCCAGGATCGCCTCCAGCGACGGCCCCGTCGCCTGGGGTCGGAAAGGGTGCCGCGACGCGATGTGAGCCCGTGGGACCTGCTGCATCGCCGGCGCCCTGGATCGTGGCGGCCCTGATGCAGCTCGGGCCCGTGGGGTCGACTGCATCGCCGGAAGAGGTGGCCGCCGGTCAGGGAGCGGGTCCTCGCGAGAAGGCCGGACCCCTTGGGGTGGCCCTTGTGACGCTGCTCGTGCTCGTGGAGCCGATCGCCGTGGGGTCGTTGGAGGTCGCGAGGCATGACTCCCGGACGCCGCCCGAGCCCTTCGCGCCGGCGCCCTTCGTGACGTTGATCGGGTCCTGGTGGTCGCCGGCCGCGGCGTTGCTGGAGGTCTCGACGCAGGCGGCCCGGACGCAGCCCGAGCCCTTCGCGACGCTGTCTCCCGCGACGCTGATCGGGTCCGTGGTCTCGATGCAGGAGTGGACGGTGGGGGCGACCGCTGCGTCCTCTGGCCTCGTGTAGGGAGCGGCTCCCCGCGTTGATGCAGCAGCGTGTGGTGCTGCCCGCCGCAGACTCTGCAGCGGCCTCCACTCGGGCACACGTCCGTCGCGTGCTCGTGCGCCAAGCAGCTGGAGCAGTATCCATTGATGAGGGCAGCCCGGAACCGCTTCGCCGCGTCGAGCCGCAGAAACCGGCCGCATGACCGGAGACGATGGATGCCCCGACAGACGCGGCACCGGTAGGACTGTGTCCCTCGAACACATCTGTCGGCAGCGGCGATGCGGCTCCTGGCAGCCCGGTCGGTCCTGGTGGCCCGATCGTCGTCGACAGCCCGACGGGTCCTGGAGGGACGGCCATTGCGCGCTCGTGGGGCCATGTGGGCACAAGATCTGTGGTGAGGATAGTTCGTTAATTTGTATAATTGCAATGGACGGGGGACAAACACATAACGGAGAAGGGGATGGCGTCAGTTGCTTGGGGGGAGCAACACGAGCTTGGCCACCGGCCTTCTGATCTGGCCCCTGGACTTGTGCAAGTCGACGACCCGGACCAGGCCGTCGTCGCCGGGGTACGTCTTCACGACGCGCCCTAATCGCCACTCGTGTGTCGGAAGGTTATCCTCCCGAATGACGACCAGGTCGTCCGCTTGGAGGTTGTTCCGCTTATGGAGTTCTTTGAGGTATTCCTCCTTCCACCGGGTGCAGAACTGCTGACTCTGCGCCTTGATCCGTTGCCAACGGTTCAGGACAGACGCAGCGTCGGATACGAGCTCTGGCTCAACGACTGAGAGGAGGGGTCCGCCGATGAGAAATTGACCCGGAGTTAAAGCCAGGGAGTCGGCGGGGTCCTCGGACATCGGTGAGATGGGCCTTGAGTTAAGGCACGCCTCCTCACGGGATAGGAGGGTCGAGAGTTCCTCGAAGGTGTATTTATAAGGCGATGTGGCCTTATAAAACAGCGTCTTGAAGCTGCGGACCCCTGCTTCCCACAGGCCCCCCATGTGCGGAGCCCCCGGTGGGTTAAAATGCCAAGCTAGCTCGTGCTGGCTGAACTGTGTCACGAGCCTGGACTTCGCGGCCTGTAGGTAATCCCTGGAAATTCCGTTGGCGGCGCCGACAAACGTCTTACCGTTGTCGGAAATCATCTGGCGCGGACATCCACGCCGCGCAACGAAACGGGAAAAGGCGGCGAGGAACTTGTCCGTGGTTAAATCGGACGTGGCCTCCAAGTGGATGGCCCGGGTGCTGAAGCACACGAACACGCACACATAGCCCTTCGTTATCAGGCAGGCACGGCCGGTGTAATTCTTAATATCAAAAGGGCCGGCAAAGTCCACGCCGGTGTGCGTGAACGGCCGCGAGAAAGTTACTCGCTCGACGGGCAGGGCCCCCATCAACTGGGTCTGAGTGCGTTTCCGGTAGACAACGCAAACCCGACAGGCGTGAATAACGCTTTTCACGAGGGTCCTTAGCCGAGGCACCCAAAAACGGGCCCGGACCAGGCGGGTCACCAACTGGTTCCCGCCATGGAGAGAGGTCTGGTGCGTCGATCGGACGAGCATCCTCGTGAAGTTGCTGTTGTATGGAAGGAGGATCGGGTGCCTCTCGTCGTAACTCAACGACTCCGAGGCGCGAATGCGGCCACAGGCTCGCAGCACGCCGTGAGGATCCAGAAATGGATTGACCAGACAGGCATATTCGTCGGGGTACCCGTGCCTTTGGGCGCACCGAATTAGCCGCTGCTCGGCCTGCTTTAGCTCTTCGGAGTCTAGTTCCGTGGAGACTTGACACCCCGGTTTTTGACAGCGCCGGATGAAGCGGCTCACGAATGCCGTCACCCGGATCGCGCGGGAGAGGTTGGAGAACCGCTCCGATAGGTCCGCCGGGATCGCCGCAGCCAGGAGACAGACCTTCGTCGCCCGTTCCTCCAGTTGCGTCTCGGGCATCGGCGACATCGGCCACGATTCTGCGGAGTCGGCCAGCCAGGCGGGGCCCTTCCACCAGAGGTCGCTTTGAATAAGTTCCCCGGCGAAGAGGCCCCGGCTGGCCAGGTCGGCCGGATTGTGCTCCGACTGGACATGGCGCCAAGTAGCTGCCACCGAGCACTGAGTAATCCGAGTCACTCGGTTGGCGACGAAGGTCCCCAGGTGCACGGAGGCTTCCGGAGCCAGGCCAACACAATGGTCGAATCCGTCCAGCAATCGGTTGCTTGACCCGGTTCCAGGCGGGGAATGAGCGCAGCGCACAGGTCCGCCAGGAGCAGCGCCCCGCATAGTTCCAGTCGCGGGAGGGACACGGTTTTGACTGGGGCCACTCTAGTCTTGGCGGCTAGCAGCGATGTGAAAACCGCGCCATCCAGTTCAACCCGGGCGTAGAGGGCCGCCCCGTATGCTGGCTCGGACGCATCGCAGAAGCCGTGGTACTGGAGCAGGGACTTGGGATGGAACCGGATCCAGCGGGGGATGCGGATCCCGACCAGGCGCATGTGGTCTTGTTCAATGGCTCGCCACTTGTCTGCCAGCGGGGGGGGTAGCGGTTCATCCCACCCGAGGGACTGGAGCCAAATTTCCTGCATGAAAATCTTTGCTCGCAGCAAAGAGCCATAGGGTCCAGGGTCTTTGCGACGCCCAGGGTCTTTGCGACGCTTGCCTCGTCGAACTCGAGGAACTCCGCGCGCAGCCTTTGATCCCGCGGCACCCCGTTCAGTACCTCCCTGTCATTGGAGGTCCACTTCCGAAGGGGAAACCCAGCCGTTGCGAGGCCTTCCTGCAATTGGATAGCCAACTGGGCTCCCTTGAGTGTGTGCGCCCCCGCCAAAACGTCGTCTACGTACATATGGCGTTGCAGTATCTCGCTGGCTCGGGGATACGTGCTCTGGATGTCCTCGGACAGCTGCTGTAGTACCCGAAGGGCTAGGAATGGGGCACAGTTGACGCCGAAGGTCACCGTCAGGAGCTCGTAGTCCTTAACGTGCCCTGTTCGATCGCGGAACAGAATGCGTTGAAACCGCGTATGCGACGGGTCAAGGCTAATCTGGCGATACATTTTCGTTATGTCTGCATTAAATGCGAAGCGGAAGAAGCGCCATCTCACCATTTGGAGTGTGAGATCTGTCTGAAGGACTGGACCTGCATGAAGGACGTCGTTCAGACTGAGGCCATTCGACGACGGACTGGACGCATTGAATACGACGCGGATTTGGGTGGTCGTGCTGTCGGGTTTCAGCACGGCGTGATGCGGCAGATAGAAAAATCCTCTATCATTGCTCGCCGGGACCTCACGCATGTGCCCCATGTCGAGGTACTCCTGGATCACCGCGTCGTATTGTTCCTTGAGCGCGGGCTTCTTGGCCAGCCTTGTCTCGTTCCTGACGAGTTGGGCCAGGGCCATGTACCTGGAATGGCCTAGATTCACGTCTTCTGGCTCCTTGAAGGGGAGGCTGACAACAAATCGTCCGTCCTTCCCTCTCCTCGTCGTCTGACGGAAACTCGCCTCGCATTCCGTCTGGGACTCATTTTTTACGTCCGGTAGGTCCTCCACCACCCAAAACTTGGTCAGCAGGGCATCTAACCGGTCAGTCTGGTTGACCGAGACCCTGGTGGTAAAGGCGGATATGACCCTGTCGGTCTCCCGCAAAGGCCCGGAGAGGACCCATCCGAACACTGTCTCTTGGCCCAGCAGAGAGCCACAAATATTGGGACGCGACCCTCCCAACAATATGGACGGATACATGTCCGCTCCGATCAGGATGTCGATCTGAGAGCTTTTGTGGAAAGAGGGATCGGCCAGCTGGATATCCGGCAGCGATCCCAATATTTCAGGGGGCACCGGACGTGATGGAAGCTC
>JAJJHQ010010749.1:499908-518242 GCA_021223825.1 Drosophila ironensis
ACGTCGTCTACGTACATATGGCGTTGCAGTATCTCGCTGGCTCGGGGATACGTGCTCTGGATGTCCTCGGACAGCTGCTGTAGTACCCGAAGGGCTAGGAATGGGGCACAGTTGATGCCGAAGGTCACCGTCAGTTGACGCCGAAGGTCACCGTCAGGAGCTCGTAGTCCTTAACGTGCCCTGTTCGATCGCGGAACAGAATGCGTTGAAACCGCGTATGCGACGGGTCAAGGCGAATCTGGCGATACATTTTCGTGATGTCGGCATTAAATGCGAAGCGTAAGAAGCGCCATCTCACCATTTGGAGTGTGAGATCTGTCTGAAGGACTGGACCTGCATGAAGGACGTCGTTCAGACTGAGGCCATTCGACGACGGATTGGACGCATTGAATACGACGCGGAGTTGGGTGGTCGTGCTGTCGGGTTTCAGCACGGCGTGATGCGGCAGATAGAAAAATCCTCTATCATCGCTCGCCGGGACCTTACGCATGTGCCCGATGTCGAGGTACTCCTGGATCACCGCGTCGTATTGTTCCTTGAGCGCGGGCTTCTTGGCCAGCCTTGTCTCGTTCCTGACGAGTTGGGCCAGGGCCATGTACCTGGAATGGCCTAGATTCACGTCTTCCGGCTCCTTGAAGGGGAGGCTGACAACAAATCGTCCGTCCTTCCCTCTCCTTGTCGTCTGACGGAAACTCGCCTCGCATTCCGTCTGGGACTCATTTCTTACGTCCGGTAGGTCCTCCACCACCCAAAACTTGGTCAGCAGGGCATCTAACCGGTCAGTGTGGTTGACCGAGACCCTGGTCGTAAAGGCGGATATGACCCAGTCGGTCTCCCGCAAAGGCCCGGAGAGGACCCATCCGAACACCGTCTCTTGGCCCAGCAGAGAGCCACAGATATTGGGACGCGACCCTCCCAACAATATGGACGAATACATGTCCGCTCCGATCAGGATGTCGATCTGAGAGCTTTTGTGGAAAGAGGGATCGGCCAGCTGGATATCCGGCAGCGATCCCAATACTTCAGGGGGCACCGGACGTGATGGAAGCTCACCCACCAGTTGTGGCAGCACAAAGGCTGACGCTTCAATCTGTAGGCGGGGCTTTAGGGGGGACCCTATCCGGAAATGGCAGAGCTTCTCTGGTCTGGCAGACACTGCCTTATTCAGCCCTGCCACCTGCGCTCGGACTGTCTGGAAAGAAGGCTTGACGATATTAAATATTCGTTCGGAGATGAACGAGGCCTCTGATCCGGAGTCGATCAGGGCCCTGGCCTTGAAGGTGCACCCCCTGTGGTGTATGTCTACCAAGGCGAATCCCAGGAGAACCCCGTGTGTGTTCGTAGCCATATAGTTTTGTACGGCAGTAGGGGCAGTGGACTGTATATTCCCGCCTTTCGGATTGGCGGATTCGGGAGGGGCACCCTGGTGTAGCAGGGTGTGATGGCGACCCTTACACGTAAAACACGTGTGCAGACTGGTGCAGTTGTGGGCCTGATGTTGCCGCGCAAAACAGTTTATGCACAACTTGTGCTGGCGAATGAGCTGCAAGCGCTCGGGAGCCGACCTCTGCAGGAACCGCCTACATAAACGGATCGGGTGCGGCTCCCGGGGACAGAGCGGGCACCCTTGCGCCTTGACGTTCACCCTTGACTCGAACGCGTGGACATTGCGTACGGCCGGTTTAGGCTGCGTCACCACCGAGGCACCCGGGTTGAGGTCCTCAATCGCCTCTAAGGTACGGTGTCGCTCGAGGAGGAATGTGTCCAGCTCCGCCCACGTAGCAATCTCTGTCTTGCTCTGAATGGATTGCTCCCATAAGGCCAGGGTAACCTTTGGCAACCTAGACGAAACCAAAAAGACCAAGAGGCAATCCCAGCTCTCCGCCACGGACGAAATTTTTCCTCGGGGGTCACTCGATTTAATGGTAATCGGGTGCCGAGATTTTCGTGTGGCTGTGCGGCCGATCTTTTGCACCGAACCGGGGGCCGACTAAGCGCAAAGGGGCACGAAAACCACAACGGACGAATTTCGCTCGGAGCCAACAATTACGAAAGGGGGCCTTGGGCGGCTGGCACGGATTTTTTGTTGGGAGCTTTGTTCGTCCGTCGGAGCAGCCTGTGCCGACCGCGGGGTGCTGGCGTATAATACACACACACACGCGGCAGGGGCAGGCGGACCACAATATTGCCTACGTTTCGTACTTATCTTTTTTATCCGGCTCGAAGGACCAATGTTCCGGGCGGAGGCTGGTGGGGGGCAGCGGCCGGAGCGAGATAAGCACTGGTAGGTTCTCGGGGGAATGCTCGGCAGTTGCAGCGCTGTCTGGGCCCGTGCGTGGGTTGCAGTCCTTCGGCGAGTTGCTCCCTCGGCGAGTTGCTCCAGCGGCGGGTTGCTCCAGCGGCGTGGGGTTCGTCGGATGGACGCGGGCTCCCTCGGAGGTTGCGGGCGCGGCTGCTGGCACGGTGTTGGTGGATGGAGCCGGCGTCTTGTTGCCGGCGAGTGGTTGAGTTCTGGGTTTCTGGGCGATGGCGGTGGCGCGCGGAGACGGTGGTGGCACTCAGATGCACGGGGAGGGGTCGCAGTCGGATGCGTGTTGGAGGGGTCGCAGTCGGATGCGTTTTTGTTCCCGGGATTTGAGTTGTTTCCGTCTCTCGTCGCTCGCGATCACATATATATATATAAGTGACTTTTACTTTTCGTGGGAGAGCGCCCTATTTTCCCGGCCTTGCCAGGTCCGAAATTCATCGGCAGAGCGGCTGTTAAGGCGAACTTAACAGTCCGCCCCAACAGCACGGGGAGGAGCGCTGGAGCACCGATAGGTGCCAGCTGGTGTAAACAACCAAGTTATAAAAATATATATTCAACGAAAAATTTAAAAAACCTGAGACCATCTCCAAAATGTCCTGCTCACATACTTAAGCCATCTGGAAGAAAATGGTTGAAAAAATTAAAATTTGGCCAATATTCCTTATAATTTTATTAAATTTACTTAAATATTGAGTGGGATGCTTAAGAACAGCGGAGCAACGCTTTGGCATTGAACACACTCTTCTTGGAAAATTCGCCACAAATCGTTTTTATTTGCTGGTTTTTTTGGCCAACGACTTGTTTAGGAATTCCTCACAAGTTCTCTATAGGGCTCAAGTCGGGGCTCTGCGGGGGCCATTGCAAAACATTGATAGTCTCTTGGCTAAGCCACGACTTGACTATCTTGCTGGTGTGTTTCGGGTCGTTATCCTGTTGAAATATCCAGGCAAGTGGCAAATTACTGGCATATTCTCTAAATAAATTGTTAATAAGGATGTCCCTGTACATTTCGCCGTTCATAATGCCTTCTATCTTCACTAGGGGACCTATGCCCGATACGGTGAAACAGCCCCAGACCATAATCGAAGCTCCACCATGTTTAACGATCTTCTTCGTGTATTTGGGGTCCAGTTGCTTGTTGAGAGAACGTCGTACATACAGTGGCGTGCAAGTCTGAGTACATGTTTGCAACTACTGACTTTGGGGTCGCATAAAAAAGTTATTAGTGGAGTAAATGATCCAACTTTTTTTGTGTTTATTCTTTGAATATTTATTAACAAAATCTTATACAAAATATAAAAAAAAAACGAATGGGTCTGATTAAGAAATAAAAAACAAAAAAAACTCGCATTTACTCAGCTATGCTCAATTTAAACTTTTCAACAAACTCTTTTTTCTTAGTACTTGGTCCAAAGACCCTTATTTCTAATAACGCTATTTATGCGATCTGGCATACTTTCTACCAAATTTTCAATGACTTCTTTTGGAATAGCTCTCCATTCCTGCTGGACTCGTTGAAACAACTCGTGCTGGTTTGCTGGTACCGATTCGTAGAGTCCCAATCGTCTTTTCACTATCGACCACAAATTTTCGATAGGATTGAGATCAGGACTCTGTGCTGGCCACTCCATTAGCTTGAAACGCTGTTTTGCAATCCATTCTTTAACGATTTTGGACGTGTGCTTTGGGTCCCCATCTTGTTGATATGTGATATCATCCTTCCTATATGCACATGTGTCAACAAAATCGCAAATATGGGTCTGTAGAATATCGAGATAATCTTCCTTCTTCATAATTCCATCAATTTTTTTTATTGGTCCGACGCTCCACCAGTAAAACAGCTCCAGACCATGACATTTCGTCCTCCATGTTTTACTGTTTCTTGTACGTGGCGTCTCTGCAGGGACTCTTCAGGCTTCTTCCAAACATATTGTTTACCATCCGACTGGTAACGATTGAATTTAGATTCATCAGACCATATCACTTTCTTCCAGTCCTCCAGATTCCAATTTTTATGCGCCTTCGCAAATTTTAATCGCGCTTTAATATTTTTGTTGGACAAGGCCGGTTTCTTCTTTTTTACTTCTGATATGTAGCCAATGCGCCTAAGTGCTCGACACGCTGTCCACTGGCTGACGGGCTTACCAATGGCTGCGGATGCATCCTTGGGTGTACAATTGCTCTCTTTTTTAATTTTTTGCATCATAAGCCTTGCATCTGCATCAGTCAAAATTCGACGTGGTCCACTTCTTTGCACCTTGGGTACAGCGTTGCGCCTTTTTTGCACACGAATGACTTAGTACACGAATGACTTAGCTGTGCAACATTTGTTGAAAAGTTCAAATTGAGCATAACTGAGAACATGCGAGTTTTTTTTGTTTTTTATTTCTTAATCAGACCCATTCGTTGTTTTTGTTATGTTTTGTATAAGATTTTGTTAATAAATATTCAAAGAATAAACACAAAAAAAGTTGAATCATTTACTCCACTAATAACTTTTTTATGCGACTCCAAAGTCAGTAGTTGCAAACATGTACTCAGACTTGCACGCCACTGTATGGTTTACCATCACTCCCACAGACATTAAACTTGGATTCGTTGCTCCAAACAATCATGTTCCAAAAATTGGGACCTTTTTGAATATGCTCTCTGGCAAAATGAAGGCGCTTTTTAACCTTTTTTTTGTGACAGCAATGGTTTTTTTTTGGGCAATGCGTCCATACAACCCGAATTCATTTAGCCGTCTTCTTATGGTCTGAGCTGATACATTCACGCCATATTCTCGACCATTTGACCTCTGATTTGCATCGATGTCAAGAACGGATCGGCCTTACTGATTTTGGCAATCCGTCTATCGTCGTTTAACGTGATTTTTTTGGGCTTTTCACATGGAGCCCCGCAGAGCCCCCAGGTGCAATCATGTTAATCAAATGCACAAATTCCTCGTTGTCTACCGTTGCACACGTGAAACATTAAACAGCCACGCCTTAACAAGGTAACACAATTATTGATTGGCAACAATGGCCCAGATTATAAATAAAAACATGTATACAACTAAATAATATATAAATATATAAATACCTTTAGTTATGTAATAAACAATAGCATCGTTTATTTTTTTGGTTTTTTTGGCCATCGCTGGCAAAATCCGTTGCATTATGGAAACATTCTGAATTGGATTTTGGCGATACCAACGGTGTGGATGGTTTTGGTACCACGTCCATCTCGTTATTAATTTTGTGGGCTGGACGCAAATTATCTCTCATGTTGGTAGTATTCCCAGATGTTTTTATTTCTTTTGCGCACAAGGTGCACCTAACTGTATGAGTGTTGATCTTTGCAAAATATTTCCAGCAAAAGCCGATTTTTGTTGTCATTCTGAAATGAATACATGTTAAATTGATTTATACATATAGGTTTTGATGTATAAATTTGAAACTTATATACAGGTATATATTAAGTTATAACTACTGAGTAGGAAATATGTATGTCGGTAGAAATCTTGGATGATTTTTGGACCACCCGAATGTTTCCTATGCATCGGTTTTCGGTATGGTAAGGTATGCTGTTTCTGCTCGTGTCTGCAGTTAACCCTCTACTGCATGAGCACAAAAATATCAAAGAAACAAGTAGGAATGCTGTACTCGATATTTCTCAACAACGCGATACCANGGCTGCGGATGCATCCTTGGGTGTACAATTGCTCTCTTTTTTAATTTTTTGCATCATAAGCCTTGCATCAGCATCAGTCAAAATTCGACGTGGTCCACTTCTTTGCACCTTGGGTACAGCGTTGCGCCTTTTTTGCACACGAATGACTTAGTACACGAATGACTTAGCTGTGCAACATTTGTTGAAAAGTTCAAATTGAGCATAACTGAGTACATGCGAGTTTTTTTTGTTTTTTATTTCTTAATCAGACCCATTCGTTTTTTTTGTTATATTTTGTATAAGATTTTGTTAATAAATATTCAAAGAATAAACACAAAAAAAGTTAAATCATTTAGTCCACTAATAACTTTTTTATGCGACTCCAAAGTCAGTAGTTGCAAACATGTACTCAGACTTGCACGCCACTGTATGGTTTACCATCACTCCCACAGACATTAAACTTGGATTCGTTGCTCCAAACAATCATGTTCCAAAAATTGGGACCTTTTTGAATATGCTCTCTGGCGAAATGAAGGCGCTTTTTATACCATGTACCTTAAGGTACAAATGGTATATTAACTTTGTGCAAATGTATGTAACAGCCAGAAGGAGACATCTCCGACCCCATAAAGTATATATATTCTTGATCAGCATCAACAGCCGAGTCGATATAGCCATGTCCGTCTGTCCGTCCGTCCGTCTGTCTGTATGTATGAACACCTCGTTCTCGGAGATGGTAAGAGCTAGAGGTCTAGTTCTTTTTGCTTTTGGTGTGTTATTATTGCAGGCAGATCAAGTTTATTTCAAATTTTTGCCACGCCCCTTTCCGCCTTCGTAATTTGCATAAAACTGAACGTACCTCTAGCCCATAACGACACATTAGCCCATAACTTGCACAAAATAAGAGGTAGAGACCTATTTCTTTTTGCATTATGTTTGTTTAGCAATTACGCAGATAATGGTATTCTTGGATATTTGCCACGCCCCTTTCCGCCCTCGTATTTGCAAAAAAATCGATATCTTCGAAATGGTAAAAGCTAGAGGCATAAAAGTCCAATAAGTCCACTGATCGTCAAACACGTACGTGCAAAATTACGTACGGATCGGACAATAAATATAGAAGATATGGCCAATTAAAGTTTTACCCACCCCTTCTCTAGGCAACGGCATGCCGCACATAAACGAAAATTTGGTGAATTTTTTGAAAAAAAAAAATAAAATCAACGAAATCAATAAAGAAAAGAGGTACATGGTATCTCGTTGTCGAGAAATCTCGACTACAGCGTTCCTACTTGTTAACCTTTTTTTTGTGACAGCAATGGTTTTTTTTGGGCAATGCGTCCATACAACCCGAATTCATTTAGCCGTCTTCTTATGGTCTGAGCTGACACATTCACGCCATATTCTCGACCATTTGACCTCTGATTTGCATCGATGTCAAGAACGGATCGGCCTTCCGTCTATCGTCGTTTAACGTGATTTTTTTGGGCTTTTCACATGGAGCCCCGCAGAGCCCCCAGGTGCAATCATGTTAATCAAATGCACAAATTCCTTTTTGTCTACCGTTGCACACGTGAAACATTAAACAGCCACGCCTTAACAAGGTAACACAATTATTGATTGGCAACAATGGCCCAGATTATAAATAAAAACATGTATACAACTAAATAATATATAAATATATAAATACCTTTAGTTATGTAATAAACAATAGCATCGTTTATTTTTTTGGTTTTTTGGCCATCGCTGGGCAAAATCCGTTGCATTATGGAAACATTCTGAATTGGATTTTGGCGATACCAACGGTGTGGATGGTTTTGGTACCACGTCCATCTCGTTATTAATTTTGTGGGCTGGACGCAAATTATCTCTCATGTTGGTAGTATTCCCAGATGTTTTTATTTCTTTTGCGCACAAGATGCACCTAACTGTATGAGTGTTGATCTTTGCAAAATATTTCCAGCAAAAGCCGATTTTTGTTGTTATTCTGAAATGAATACATGTTAAATTGATTTATACATATAGGTTTTGATGTATAAATTTGAAACTTATATACAGGTATATATTAAGTTATAACTATTGAGTAGGAAATATGTAAGTCGGTAGAAATCTTGGATGATTATTGGACCACCCGAATGTTTCCTATGCATCGGTTTTCGGTATGGTAAGGTATGCTGTTTCTGCTCGTGTCTGCAGTTAACCCTCTACTGCATGAGCACAAAAATATCAAAGAAACAAGTAGGAATGCTGTACTCGATATTTTTCAACAACGCGATACCATGTACCTCGAGATATCGATTTTTTTTTCAAATACGAAGGCGAAAAGTGGCGTGGCAAAACTCTGGGAATGCCATTATCTGCGTAATAGTTAAACAGACCTAATGCAAACAGAAATAAGTCTCTAGCTCTTATTTTGTACAAGTTATCAAAAAAATACAGTTTTATGAAAATTACAAAGGCGGAAAGGGGCGTGGCAAAAATTTGAAATAAACTCGCCCTGCGTACACATATAACGGACCTAAAGCAAAAAGAATTACACCTCTAGCTCTTACCATCTCCGAGAACGACGTGTTCATACATACAGACGGACAGACAGACAGACGGACAGACGGACAGATGGCTAGATCGACTCGGCTGTTGACGCTGATCAAGATATTGTATATATGTACTTTATAGGGTCGGAAACGCCTCCGTCTCCCTGTTACATACCATGTACCTTAAGGTACAAATATACCACAAATGGTATAAAAAGGCAACACAAAAACGTTTTGAAAACAGAATTTGAACAGCTTATAGTGCAACGAAAATAACTGATAACAAATTGTTTACTGTGTGTACCGGTTTAGCACAAAAAAATGATTGAAAGTGAAATACATATGTACATATGTATGGCTTTGTATGCGGTAGAAGGTTAAGGCCAAAACGATACATTTACCGTTGTGCACCATCCGAAGATCATCGCCGCACCACCTAGATAAGTCTCCCTCCAATCCCAGTCCGCATCAATAATAATGCTAGGGGGTGCAGTAAGGAACTCTTTTAAATCTAACAATTTTGAAATCATTAAATATGTCGAGTTCCATCTCGTAACAACATCGAGATATGGTACGTTATTTTTACCCTCGTTCAACCAACGTGCGCTGAGGTTGAACATTTTTAAACATTTAAAATAGTATATAAAGATCTTAAGTTTTCATTTACCTTTTCGTTTCCGTACGCAATAATTTACAAATTTTGCGACATGCTGAAATTTTCAGCTTTCATCTCATCTAGCTTGTTGATGTCCAATACGCATAGTTGAAGCGAGTGCGCAGCACACCTTACAAGGTGAATATTCGCCAGCTGTATGGAATCGAGTTTTTCCATCAATTCTACCCCGTTAATGTCATCGTGTGCATTATCGTCAAAAAGAATCTCCGAACCATCATTTAAAATGTGAATGGCTTTAATCATATTTTTCCCATTATCCGATGTAATGCTGTGGTTATAATTTTAGGTTTTCAGTAACAGTCATCTAAAACATATTTTGCAAATAAGATTTTACCTGAAGACTTGATCGAGGGTTATTCCGTAGTCATTTATGATCTCCATAATTTTTTCCTTGATACACATTTTAGTGTGAGAATGAATAAGCTGTATCATGCCAAAAGTCTTGATGACGATCTCAGCTTTAGACATACTAGAATGTATCACTTGTAAATTCACACCCAAAATAGCCTTGTCCATTCTAGTGGCAACATTTTTTTTCAGGGATACAAGCTTTCCCTTTACAAGCGCTTTTATATTTTCTTTAATGCTCTGCTCTTTGGCAGTTATATATTCCATAACAGTTCGAGAAGTTATGGGATTCATCGAAAGCGCGATATAAATTTGGTTTAATATTTGTCGAAACCCTTTGCTATCCAGAAATAAAAATGGCTTTCCATCGGTGGTCACAATCTTTATAATCGAAGAGACGATTGATGCTTCACTGATTTCATATGAAATGTGCAAACTCTGTCGTCTATCAGCAAGTTGCCCATCGTCGAAAAAGTGCGACATCCCAAAGCAGCACCGTCCCCCAGCAGCTGGCTGGTACTATACAGGCAAAATCAGCGGCCCCAAACTCCCACGCTAACGCTGCCCAGCTACAACAAGCCCCTGCGACCTTCCCGCAGAGCCACCAGTTTCCTCCACTTTCCTCCTCCACTCCACTAACTAAGGGCTCAAGAACAACGACAACAGCAATAGCCATATCTCCAGAGGATTCTCCCACAACAAGAGCGACGCAGCTCACAGAAATTGGTCAACGACCAGCAATGGGAGCGGCAAGTACAAATGTTTTTGCAATCAATTAAAATCGGTCCTTGTTGCCCAGTTCCAAATGATGGTGTCGATGATGGGTCTTGTCTCAAGACTCTTACCCCAAAATACTCCAGGGTCAGCTCAAGCATTCCCGGGTATCCCAGTTAATGTAGCACAACCATGAGCCAAATCGGCCTGAACATTGGTGTATGGAACGCCGACGGACTTGCGAACAAAGCCATTAAGCTGTAGCTTTTGGTGCAGTCATAATATTGACATTATGTTGGTTAGCGAAACACACTTTTGCTCAAGGTCGTTCTACAACTTGCATGGGTACGATATCCATCAAGAAACTCATCCTGCCCATCGAAAACCCGGTGGCTCCGCTATTATAATAAAATCGGGTCTTAAATGCTACCAATTCTATTGTCGACAAAGTCAGAATGTTCAATGTGTCTCTGTCAAAGTGAAATAGGTATTGCGTCTATTGTCCACCAAACTTCCAATGTTCTGCTGACGACTTCATTAAGAAGAGAAGCTTTTTGACTATCTGGAAACACATTTTTTGATCGCGATTGGAATACTCACCACCGCCTCTGGGGATCCCGAATCTCAACCACCCGAGGAATAGCCCTTGCGGACATTGTACAAAGCTCATACGTCGAGATCCTTGCAACTGGTGATCCTACGCACTACCCATACAGCCAAGGAACACCAAGAGCCATTGATTTTGCAGTCTAGAGAGGGATACTGCATGAGTGTCTCTCCATCACAGAAAGCCTGCAGCTTAGATCTGACCACATCCCACTAATTATTAAGCTAAGAGTTGCTGCGCAAACAACCTGTAAAAGGCCTCTCATCCTCCCTCGAAATGAGAGCATCCCGCGCTTCCAAGCAGCAGTTAACCCGCTTTTTAGCCTCAATCTGGTGTTAAGCTCTCCTGAGGACATCAACGATGCTGTAGAGATGTTTGTACGCTGCCGAGTCCTCAACCTGTGGACAAGTCTCACACCGCCCCAATCCACCTCAGGCACTTTCAAAACCTGAAGTTATGGACTTGGTTGAAAAGATCGTTACGTCGCAGATATATGAGATCGTAAGACCCAGTCGAAAAAAGGGCATACCGTCACGCCGAGGACGATCTTAAAAAACTTCTGCACCAAAGCAAGCGCGAATATTTTGATGAAATGCTACTCAAGGCGGATCCCACAAAACCGTATGGCTTTAACCTCTGGAAGTCCACACGGAACATGAAACAACAGCCTCTCCGAAAGATCCCTATAAAATAAACTGACAACACATGGTGCAGGTCTGACTCAGAGATTGCTCTAGCTTTTGCAGACGAACTGGAGAAACGCGCGAGCTCAGAAGATGTTGAAGAAACAATGGCCTTCATATATGCTCCTTTCTCGGATGCCCTACGGATCCAACATGTCAGCCCAGAAGAACTTTGCCTGCAAATCCGGAAGCTACATCCCAATAAAGCGCCGGGATTCGATGGCATCGATAACAGAGTTGCCAGGGCTCTACCAAAAAAGGGAATCTTGTTTCTCTTTCTCCTAATAAACTCGATGCTACGTATCCACCACCTTCCCTCCCAATGGAAGTGCGCTGTGACAACAATGATACCAAAGCCTGGAAAACCGGAGAACCTTGTAGAGTCGTACCGTCCTATAAGCGTGCTACCCACATTCCCCAAATATTCGAGAGAATATTTCTAAGCAGAATTATGGGAGTAAGAAGAGTGCAAATCGCAATTCCCGACCACCAGTTTGGTTTTAGGCATCGCCATGGGACCCCAGAGCAAGCGCATCGAGTTGTAGGTCATATACTAAATGCCTTCGAAAATAAGCAATACAGCTCTGCGATTTTCCTCGACGTGAAGGAAGCTTTTGAACGCGTATGGCATTACGGCCTACTTTATATTATTTGGCACAGAAAGCATTGAAAAAATCAGACTTTTATGTGAGACTTTGCATCAGGCTCTAGGGAATGACGTGAATTATGATGACTTAAATCCAAATCATCAAATGGATTTATTGGATGCAGACATTGATATTTCAACTGGTATCTTAGTTACCGAACTGCCATACATAAAGAAAAAGATTCGTGATAAAGGTGGGTTCGTTCATGTGCAAACTTTTGATTATAAATAGAAGTTATCATACTCGGACACTTTAATAGTAGCGTGATCACGCTAGCATCATTATTGGAGCAGGAGCATGGACCCGTTTCATGTCACGCGCCCTAATGAGCACTAATTAAAAAAAAAAAAAATTCAAACTTAATAGCGAAAGCCTGCGCAGTTCCGAAGGTGACACCTGAAGAGCGAATGTACCTCGCTCACAGGAAAACATTAAACCATTGTCCATCAGACTTTTTCCGCCCAAAACTCCGCAAATCGGACCTTTGGAGAACGATGGACAAAGTAAAAAAAAAAATAAGTTTAAGAAAACCTTGTTTAAAAACTTAATTAAAAAAAGGATACGATGGGGGATCCACGAGAAGTATGGTAGAGAAGTACGGTTTAGAATAAAAAATACTTTTAAAAAAAATCATTTAAGACGCGTACCTGTGATGTCGATGTCTAAAAGGTGTCAAACGACCGATAACAAAACTATTAACGTCCCGGAGGATTTTGAATTTCCATTTTGTACTTGTATATCAGGCTCTCACTTGCAAGGATTTTGTCCAGTAAAGAGCGGATTTAGAGCCGTAGCTACGATATTTCATAATGAATGTCTTAAAGATATCAATCCCTTACAAGAAATGGGTGGACGTAAACCATCCAGGTCCGTTGATCCATTCGGTACCCGAAACATTAACCAAAAGAATCAACATCAAAATTCCAACCGCACTCGAGAAGATAGCACTAATAACATTGGCAATCAGCTTATGGCTCTCATCAGTTCCTTTAAGTCTGGGAGCACCAACTAATGGACGTAATGGTACAATCTTAGTTGGCACTTTTCAGACATTTCATGATGTATGCCTTCACGTAAATGATTCATTTATTTTCTCAACTTTAACAGGTGGTAGAAATGCCCAAGTTGAAGTTCTAATTAAAGATATAATATTCAAAGACTCCTTATTATCAATCTCAGCTCAACCGGTCGCGGTCGCGACGTCTACCGTACGGACTACAACTGAGGGTCAGCCTGAAGCGGTAACATATTCTGATGAAAGCGTAGAATCCGCAGAAGTTCCCCGTTTATTGAAACCAAGAACTATTCCTGATGCAGTTTTTGATATCGATGAATTCACTTCTCGTGTGAAAGCCGATTTAATAGCCACTGAAAATAAATTAGGAAGTAAATTTGATATTATTAATAATATCCCAACTCGCACTTTTACATATGAATCATTCATAGTCAAATGTGAGTATCTTCAATCATATGAATTACAATTACATAGAAAAAGATATGACATCGTTTGTTCAAATCATGCCATTCCAGATACAGATGAACACGCATATATACGTCAGTTAATTGTGCCCGGGCATTCATTTGATGTAGTTCCAGGAACTGGCAGCATGTTTACATAATAACTTAATTCGTATATAAGAGTAATATCGTCTTTAGACATAATCCTTATTCATTATTCATTGTTCATCTCATGTACTAGTTTAAGTGGAGCATACCGACCCCTAATGTCTCCCACTTAATTCAGTAGTATGGGTATGTCTTAATCTATGGTTTCTCGATAAATAAAGCTGAGACTCGGGAAGGATGTGATGGATTGCCCAAAAAAAATAAACTTGAATAAAAATAGTTTACAATAAAAATTCTCTTAAAACTGGGCCTCGGGAAGGACGTGATGGATTGCCCAAAAAAAAAATTTATTAAAATATTTAAAATAAAAAATAAACTTATTTAATATTAAAGAAAACGGTTAGGAGCAGGAGCTTACAGCTCAAGCGCTCGACGACAAATGAATTGTTTCAAAGCGACTTAGGAAGTAAACTTTGTCACTGACAAATAGAGTGACCAGCTTAAAATCAGATCAAAACGCCCATCAGAGAAACTGAAAACCGGGTATTTATGTAAAGTATGGCACCACTGGTTGGTGGCATCGGTGGGCAGAATCAGCATTCAAATATTACAATTAAAAAGAAAAAAAAAGAGATCCGGTAAAAATTGTGGGGATCTGCAGTTTACTGCTGGGCCTGAGTAGCCCATTATAATGAGTAATGAGTATAATGTTTAATGTTTAAATTTTTGGTGCAAGCCCGCCACATCAGTGGAGTCCGAGCGCATGTTTAGCAAGGCCGGAGAAATACTTTTTGATCGCCGAACTCGACTGAAGGAGGAAAGCATTAACATGTTATTTTTTCTCAATAAGAACTCATGGCTCTACGAAGAAGCTACTTAAATCTATTTTCGAAATGAAAATGTTTATTAATTGAATGAAATGATTTATTATTTTAAATGAAATAGTTTATTAATTTTAAATGAAACAGTTTATTAATTTCTATAACACAAAAGCAACAAATGAAATGTATTTTTTATTTTTAAGAGTTAAGAATATTATAAAATTTGCTTAAATTTCATTTTATACCTTTCTATACATTCAACAATTAAAAAGCATCGCAGTACCGATAGCACTATCGCACTCGAAGGTTTGCTCGCTATCGATTACGCAGAATATCGATAGCGCTCCACCTCTAGTTCGAATGTGGATGGCCCGCTTTTGTTGCCCAAGTACTTGATCAAGTAGGCTTTTTACCGGGCAAAACACGTACACCCAGATTTCTGTTCCAATAAATTCAGTTCACAGTTGGCTGCCAAGCAGCAAGGTACAAGTTATTTTTTTTTAATTTTCAAACAATTTATTTTATTATTACAAAATATTCTTGGAATGTCTCACTGTAGCTGTAAAAGTTGGTCGTGTTTTGACAATATAATTTATATTTTATTTTTTGTATTTTTTTTCTCACCAATATAATTTTTTTGTTTTTTATTCATCAAAGATGGTCGTTTTCGTCTGAATCAAGATCCAATCCAAAACCCCATTATGTTTCTTGACAATATGATTTATATGTTATATTAATTGTTTTTTTTTCTCACATTTTTTTTTTTTTTATTCATCAATGGAAGTCTAGTTCCATGGCAATGTATAGGTACTGAGGTAGACCAGGTTGCACAGAACGTAATATTTTTTGTAGTTTTTCTCACCAATATAATTTTTTTTTGTTTTTTATTCATTAAAGATGGTTGTTTTCGTCGGAATCAAGTTCCAATCCAAAACCCCAATATGTTTATTGACAATAAAATTTATATATAATTTTAAGTATTTTTTTTTTCTCACCAATATAATTTCGCCTGTAAAATCAAAGCGCAGATACACACACGGAACACGCGCCATCTCCTCCAAAAACTTTTTAATCCCTAAAACCGAAACATCGTCTTAACAAAGGAATGCGACGCATTTTCGGAGCATCTGTAAGGAATTCAAAACCGGGCGCCCTGGAGCGGATCTGTACCCTCAGCCAGGGTTTCTAAACCTCGGTAGGGGCCTCACGATCGCACCGTGCTCCCCCCTCAAGCCTGATGGAGGGAATATGGAGATCACTTGCTAGGAAGTCGTTTCTAATATACCAGGGCGATTTTCCAGCGCCGTGCCTGGTTTTGAATTCCTTACAGATGCTCCGAAGTATTATGATCAAGTATTATATATAAATTTTGGCTGGCAGAAATCCTCGACTGAACCCTCCACGAGGGTGCTGGCTGGGCAATGGACACCGTACCTCCTCGAACCAAGGGGTACCTGGCACCAACGGCACCTGGCGGCGGGTGCCACTGGGCGACAGGAGGTGCGATGTCTAGCCAAAGCTTGTCCTGCAACACGTGCATACCAACCCAGGTACTGCGTGTGTTCAGGCGAAGCTATGGTCCGAGGTCCTTGGCAGTAAGGATAAAATGCAAGGGTGGTATTCCCCGTAAAGATACCAGATGGAGGCTACGAAGGAGCAAACAAGGGTTGGGATGTCAACCCAAACGTCGGTGGGAAGCGTGACTGCTACTACCGGCGGGCACGGGGAGGAGAAATCCTCTCAGCGTGTCGCCAGCGGTCACTTCTCCGTCCCGGTGAAAGCAGGCCAGGACGGTTGTAAAGCTACTGCTGCTAAAAACAACCGGATGCAGAGAGGTACCGCAGTACAGGAAGACTCGGACCTCGAAACCAATCCGGAAAAGAAGGGACCAGAGCGCGAGCGTCTCCTAGTCCCTGAGAGAACCGAAACCTCTTGCAAGGTCGGACCCAAAAAGACAAAAGAGGGCTTGAAAGCGAAAGCCCAGTACAAGGCCGCTCTCAAGATCGAGGCCAGGCTACGAGAGAAGCACGACCTCTCACCAGAGGAGTCGAGCAGTCTCAAGTGGGCCAAGGCCAAGATAAAAGAGAGCCGTGCCTACCTTGCCCAGAACCCAAAGATGAAAGCAACGGAGAAAGGGCACTTTAACAAGGTGGAGGAGCAACTGGCGAAACGCCAGCAAGTAAGCGGCCCCGATATAAACCAGCCCCCCCACCGCCACCGCAAACGAAGACCATGAGCGATATCGCGAGGAGCCACCTCGTGGTCGCTCCGGTCGACAGGAGCGATCCAAACGGCCGCATGAAGCCAGAGCAGTGGAGGGCAGTCGAGTCCAAACTGCTCGTGGAGCTCGTAAAGCGAATGGAAGAGCCAAAATCACAGCCAGTCGCGTTCGGAAATGCGGGTTGGCTGGAAGGCGTAAAGCTGCTGAGCTGCAGGGACGACACCACCCTGAAGTGGGTCACCAGTGCCGTGGCATCTTTGGGAAAGCTATGGGAAGGGGCTGAGCTGGAGGTGGTGGACAGAACATTAATTCCGTCCATACCAAAGGCGAAAGTATTCTTCCCTGGTACAATGCCTAAAGAGAAGGCGCTGAAGCTGCTCCAGTGGCAGAACACGGAGGTACCAACCGCGGACTGGAAGGTTATCCATGTGGCAAAGCCCGATGCCAAGGGGCAGCACATGGTCCTCCAGATCAACAAGGAAGCGGAGGTCATCCTGTACCCCAGATTCAGGAGGATGGCATGGGGCGTAGGCTGTGTTTACCTACGCCTCAAGAAGCGCCACCCGGAGGATACAAACACAAACACCCTGAAAGCTGGAGGGGTGAAGGAGGACCTGAAAACGACAAATCTCTCCAGCCTGGATTTGGGTGACACGGAAGAGGAGGAGGATGCGGACGTGACTGTAGTGGCCGTTCCATCTCGGAAGGACGACTCGACTAGCCATGAAACTGAGAGTCCTTCAGATAAACCTTCATAAAAGCAAGTTAGCGTCGACGGAGCTCATGCTAACACTTGTGGAGTTCATGGGCATAGGCCAGAACGTTTCGACGTTCCGATCCAAAAAGCGTTGTCTTCGTTAAATTCGATCTGCTCCCCTATCCTATGTTTTTTTGTAATATTCCATGTATCTATTTAGTTTATGTCGTGTTCTATGTTTTTCTATGTTTATGTGCGCTTGAGTGCAACCCGAAAGTCAGAGATCGGATGATAATACCGTAGAACCGGGTTGAGCTTAAGGTAGACACGTGCTTTAAGCCTATATAGGGAAGCTCAAAGCACTTGTCGGCACATTAAACATAGAAACCAAGAGCCGGGTAGAGCTTCGTTTGTGCGGGTGCAGAATTACGCAGGCACTGGGAAAAAAAATTCAACGGAATTGTGCAATTAACAAGTGTAGTGAAATTTATTTATTTGGAGAAGGTAAGAGTTTTCGGAGGTAAATACCCCGAATTAAATTACCCCCCCCATTTTTAGCCACGTGGCAGGAGGCGTAGCCCAGGGTGGAAGAAGATCGCTCTGTGTACAGATCGCTCTGTAAAGTAATTGTGTTAAATGTAAATTTGTAGAGAGAAAATGTTTAGTTTGTAAAGAAAAAATGTAATTTTTTGAATAAGTAGTGTAAAGAAAATTTTAAAGAAAAAAAAACAAAGCGACAGGATTTGGCGAAGTGAATATGAATAGATATATATATGTATAAGATATTAAATTATTATTGAAATCCACAATTTAGCCACTGCCTTCACGTCTAATTGGGCCCAACTACGACGCCGGAGGAGG
>JAJJHQ010010749.1:521577-533874 GCA_021223825.1 Drosophila ironensis
ATGATCACTTTCCTTACTATCTTTCAGGAATTCTCTTTGATTAACATCCTTACTGTCATTCAGGATTACAATTTCATCTATTTCCTTACTTTCATTCAGAAAATTGCCATGATCACTTTCCTTACTATCTTTCAGGAATTCTCTTTGATTAACATCCTTACTATCATTCAGGAATTTTGTATCATGTTTTCCAGCTCTAGAGTGAAACATATTAGTTTCATCAACAATCACATCTCTTGCAACAACAAATTTTTCATTGATAGGATCCCATAATTTAAAACCGTTAGGTTCATAACCAACCAGAATAGTTTTGTACGACTTATCGTCAAATTTTCTTTTTCTGGTTTTATTGTGTACATACACAGTTGAGCCGAAAACTTTTAAATGGTTTAGATTGGGCTTTCTATCATGCCACATCTCGTATGGCGTCTTTGCAATCTCACCAAGTGCTCTACTTGGAATTCTGTTAACTAAATATGTTGCAGTTAACACAGCTTCTCCCCAGAAGCTTTTATCTAATTTTGCACCGCAAACCATTGCACGGGCTTTTTCAGTTAATGTTCTAATCATTCTCTCAGAGACACCATTTAACTGAGGTGTGTGTGGTACAGTTAAATGATATGAGATGCCTTTCTGAACACAGAACTCACGCATCTCATTTGAAAGATATTCTCTTCCATTGTCGATATACAAATTAACGATTTTTAAATTAAAATGCGCCTCGCTTTTCGCAACAAAGTCTTTAAACATGTTAAATACATCAGACTTGAACTTTATTAGGTAGGTTACACAATAATGTGTAAACTGGTCTACAAAAATTACATAGTAATTTTTACTATCTATTGTACCGGGTGTAATAGGGCCACAAACATCGGAATGAACTACAAACAATGGTCTTTTTATGTAGCTTTTATCTTTATATTGCTTAAAGGGTAACCTGGCTTGTTTTCCATTTAAACAAGCTTCACATATTTCATCGGACAATTCCAAATTGTTAAGAGGACTATTATCAGTGAACAAATTTTTTCTTTTTATTTCTAGTAATTTGCTATTACTAACATGCCCAAATCTCTCATGCCATAATCGAAAATTATTTTTATTATTTGCAATTAAAGAATATGCTTGAAATTCAATAATAGGTATATTAATTGACTGACCTGTATTTTTAGCAACTACCACTCCATTTTTGGAAATGGTTACTCCGCTTTTGTCAAATTCTATGGACATTCCTGCTTCTTGCAATCTCTTTACCGAGATAAGATTTCCTGCCGCCTCCTTGCAGAACAAGACATCCTCCAGGGTTATGTCATTACCGTTGCGCAGCTGTACAATACCACGCTTAGTAGCGTAGATGAAAGATCCTTGCTTTGCCACAGCGATCTTTAGAGGACTCCTCAGATTCACACAATCGGCGTATAATGATTCATCATTAATGAGATGATCAGTGGCACCGGAGTCAAGGATAAAACCGCACTTATTCGTATTATTCGTATTATTATTTGCTTTTAGCATAAACGCGAAACCGTGCTGTGTTGTGGCGCATTGAGCTTGTTTATTTTGATTTTCCTTTTCATTTATCATTCTTTTGTAATTAAAGCAATCCCTTTTGATGTGCCCTGTTTTGCCGCAAAAATGGCATTTTCCACTAAACTTTGGCTTGCCCTTAAAACTGTTCTTTGGCTTAACTACTCTATTTCTATTTGAATTATTTCTATTGTTTTTAAAATTATTATGGTGTGTGTTTACTGTTAATGCTTTTCTGCTAGTGTCGTTAATATCTTTATTAATTTTTAACTCGTAGTCTAACAGTCGTGCTTTTGCAACAGCCAGATTTAATTCGTCTTTTGACATATTCTCCATGGCAGTAATGACTCCATTGTAGGACGAAGGCAATGAATACAGCAAATGTGCAACTTTGCTCAACTCATTTATCGACGCGCCTGAGGCCACCAAATCACTCATTAATCCGTCAAAAATATTGAAATGACTTAACAATGTTTGATCGGATTTTAACTTTAGATCGAATAGCCGCCTGCGCGTTGCTAATTCCGCAGCTACACTTTCGCGCTCATAGATGGCGTCCAAATTTTTCAAAATCTGACGCGACGTGACGTCACCAATTGTGAAATTCAGAAATGAGTCGCTCAAGTATTCAATTAATATCCCCTTTGCGTTTTCCTCCGCCCTCTTCCAATCATCGTCAATTGAATCTGGCACATTTTCATCAATAACTTTTATAACGCGTAGCTCAGTTAGTAAAGCTCGAATTCTATGCTTCCAAATTGGATATTTTTCGCCATCGAATGGCTTTATATTCCGCTTTCCTTTTTCCATTTTTATTTAATTTTTTTTTTTTTTTTCACACAAACACAAAACTATGAATTATTTCACAATCTATTGTATTACTATAAAAATAACTTAATAGGCGTGGACTGGGCCCATAACCTGTTGATATTTAGAAATAAAAATGTATTTTACTATTTTGATTGATTAATTAAACACGGATTTAGTTTTTATATTATTTTATATTTCATTGGCTTTAAGCTCTTTTCAAGCACGCAACACAACCACACTCAACAGCTATCAGACGCAAAAAGAGATCGAGTTACATCTCAATGTGACCTAATTCTAATTATATCAAAATACTTAATAAAGAAAAATACCAAATGTTATTTTTGAATATGGGATATTCAACAATAGGCGTTGGAAGTTTCCAAACTGTCTGGGTAGCATTGACGGAAAACATTGCCAAATTAAGTGCCCAGCTCATACTGGATCACATTATTTCAATTATTTGCATTATTTTTCAATTGTTTTGCAAGGAGTAGCAGATGCTGACAAAAAATTTATAACAATTGAAGTGGGTGGCAGAGGAAAGCAAAGCGATGGTGGCACATTTTGTGGATCCACTTTGTTTAGATTGCTGGAAGCAGGCAAATTCAATGTTCCACCACCACAAGCACTACCAGGCTCAAATATCATTTTGCCAAACTTTTTAATTGGAGATGAAGCCTACCCACTGAAAAATTATTTAATGAGACCATATCCTCGAAAAAAGTTAAATGCCAAAACTGAAAACTACAATGAAAGATTATCAATCGCCAGGAAGTGCATTGAATGTGCTTTTGGTATTTTAACTAAGAAATGGCGAATTTTACAAAAAGATATTGAGACGAAACCTAGCACAGCAGTTCACATTATAAAATGTGCTTGCATTTTACATAATCGGACAGCGCCATAGAGGCAGCTGCCGTCATGCAAAGACAGCTTGACTTGCTAAACACATGGCAAAAGCGGTGGAATATTGAAGTCAGCAATGAGAAGTCCACCACCACCACATTCTCTCTCCGCCCAGGCAACTGCCCAACAGTCCACCTAAATGGCTCCCCAATCCCGCAAGTGGACACTCCCAATTACCTGGGGTTTACACTTGATAGGAGACTCACCTGGAGGCCGCACCTGGAGAAGAAACGTAAGCAGGCCTTGGAAAGACTTCGTTCCTTCTACTGGCTCATGGGGAAAAAATCGAAGCTCCGAACGTCCTCGAAGCTCCTCGTTTATAAGGCCATAATACGTCCAATCTGGACATATGGCATCCAACTCTGGGGCACTGCGAAGTCATCGAATGTGCGAATCATTCAAACATTTGAAAACAGAGCCCTGAGGATCGCCACTGGGGCCCACCCTTTCCATGACAACAACACCATCCACAAAGTACTAAAGTTCCCATGGGTGAGCGATGAAATCAAGAAGAGCAGTGTGCGCTACAAGCAGAGACTCTACGACCACCCAAACCGGGCGGCCATTGCCTTGCTGGACAGCAGGGATCAGCCCAGAAGATTGAAAAGGACGCACCCATTAGACCTCGCATCTAATTTATAACATAGTCTGTATCACTTGGTATCACTTGTCCCACATGTTTTCTANATGTGCTTTTGGTATTTTAACTAAGAAATGGCGAATTTTACAAAAAGATATTGAGACGAAACCTAGCACAGCAGTTCACATTATAAAATGTGCTTGCATTTTACATAATTATGTAAGAGAACGTGATGGGGACAGTGATCTGGACTACATAAATACGACAGCAGAAATTAATAACGGAATAGTTGCTTCAAGAAATGTGGATATTCTTGAAGAACATTCACATTGCAATAGAAGCAGTCAGTCAGCAATGAATGTTAGAAATTCTTTAACAGATTTTTTTTGGGATTTCCGATATGAAGTCATTTGATTAAATAATGACACTTTAAATAAATATACAGTGGCTCACAGCTTATTTGACCCACCTCGCATTCTCGAATTTAAACGAGAATAACTTTTAAACTAAAGCAGATATTTAAAAAATAAAAACGCAGGTTTTTTGGTGGGTATTTTAGGAATAACAAGAAGCTTAAACTTTATTAAAATAACAAAAGGTTTTATTATAATTTAACTTAAAAGAAAAATACTGCAGTTTTCTATGTCACAGCTTATTTGACCCATTGTATCAAATGCTCAGCTTCTCTTCCAAGAAGTTTTAGTTAACGGTTTTTTTTTTGGTTACTCTTTGCTCAATGTATTAGCAAGAAGAATTTTCACTTTTGATTTGATTTTGTCAAGAGAGCAAGTATAATAGCCATGGGAAAACGCACAACCATCGAACAACGTGAATTGGTCCTTAAACACCATAAAAACGGTGTTTCCCGGCGAGAAATCGCAAAAATTCTCAACATACCAGATGGTACTATAAAAGCCATTATCCATAGATTTATTTTTGAAAACCGCGTGGAAAATAAGGGCAGAAAAGCGCCAAATAAGATTTTCACCGAAACGGATGAACGCCAAATTATTAGAAAAATAAAAAAAGATCCAAGGATTTCGGCGCCAAAATTAGCCAATGAAATGCAGGACATAACCGGCAAACAATTTAGCACGGAAACAGTCCGTCGTGTTCTAAGAGAACATAATTTTAATGGCCGAGTTGCTCACAAGAAGCCGTTCATTAATAAAAAAAATAGAGACAGCCGCTTAAAGTTCGCAAAGGAGCACATTACCAAGGATTTAGGATTCTGGAACGATGTTATTTGTGCGGATGAGTCCAAATTTAACATTTTTGGCTCGGATGGACGAAACTACGTGTGGAGGAAGCCCAATACAGAGCTTGAAGACAAACACCTGAAGGCGACGGTGAAGCATGGCGGCGGCCATGTAATGGTTTGGGCCTGTATGTCGGCTGCAGGTGTTGGAAGGCTCCAGTTCATTGAGTCAACCATGGACAAAATGGCCTATCTTAACATCCTCAAGAATAACTTGATACAAAGCGCCGAGGACTTGGGAATAAAGGAGACATTTCGGTACTATCAAGACAACGATCCCAAGCATACCTCGGGGATTGTTCAAACATGGCTCATTTACAAATGCCCCCACGTGATCAAACCACCGGCACAATCACCAGACTTAAACGTGATTGAAAACCTATGGGCTATATTAGAAACTAATATCCGCAAAAGGCAGATTTCTACCAAAAATGATTTAAAAGTTGCCTTGATGGAGGAGTGGGCCAAGATACCTCCAGAAACCACCAAAAAATTGGTGGAATCGATGCAGAAACGCCTCAAAATGGTCATAGACCAGAAGGGGGGCAATACCAAATATTAAAATATTTATAATCTTTTGTTATTTTTTTAGTTTCATTTATTTTAAGAACTGGGTCAAATAAGCTGTGACATAGAAAACTGCAGTATTTTTCTTTTAAGTTAAATTATAATAAAACCTTTTGTTATTTTAATAAAGTTTAAGCTTCTTGTTATTCCTAAAATACCCACCAAAAAACCTGCGTTTTTATTTT
Organism: Drosophila ironensis; assembly: GCA_021223825.1. NCBI lineage: Eukaryota > Metazoa > Arthropoda > Insecta > Diptera > Drosophilidae > Drosophila > Drosophila ironensis. The sequence continues at coordinate 527,408 of JAJJHQ010010749.1, forward strand.
TTAAATATCTGCTTTAGTTTAAAAGTTATTCTCGTTTAAATTCGAGAATGCGAGGTGGGTCAAATAAGCTGTGAGCCACTGTATATATTCATATACACATATTAAATATAACTTTACTTACGTTGTTATTGTATATTATACATAACGTTAAATAAAAGCTTACCTGTACAGTTACCAATAACTCCTACTTCAATCCATTCCTTATCAGTAGTATTTCTATTTTTGTACTCTTTATGAATGTCGTTCCATAAAACGGTTCGGCTTTGAACAGCCGAAATTAAACTTTCCGCGCATATTTTTTGCATTGTTTGCATTTTGTCGCTGAGCGATGCACTAAAAATTAAAACCAATTCTAGCGCTGAGCGACGTCGCTCTGACGCTCAAGAACTTCGCTCGTCGCTCAGCGGCTACGTGGCCACTCCAATGCTCTCTCATAAGCTTTAATATTTTACGTCGCTCGAGAGAGCGTCGCTCAGTCGCTCAGTCGCTCATCGCTCAATGCGTGGCCGAAGCCTAAGAGGTATTCGTTTAACCCGACCAAGCCCATCAGGCGAATATGCATTATATACAGGGGGGGTGGTCATAATTATTTACACAACGAACATTTTTCAGCATGCCGCTCAATCGAAGCTTTGTGTTGTTGTTGTGGGAGGTGAAATGAAAAAAAAATTGTTGTTTTTGCATAGTTTGATCTTTGCAGAATCACTCGAAGGAGGAATGAAAAAAATAACTGTTCAGGTGCGCAAAAGAGAAGCGATTGAACTGATGCTTATCAGTTGTCATAAGTATTTACACACTTTTAATATGCAGCAAAATTATTTACACACCACTTGTGTCATTTTATTTATGATTAATATTAACTTAAAACAAAATATTCTATTTATAATACAATTAGTCTAATTAATATCTAGTAACACCACCTTTCGCATCAATGACAGCTTGCAGCCTGGTTGGTATTGATTTAACTAATTTTTGAACATAATCTAAAGGTAATTTAGTCCAAATCTCGCTAATTTCAGCTATTGTTTCCTCACGTTTTCGGCCTCTATCGATGCTCCTCTGGTTCTTTACGAATGCCCAAACGTTTTCAATAATGTTAAGATCAGGACTTTGTGGGGGCCAGGGAAGAACCGCCTGATTTAGGTCCTTCAAAAATTTTGTTGGCACTCTACCCTTATGGCAAGGAGCGTTGTCGTGCTGCAAAATCCAATCCTGACTGGGAAATAGTCTACTTCCAGAAGTGAACGCATGATCATTTAATATATGGAGATATCCCATTTGGTTAAGCGTCCCCTCTATCGGTACCAAATCTCCAAATCCGTAGTAGCAGATACATCCCCAGAACATCACCGTGCCACCACCAAATCTGTTCAACGGCTGGACAGCCAAATCCTTTTGTTTTTTTCTTAAATGCATAAAACGCTTTCCAAAAGATGCCTCAAATTGAAATGAAGCTTCATCCGTCCATAAAACCTTGAACCAAAAGTCGAGAGGCTTCTTGACGTACTCCAACGCAAATGCTAGACGCTTGGATTGGTTGGTTGGGGTAATGTCAACCACTTGTCGCACAACATAGGTGTTAATTTTGACATCTTTTAGTCTGCGCCGTATGGTGGAATCGCTAATTGTTTTTCCAATTAAATTTTGGGATGCTGCTGCCATTTTCACTGGGCTTATAGACGGATTTTTTAAGACTGCTCCGACTAAGCGCCTGCATTGTCTCTCGTCTAAAGCAGGCTTTCGGCCAGTTCTTTTTATATTTTCCAAGCTTCCACTGGTGTCCATCTTTTTTACTAGATTGTAAACAGTTTTGCGGGTGATTTTGTAAATTTCAGCCAATTTAACTGCAGATGTACCAGTTTTAAATTTGGCCACAATTTCGCATCGCTGCTCAAGTGTTAGCTCCTTCGTTTTAGGCATTTTACTTAATAAGTTTAATAAATAAATGAATTTATTTAATTAGTTTTAATTAACTAAGAGAGCTGCAACCAAATAATGCTTACATCCTCAGTGCCCAACAGAAACTAATCCTGCATTAGCGTTGAGTAAATAATTTTGCTGCATATTAAAAGTGTGTAAATACTTATGACAACTGATAAGCATCAGTTCAATCGCTTCTCTTTTGCGCACCTGAACAGTTATTTTTTTCATTCCTCCTTCGAGTGATTCTGCAAAGATCAAACTATGCAAAAACAACAATTTTTTTTTCATTTCACCTCCCACAACAACAACACAAAGCTTCGATTGAGCGGCATGCTGAAAAATGTTCGTTGTGTAAATAATTATGACCACCCCTGTATATATGACGAGGAAACATTATCGGAGTCCTCGACTGGACTTTCTGCGCAACGTTTTCTGGCGCGTGGCATCGTCTCCAGCTTCACTTTTCATTCTGCCCCTAGAACGACCGTTCGTTCTTCCTCATCTCCTTAACCATCGAATACACACCCCTAGTGTGGTGAGTTAGGATCAACACTATTTGTCTCACTCACGCCCAGACTACGTTGACGGAATTGTATATCCGTCTCGCATGAAAGAACCGAGAAGCAATAAGAAGTAAAACAAGAGCGTAACGGCAAATAATCGTTATGATTTGAATTTCCAAAACAATCTGCGACACGGCCTTCCTGACGTTCACACGTCCTCGTGTGTTTACAACTAGAAAATTCTACCAAATCTCTTCTCCCAGTAATAAATAGAACTCGATATATTACAGTTAAATCAGAATTAATTGTATTCACATTAATCAAAAGCTTAACAAGTGATCGATGTATGAACAACAAATCAAGTCTAGAATCTATTCACATAAACTCAAAAATCAAAGACTTGAATAGCAACTCGAACTTAAACTTCTCCATCCTTAACCAGAGTACAATATTTTTTTTTCAATGCAAAGCCATCTGATCCGGATTACCATCAGTCCAAAAAAAATATCAACTTAATTTCCATTACATCAACAATCTTTGTTTCTTATAAACAATTTTCATTTCCAGCTTATGAAACTCAACATCCTTTCATAGTCATACCTCGTCCAACCGGCCAGCACATAGCACACAGTTGACTCGACCTTAAGACTATCAAATAAATTCAGACCGGCCAACTCATAGCAACTCAGCATTCTCTTATAGTCTTGCCTCGTTCAACCGGCCAGCACGTAGCACACAGTTGACTCGATCTTAAGACTATTCAAACCGGCCATTTCGTAGCACACAGTCTTCTCAATTTCAGCTTATTAAACATACCAATTTCTTGCTTTCTGGTCTCGATTAACCCACCAGAACATAGCACACAGCTGTTCAAAGCTTATAACGACCAAACAGACTCAGATCACCGATCCCCCCAAAGACCACGTCTAGACCATAGCAGATGGCGAACCACATAACTCGGGCACCCACCCGTACAGAAAAGAACGTTGACCTAAGGGTAATCCGGAGATTTCGTCATCATTTACATTTTTTTCATTCCATAGAAACATAGCAAACCTCGTGATCATCAGCATCATTTTCCATAACTTCATCATCATATTCTGTGGTAATCCCCTTCTCAGGCATACTTCTTAAAAACTCGTGAGAATATTTATAAGTCCGGTTGCCTTTAATATCGATCTCCTGGTAATATCTCAGTAACTAGGAATATGCCCTTAATTCATACGTTTTGGCCAAATCCTCAGCAAGATCATCGTTACGTTATTTAGAAACAATAGACGACGTTTCCTCGTCGCGTTGCTGCTCGCCTAACAACCAATTGTCAGTGATCTCTGTCAAATTTATATGTTTTTCCACTGTACCTTTAGACTTGACGCGATCTTTTGATATAGGATTTCGGGACAGAAAATCTACGTGAGCCAGTTTTTCACCTGTCCTATACTGAATATCAAACTCAAAAGATTGCATGTATGACCACCACCTATGAACTTTCGGAGTTAGTTCTGCTCTTGTGCGAGAGGCTTTGAGCGAATTGCAGTCAGTAAACACGACGAAATGTCGACCCTGTAGGTAATGGCGAAAATGTTTAAATGCATTGTAAACTGCAAGTGTTTCCAGTTCGTATGAATGATAACGCGATTCCGCTGGTGAGGTCCGTATACTAAAGTATTCGATAACTCTTGGCTTGTGTTCGATTTTATGCAACAAAATTGCGCCATAGCCATCAGCACTCGCGTCTGTATGGAGCTCAATAGGGAATTGGGGATCGAAAATTGTTAGAACAGGTTCACTAGTCAGGATACAAATCACTTCCTGTCGTATCTGTTCATGCTCTAATTTCCATAAAAATGTTACACTTTTTGAAGTAAGAACATAAAGGGGTTTTAGCAACTGTGAAAACTTGGGTACAAACTGACGAAAATACGAAACCAATCCAATAAATTGTCTCAGTTGAGTGACGGATTGCGGGGGCGGTAAGTCTACTAGAGCTCGTATTTTCCCAGGATTCGGACGAATCTCACCTGCTCTAACTTCAAAACCTAAGTATTCGACACAAGTTTTTAGAAAGGAACATTTCTTTATGTTGAAAGAAAATCCTGCTTCGGCTAGTGTTTGCAGGGTGATTTGTAATCTCTCAAAAGCTTCTTCATTTGTACGTGCGACTATCATTACATCGTCCATATAAACAATGGCATATTTATGAGCCAGATCACCTAAGGCACGATTAATAGCCCTTTGGAATACCGAAGGAGCATTTTTAAGCCCAAAAGGCATAGCCAGGTCCTTCTATCCTTCTGGGACAAAAACAAAACGNTAAGTGGCAACGGATACTTGTCGGAAACAGTATTGGCATTAAGCTCCCGATAGTCAACACAGAGACGATCTGTACCATTTTTCTTTCGGACAAGTAACATCGGACTCGCAAAAGGAGAGGAACTTGGTCTTATGATGTTCGCATCTAGCAGCTCTTGAATAGAATGTCTAACCTTTTCTTTTTCCTCTACACTCAAACGATAAGGGCGCCTCTGAACCGTCTTGTTTTGATCAATCAAGCGAATTTCTAGCTGTCCCGTAATCACGCGGCTCTGTGGAATACCGTTTATGAACGAATTTGAGAATTTTTGTAATATTGATAGCAGTCTATCTTTATCTGGTCCATGCAAATCGGTGTCAACCTCGGCCAGGTCAGGAGTACATTCGGAGACTACGACAGGTAATATAGACTTTTTACTAAATAAAGTAAGCGCGTTTGATGTAATTGTGACGCCGATGCCCTGGCTCAAAATTTCACGACCAATCAAAGCTTCGTATTTAATATGATTATCTAAAACTACATGAAATAAGATTTCAAGTGAACGCTCACAAATAAAAACATTTGCCATAATCTGTAAAGTGCTACAAACGGAGTTACCACCTATACCCCTTAATGTCACTACGTTGTTTATTCTAGTGCCTGATAACCTCAGCGATGCAGTCTCTTTGATGAGTGAGCATTCGGCTCCGGAGTCGAAGTAAAATTGGAACGACTCATCAGACTGCAGTAAAGTTCCTAAGGGCTCAAGTACGGTGCATATGTTCACATCTTTGATGGTGTTGCTTTTGACTGGCGGACGATCCTGACGATCCGGGCAGACAGTAGATACATGTCCAGCTTTTCCACATTTGTAGCAGATGACGGATGATCGATCTCTTTCTCCAGTATATCCAGATTGTTGATTACGGGGCTGCTGACGCTGGGTTGTCTCTTTGTTAAAGCGACATTCCGCCTTCTTGTGGCCGGGTTTGCCACAGTTGTGACACGTGATGTGAGGCGTAGCGCTGATTCTTCTTCCTTGTAGTACTGGTACGTTGTCTCTCTGTTGGCTCTGTCTGGCGTCAAACGAAAAGGCTTTGAGTTCCTGATGCAGCTCGTTTCTGGTCGCTTCATTGGCTGGAGGCGGAGGTAATCCCACTTCTGATGACGAGGAAACATTATCGGAGTCCTCGACTGGACTTTCTGCGCAACGTTTTCTGGCGCGTGGCATCGTCTCCAGCTTCACTTTTCATTCTGCCCCTAGAACGACCGTTCGTTCTTCCTCATCTCCTTTACCATCGAATACACACCCCTAGTGTGGTGAGTTACGATCAACACTATTTGTCTCACTCACGCCCAGACTACGTTGACGGAATTGTATATCCGTCTCGCATGAAAGAACCGAGAAGCAATAAGAAGTAAAACAAGAGCGTAACGGCAAATAATCGTTATGATTTGAATTTCCAAAACAATCTGCGACACGGCCTTCCTGACGTTCACACGTCCTCGTGTGTTTACAACTAGAAAATTCTACCAAATCTCTTCTCCCAGTAATAAATAGAACTCGATATATTACAGTTAAATCAGAATTAATTGTATTCACATTAATCAAAAGCTTAACAAGTGATCGATGTATGAACAACAAATCAAGTCTAGAATCTATTCACATAAACTCAAAAATCAAAGACTTGAATAGCAACTCGAACTTAAACTTCTCCATCCTTAACCAGAGTACAATATTTTTTTTT